>CAMXCT020002325.1:64381-104586 GCA_947184155.2 Cladocopium goreaui
ATGTCCCTGTATACCCCCATGCCGTCTATTCAGATGACTGGGATGGCCCCGGGGAATCGCAATTTGGGACGTTGTGACATTTGAATTCAGTGTCAAGAAGCCAGGCGTGTCGCATCTTGGCTGCAAGGCATGAACCGAAGCTCAAAAGCAAAGAAGCAGATATTGATCAAACAATCCACAAATCCACGTCAAACTTTCGTCGCCCCAGCATCTTTTCTACACACATGGTATTTGTTCCAAGCAAAAGCGTCGAAACCGCGATCGTGCTGGTGACACGATCGGTTTTTTTCCACTTAAGGCAAGATGGACGAAAGCCACTCAGTAGCAGTAGTCTGTGGCAGATGTTAACGGCCATTCGTCTTCAACCGGGCAGCACATCAAAGAGACCTAAAACAAACGTTCTCGCGATGAGTTGTGTCACCTGGAGTATAAATTAAGAAGCTAGAAGTGGTGCATGCTAGTTGAAACCTAGCGGCACCCTGCAGCGGCACCCTGCCGCGACACCTTGCAGCGGCACCGGCATGCCCGCTCCAGAGCGCACACCCGCCTGACAGCAGCACCCTCAAGCAGCACCCTGCAGCGGCACTCTGCACCAACATACCCGCTCCAAAACGCAGACGTGCAAGTCCTCCTATACTTGAAATAAGGCTATCTGGGGAATAACTTCGCTTTTTGTGGAACAACGATATTTTTTTTCGAAGAAAATTATGTGTTTCCAGATTTTGGACCATTCCAGTTTTCCGAGTAATATCTTCTTTATTTTTCTCGTTTTTCATTTAAAAAGGGCCGCGTCATTTTTTGAAGACATTTTGGCTGTTGAGCACAGCAAGCATTACTAATGAACAAGGTGCATGCCATGGAGCCAATCAAAACCTCAATGAAAAACTAAATAATCACGCTAGCATTGACCCCTGATAGTAAAAAATGTTTACGCAGCCCTTTTCAGCGGCACCCTCCAAAGAAACCAGCAGCCCAACTCCATCCAAGGCGCACACACCATTCAAACAGCCCTGCAACGGCAACCGCGGTACCTGCAGTGGCACCCTGCAGCGGCACCAACATGCCAGCTCCACAGCGCACCACCCACTCTGACAGCACCCCTGCAGCCGCTGCGGCAACACCAGCAGGCCAGCTCCACTCCAAGGGCGCCGCTGCAGGGCCGCTGCAAGGTGGTCAGAGTGGCGTTTGCCCTTTGGAGCCGGCATGCTGGTGCGCTACAGGGTGCGCTGTTGTCAGGGTGGTGTCTGCCGTCCAGCGGCGGGTGCCGCCGCAGTGCCGTTGGAAGGTGTTGCTGCAGGGTGCCGCTGCAGGGCCGCTGTCAGCGACGTGCGCTTTCGAGTGGCTGCTTGATGGGTCAAGATGTTGCTGTTCAGAGTCTCCCAATGGCAAGCGGGCCCATCCAACAATTGATCGAAGCGTTTTGCGTTGCAGCCGGTCTAGTGATTCTATTTTGTTTCTTGTTAATGGCAAAGTGGCCAGTCCAAAGAGAATGGTTAGCTCTGCACCAAAACCTCCCAGACCTTCTCCAGAACCTTCTTCGGAACCCTGTTGAACCTGACCTGGTTTTACTCCCAGACCTTCTCCAAGACCTTTTCTGGAAACTTCTCCGGAACCCTGTTGAACCTGAGTTGGCTTTGCGCCAAGGGTTTCTGGATCCTCCGGAACCTTCGGAACTTTCTCCGGAACCTCGTTGAACCTGACCCGGCGCCTGCATCAGTGCACACCGGAGCTATTCTGGGATCTACTTGCCTGGCCAACCAGTCTCACAATGAAGAGGGTTTTATGCCCGCTGTGGGCACGCTACTTCGTCTGCTTTGAGACGTCATGTCATGTGTGGACTGTTTCTTTGTCGCTGTAAGTGCTTTCACTGGTGTGGAAAGGGAATTCGAATTGAAAGGGGAATCCAATTGAAAAGGGAATTTAATTGAAAATGGTTCGCCCGTACAGTCTATACTATTGATAAATACTTGGCTCAAAAATTGGATTTTCCCATGAAAATTCTGCACTGCGCACGTTTCTTCTAATGGTTTCGGCAACTCGTTTCGTATGATTTACCCTCTGGTAAATTAACATAGCTATGGAAAATCACCAGTTTTAATGGGTAAATCAACTATAAATGGCCATTTTCAATAGCTATGTTAGTTTACCAGAGGGTATCTTTCGGGGTTGAGTCAACCATACTTGGGCTGCTGCCGTCTCCAAGGGTCGGGTCCTTCCCGTTGCGTAAGGGCCCGCGGGCCCGTAGAGCCCGTACGGGCCCGTAGAGCCCGTAGAGCCGTAGAGCCCGTAGAGCCCGTAGAGCCCGTAGGGCCCGTGGAGCCCGTGGAGCCCGTAGAGCCCTTAATGGGCATCAGGCCCGTCTTGCTTGGCTCTTTCTAGCCGACGTTTTTTTGTGAAAATCTATCTGACATTGTATCTCGCATTTTTCTGACATATATTCTGATATTCTATCAGCCAGTCGTTCTTGCAGTATATCCGCCACGCATTCTGCCAACGTATATATGAACATTCTATCTGACATTGTATCTGGCATTTTTTTGACATATATTCTGTCATTCTATCAGTCAGTCGTTCTTGCAGTATATCAGTATATCCGACACGCATTCTGGCGTCTTCTAGCTGGCATACACCGGAGACTTTCGCATAGTATGTGAAGAACTAGAGTATCGGAAGTAGACAGGCAGGTGTAGATCACCCAATAAAGTAGGATAGTAGAAACGCCCCCTCAAGGAACCGGCTGACAGTGGACACTCCCGAATGCTCCAAACCAAAACGAACAAAGAGTAGAAAGTGTCAGCGTGCGACACTCACTACATCAACATGTTTTTGCTGTATTCACAGTGATGTCAATGGATTCACTTGTGCTGTATTTTTCATGTTAACCGTTTTGCACTTGTGCATATATAACGCGAGGGTTAATATATTGGTTATAGATACCGTGGCGATAGCCTCACGTTAGGATATACATAGAACGGCGCGACCGCGACTAGATTTGTAGCTGTTGAGCGAGCGTAGTGATCTGTGTTATTCCATGGGGGGTTTAGGGTGGGAACTTTACTTATATAACCAGCACGGCTATGACCATGTTTGGTTGCACCTAACCACGCTTCTCCAACGCTCTCTCTTTCTCATAAGTCCCCGCGCCCTTCGCTACGAAGGTGATCTTAATGTAAACCGTCGCACGCATGTGGGAACCTATAAGTTCGGACTTCGGACTGCCTGAACAAATGCATGTGTTTGTGTTGGAGGTTCGTCTCACACAGAAGGATTTTTTGAAGAAGTGGCAATGATGATTCAGAAACAGCTTGGATGGATGTGACATATCATTATTTCCTTGCGGCATGCGCTGGCTCAGAGGGGCTGGCTCAGAGGGGCTGGCCGATGGAACTTAGAAAAAGACATCGAAGTCTTTGGATAGATCTCAGCATCCCCTTCCCCAGCAATGAATGTATTCTTGACAGACGTTCAGATGCCACTGCAATGAATGTATTCTTGACAGACGTTCAAATGCCCCTGTGACGCTAGCATGTTTTTCATTTTCATGTCACAACATCCTTGTGGCTTGTAGTTTGTCCGTTGTTATGCTTGATGTGGTGAGTCCGAACAAGTGTGGTGCTTGTGGCAGCACCCTTTTGGTTTACTATGCCGTGGTTGCTTCAATCCTAGACACCTGTGGATGGAAGCGTGTGCAGCACAAGATCTTGCGATGCGGTAGTGGGAGGTGTCCGCGAATGGGCCGTGGTGTAGGGTACAACTTCTGGAATCGCTGTCGTTGGAGTCAGTGGCTGTTTCAGTGGTCTGCCGATACAGACATATAGCAGTCCAAGGCCTAAGGTTTTAAGTTTTTTCCCGAATGCGTAGCGAAGGGTTCAGGTTTTACTTTGGGGGTCTGGTGGAAATGCCCGCAGCCGTCGGCAATGAGGCCGCTATGGCCACGCGTATGACGAGTTTTGCAAAAATCGTCACGTTTGGAGGCTTCAAACGTCGTGTATAGCCTCGTCTCTCATGGCAAGCGTGCCACTTTGTGACATTGCAACATGTTTCATAACGTGTCGAAAGCCGTTTTGTGTGGCAGGCGCAATACTTTGGCTGTGTCCATGTTGCTTGTGCGTGGCAGGCGCAGCACTTCAGACGAATCGCATTGGCAGGGCTGCGTGAAGTGGTGACAAAGTACAAATTCCGTGGGTGCCGTACAAATTCCGTGGATGCCGTCGCTGTATCTATGGGGGGAAGCTGCAAAACCTTTCCTTTTCCATGGTGTCGAAGCAAGTCGCAATGTAGTTTTGCGTGTTTGGCGTGGCATTTTGTGACATTCCAACATGTTTCATGATGTGTCAAAAGTCGTTTTGTGTAGCAGGCGCAATACCTTTGCATCGTTTTCAGGCGATGAGTTGCATTTCTGGTGGCAGGCGCAATACTTTGGCTGTGTCCATCTTGCTTTTGCGTAGCAGGCGCCGCGCTTCAGACAAATCGCGTTGTCAGGGCTGGGCTGCGTGAAGTGGTGACAATGTGAAAATTCCGTGTATGCCGTCGCTGTATCTGTGCATGGGGGGACCTGCAAAGCCTTTCCTTTTCCATGGTGTGGAAGCAGGTCCCAATGTAGTTTTGCGTGTTTGGCGTGGCACTTCGTATTTCGTGACATTGCAACATGTTTCAAAAACGTGTCGTAAGCCGTTTTGTGTGGCAGGCGCAATACTTCGGCTGTGTCCATCTTGTTTTGGCGTGGCAGGCGTAGCACTTCAGACGAATCGCATTGGCACCGCTGCATGAAAGGTGACAAGGTGCCAATTCCGTGAATGCTGTTGCTGCATCTATGGGAGGAGCTGCATTTTTTTTCCCTAAAATTCGCCGCCCCCTATGAACAACATATTGACTGGGGTATAAACACATTTTTTTAATCTTCATGAGGGATCAAAATTCGCCACCCCCTATAAACAATATGTTGTTTGAGGTAGTAACATCAACTTTATCTTCATAAGGGATCAAAATTAGCCACCCCTATGAACAATATGTTGGCTGGGGTAATAACATGATCTTTATCGTCATAAGGGATCAAAATTCATCACCCCCTATGAACAAACAATATGTTGATTGAAGTAATAACATCAATTTTATCTTCATAAGGGATCAAATTCGCTGATCAGAGCTGCTGAGACACAAGAGACCAGCGCGCCATCTCAAAAATAGTGTCTGTTTGCTGCCATGTTCAACACAAACCGTTTTCTGGAGACCCGCGAGTCGTTCCCACAGAAGCAGTATCTGTATGTATATGCCTTGCTATTTTTCAAGTATAGAATATATATATATGTTGAGTATTTATATTGAATAATCGTTAAAGAGTCAGATATTTAGTGTTGTTAAATAGTAGTGCATCCAAAGTTCTTTGTAAAATAGTAATAATTAAGCCCGATATTTCGCCATTTGGGTTATTGACAAATGTTTTTTTGATCGTTGGGTGTATCTGCTGCTTACCATGTGAATCAGCATTTGTTGTTGCCTTCCGCTCAGATCTAGGTAATATCACTGTCCCTGTGTGAAACTATTGAGTACGCTCGAATCTTTCCGTTCTTCTGCAACCGTACGTAAGGCCGGTAAGGCCCGTAGAGCCCGTAGAGCCCGTAAGGCCCGTATAGGGCCCGTACAGCACGTAAGGCCCGTAGAGCCCGTAGAGCCCGTAAAGCCCGTAGAGCCCATGGAGCCCATTCTCGTTCAGAGTGGCTCTTCTCCCGATACCGTGTTTGCCTTCCAGGTTCAACACATGTTTTTCCCAGTTTGCCCCTGTCATTCAAACATTGGGAAGCTCCAATGCCTCGTAATTTGCCTGGGTCTCTCCCTCCCACTGACTATCCGTCATATTTAACGAAGCTACTCCATTTCCGGCCCGAGTCCATTGCGGCTCCGTGGGGTCCGTGGAGTCTGTTGCGGGTCTGTCACGGGCCCGTGCGGGGTCCGTAGAGCCCGTGGGGTCCGTGGTCCACGGGCCCGTGTGGCCTTGATTTGCTATCCCCCGATGAGGTATTAAAAAAAAAAAACGTGTGTACCGTCTAGTAGGTCAAGCCTTAAAATGTTCCATACCTTATTCAATGGAAAGGATAATGAGGTAGGGGTGCGAGGCGAATGTGAACGACCTCACGCACTCCACGCGGACCCCGCACGGACCCAACGCAGACCCGAATGGAGATGTTTTTTTCCACCCGCCGCCCGGCAGCTTTTAACAGACCTCGTCCTCCTTCTTCTTCTCCTCCGCTTCCTCCTCCTGCTCTGTTGCTTTGCTCGCCGCCATATCGCCAGCTCCGGATGCTGTGGGGCATGGTTGGGCCTGGACACCATGTCGCCAGCTCTGGACATTTAGGGTGGGCTTGGGGACATTGGCGAGGGGAAGAATTAGGGACATCGGTTAGGTCATTTGGTTTTTTGTCATATAGGAGGCTTGGGGACATTGGTTAGGTCACTTACCTTTCCATTGAAAAAAGCATGAAAAAACCATTCAACATTTTGGGGTTTAACCTGGGGACAATGGACATTCAGGGTGGATTTGGGGAAATTGGTTGAGGGGAATTGAAATGGTCACGGGTTCAAACCCCATGGGTGGCACGCCGCCAGGCGTAGGATATGACGCAGCTATGACTCATCCGGGGGCATTTGAATTTCTCCTGGGGCCGCGGTCGCAATTCCTCAAACGTTCTGCATCCACTCCAATACGTCCAAGGCTGATTTCCCAAATTGCGTCTACAACCTTCCCATCGTGGCCCGTAAGTGAAAGAAACCAACCGGCCTCGCCTCAAAATCCGTTTCTTGTGCACAATGCTGGCGAACATTTGCCAACGCCTGCCACAAAAATTTAACCAAAATGCCGCTTAGCGTTCTCACATGCAGTCAACATTTCGTGGCATGCGTGTTTACTTGAAACCGACTTTGGGTCTCTGGTTGCGAGGGCAAGAAACCACAGGCAACATGTGACTGCAATGGCCGGACAACACCTGAAACATAGCGCCGGATAATCACACGGTTTAAAATATATATTTTTTTTGGAACCTTAGACACTGGTACGTGGAATAATTATGAAATCTGTTGATTTCACCATCCGCTTTACGGAACCTCAACTACAACACCGTGATTGTCAGAGGAACGAAGCATGTACAGCTTATGTGAGTATTAGATGGTACCTCATGGTACCTCCCTGAACGCCGGGTTGTGCCGGCGAACGATTTTTTGTTGGCGCACGAAGAGGACGAAAATAAACAGAACGGGGGGCTGTGGGAGTGAGTTTTTCCTTGTTTTTACTGTCAGTTGTTTACGCCATGTTTTTTTTAAATATCATCATGCCGAACGTGGCAATGATGCTGATGACGGTCATGCTGATGCTGATGATGTTCCATGCGAATGCTGATGATGATACGGATGATCACGATGGCAATAGCGAAAACAATGACGATGAAAATGATTACAAGGGAAAGGAGAAAAAAAACAGCTGCCGCCCAATGAGCGCGAGCAACTGCAGAAAGTGCCACGCAGGAGCAGCACCCGTGCCGCACATGAGAATGTGCAATGGGAACCTAATCTTTTGCACCATCCGGCAATGTGAGTATTCGGGAAGTTGTGTTCGTAATGTGGCGACAATACTGTCGATTGGGGCGGACGCACACAAGGGGCACCAACTTTCAGCCCCAACGCCAGGTCAGTTTCATTGCAGCCACCCCAGCGAGCAGCGGAAGGATCCAAGCACCACGGATCTGTATCCTGACGACCTGAGTTGTTTCCTCGTCTGCACTGGATCAATGTGGCTGAACTGTTGGAGGGCAAAATCGTAGCCCACAGTATCCCACAGCCATTCACTATCCCGCCGCTTGGGATGGCTAAGTAAGTTTTCAAAACATCGAAAACGAAACAACGTTCGGATGTTGTGGAAAGCCAATTCAATGGGTTGATATTTTGAAGGAAAATCCAAATAGTTTTTATGAGCTCTCACCAGGTCAAACCAACGCTGACTCATTTTCCAATATATGGAGGAAATTTCACCAAATCCTAAATCTCGCAGAGTTTTCCGCACGATGATTTCCCAGGAAGGAGATTGAACCCTTCAAAATCCTTTGCAAGACACGCCTGGGATGAGGGAAGGGGGGGTAGCCGACTGTGGAGTTCACGGGGTTGACGATTCAAACCCCTGCAAACATGCTCATAAACCAAGCAAGTCATCAGCGAGCAAAATGAGTTTTGGTTAGGTTTGATAGTTTTGGTAATATCGAACCATACTTAAACCAAGGCTACACCTGATGAGCAGGGAAAAGTAGGAGGGGGAGGAGCAAGAGATTGATATGATTCATATGATGATCTTGGTCCGGGTCATGAAGGTATTCTTACTGAGGATGAGGTCTTGCGCAAGAAAGAAAGATACATTTCCGGGAAGACCCCTCAGTTCATCGCTTGTATAACGCGCTCGGGAGGACGCTAAACGAAATTCAGTGCAAGCATCAATTGCCAAGTCCTGCATATCGTCGCCACGAATGAGATAGGCAAGTGGGTTAGTCAGTTTGGGCCTAGTTATTTGTTCCCTGCATCCATCTTTCAATAAAGCATTCGAACCACACAGCCGACTTGAAACAACTTTGCGACGTAACCCTTACCAATACGCCGCACGGCACAACACTTTCTTGGAGGAATAAACCTAGGTTTTTGTGCATTGAAAAATAGTGGAGAGAAATGCCGCGGTCACTCCACGTTTCCTGCTGCAAGGACTGTCTCTGTGTGTGTGAGTGACATTGGACTAGCATGGTTGGGCACAGTTCCGCACAGTTGGTGTGGGGTGAATTATGTGCAGCCTCTTTTGTTGCGCACCTGAACGTGGACTTTGTTGTTTTCTGTTTTCCACGTTTTTCAACGGCATCCCTTCGCCACATGGGTTCAATTGGAGGAGTCTTTAATTTGGTGGGGAGGGATGTCCATGAATGCAAGGATCTCGCCCGGACGCGCAGGTTTGCCGCACCCCAGCGGCATGAAGGCCAGCAATTCATTGCCCACACTATGTAAGCGTTTCATGTGTGCACATACCATACATATCATACATTTCAATTTTACTCTGCTGACACCATGAAATCATGCACGAACGATGAAGGGCCCGTGGTGTGACAAGGTTCCAGCCATGACTCTTGCCAGATTTTTTGGAACACCATTAAGACGCCCAACCGTACCAGGTTGCCCCGTAGAGTTTCAAACGCAACCCCGTCACTGTCGCGATAAAAACATGGAACCAAACCATCACTTCAACATTGCTATTTTTGCCAACAATTGAAAAGCGGGGAACATCACCTTACAAACCTCCGGTGGTGGGTGATGAGCACGGCGGAGCACACAACGCACAAACCATGACCATTGCGGCCCAGTGATGGGAAAAATTTCGCGGAAGGGACAGGGTGGAAGGGGACGTCATTTTAGAACTGCAAGTTGTCGGGTCGCATGGGATTACTTCTCACATGGAAACTGCTCACAACATTCCCATAGTAATGTGGAGTGCTTATTGGTGACAAGGATGATTTCGTGGGAGTCCCCCTTGGCCCATCGGCAACAAAGAGCGTAAATACGTTCACCCGACACTATTGAATAGTTGTCTTCAAAACCAATCTGGTCGACACACAGTCACGCATTCGGTCATAAACTGGATTCATTCCCTTGATGTCATTCAAAACACAATGGACATATCTTCAATGATGCCCTACAAAGGCCCTAGAACGTATCCGCTTGGCACACCAGGACTCACAGAAATACAACGAACTTCACACTTAGCGGGTTAGAGCACTGAATCACCATGGGGCACCGCATGGTCCCATATTTTATGTTTAAATTTGCACTCAATTGAATGTGTTCAATTCGTTGCTATTCATGCAGGCATGCATGATTCCTGTGGAAACCGCGCTCAACCGCTACCCCCATGCAAGGAACATCAAGGAACATGCCCTAGCGGCCCTAGCACCAACAAATCCAGCAGCGGGAACAAAACAAAACAAAACAAACCAAACAGCACAGAACAAATTGCCATGTTTGGACCTTGCAATCTAAACCAGGTCCGTTCTCCCCCAAGCCGTGCGTAGCATGCGTTAATTTGAGTGCGTGCAGCTAAAACAAACCGGAACATTGGCGTGTCGCTTGGCTGGGCTAACATTGTGCAAAGTCAGACGGGTGGTCGACAAACAGAATGCTACCCACTTGAATATGGAATACTAATGAATAGTATGGATATGTTTAAATTTAAACTGCTTATAACTGTTTAAACACCTTGGTTGTGCCTACTCATTTTGAGTTGTCCACTTCGAGAATATGCATAGCAAAATGGTTTGAATTGGCAAGGTTTGCAGGGGACGCACGTTGCGCCGACGCTATGACACTGTATATGGATGTATATATGGCACATTTAAAAAAACATTGCGGTAGACAACTTGGGCCAATATTCTCACACGACACGCCAAAACGAAGGACAAAACGAATGACGCATCGTCTTTTGCCACTGAATGATGGGTTCCGAAGTTCCATCCATTGGTTCGCAAGGGAATTCTCGAAATGAACGGCGACGCTGGCAAGGTTGCCCATTCAAAAATATTGATTACAGTTCAAAACAACAAAGTTTCACGATACTTCTGCGTTTAATGAACAATCGCAACGCAATGATAACCTTACCTGGAGAACGCCATTGTACGGGATCAGGGTTGGTTTGCACACAAACCCATTGCAATGATGATCATTCGCCCCCAGGGATCGTTGCCATGTAACGACATTTTCGCATGTTGATGTGTTCAATAGTTTGTCAATTGTGCGTTTTTAACCAAAGCGCATGCCGGCGGCGGCTAGACTTTTGGTTTCCTGTCTGGTGATTTTCTTTGTTTTTGCTGTTTGTCCTTATCGCATGGCAGGTGTATTTGCAGTCGTGTCAATGGTCCACTCTTTTGCTGGTGGTGACTACATCTGAGGGAACTGAGGGAACTGCTGTATGGATGCCCATAGATTTCAATGATTTTGCTATTTTTGGTTGACAATGTAGTCTTGCGGATTGCGTCCCATGCTTATTGCATGTGTTCCATAGAATTGTTCTGCCTCCCAACTCAGAGACTGGAAGACACTGGCCGTCGCCGAACCTGCTGTTGATGGTACTCATGATAGTTTTGCCCCTCAGTTTGTCGGCAGGGTTTGGAGGGGCATCATTCCAGTCCCAGCACTCAGAAGTGTTGCCTTGGCAGGAATTTGATTGAGATGTTACCAGTTAGTTTGGGGACAGTTCATTTGTGTGAAATGATTTCCGTTTTACAATTTTTCAGCCACGAAAAAAAAATGTTCATTTTTATTCGCATAATCGACTGGTAACTGCAAAAAAATCAATGACTTAATCCTGTGTCAAATGACCCTCACTAGCAAGCAGCGTGGCAATGCATATTTTGACAAGATGGGTTGGCGAATCAGGTCGCAGTGCCTGGCTTTGGGCATGGCACCCCCAACCCCGCATATGGGTGGTTGAGGGTGGGATGTGAAAATTTTCACAACAACAAAAACATGTTGAACATGACAACATGAAAGATGAACATGTACATGTGTCACAATGACAAGATGTTCACAGTGAACTTGAGCGAAAAGTTGCGTTCGGTTGGCTCATGATCAACACTCGCCACATTTGCCACAAGATTAAACCGTTTGCCTATGGTTTGCTTGATTAATCCTGTGTCAAATGACCTTCACGAGCAAGCAGCGTGGCAATGCATATTTTGACAAGATGGGGTTGGCGAATCAGGTCGCACTGCCTCCCCAATTTCTATCCGACATGGTTCGCCACATCGAACAGGGATCAAAAGATGTTCTTGTACAACCACGTTGGGTTAAAGAAGTCACATCGAATGGGTTGTCGGCCACATTGGATTCTGTCGGAACTCTGGTTATCCAGGTATTCATCGCTGCTTCAAATTCCAACTGGAGACATGCGTTGAGAATTGGTACAGCATTTTCACTCGTGATGTGACAAGAAATGAAGGAGTCTCTCACACCATCATTGTCAGTGTGGATCACGACATTGCACCTGGTCAGCTTTTCTCTCCAAGACAACATGGCGCAGAAAACTGCGAAGAATTCACATTCAAAAATGATGGTCTTCCTTCTTGACGCATTGATCGTCCTCAAAATCGTTTCTGCAATCTGCTCTGAAAAGAAGTTGACCTTTTCTCCCAAGCTGTTGACCAAAACCGCACCGACTCCAGCTGTTACACATTCAGGACCGGGTTCATGTGATGCATCTGTGAAGATGAACCACGTTGAGGTACTCATAGCACTCAAACTCCTGGGGATCTTCAAACGGAGTAGTTCAAGGAATCGAGTGAGTGCGGATACAACAGGCTCTGATAACCGCCCATCTCCAGCTTCGTATGCATGCTGGGTGGCGGCGGATACGCATCTCTTGGCTACCCTCCGAAAGATTTGTTCAGCTGCGAATTGCATCCGGCCCCTCAATCGCAGCGCCTCTCGTTTGGCCAGACGACCACAATCCCTTCAATCGTCTCGGACAGTTCAGTTGTCCGCTTTTCAGTGTTGCCGATCGAAGTGAAGCCCTGGTGCAGTCTGCCGACATCAATTTCGACACCTAATGCAGTGACCTTGGAGGAGAAGGGTGGTGCCTTGGGGCCATCTTCAGCAAACTTCCAGCCCAACATCCCGAGCACAGCTTTCACCGTGAAGTCAACTGACTGCGCCTCTGCTTCCGTTGCAAGGGATATGAAATCATCAAAATAATTTGTTGTGATTGTCAAAAAGATGGTGGTCAGGACGGTCCAAATGCTGCGTACCACCCTCAAGAAGGAATGCACCGACTTTACGCTGCCAAAAGGAAGGGCTTTAAGACGGAATGCCTTCAAAGTCCTTGTGGAGGGATCGCCGACCACTATCACTGCAAATTTCCTCGGGTGAGGGTGTTCGGCACATTGCCAGTATGCACTCTTCAAATCGAAGCTTCTGATGTTCCATTTTTCCTTCGAGGTGTTGCATGCCATAATGGTTGAAATCATCCCAACTACCACATCCAAGGTGTGTGGCTTCGGGCTTTCCAAGGGCTGAGCTGTTGCGTTCACGCCCGAAGCTGAAAAATCGTCCGCACAGCGGACTTTCCCACCTTTTTTCACTCCAAAGCGCTTGCTGAGTAGGACATCCAGCGGAATGTCTTCAAGTGCCAGCGGCCCTTCCAGCTCACCTTTTGCCACTTCGTCCAGCGTCTGCTGCCACACAAACAACGCAATCTCCTCTCCAAAGAAGACCACCTGATCGTAGGTGAGATGGTGCCTCTGAAATTTTGCTTGGTGGTGTAGTTCTTCCTCCGTCAAGGTGGCGGGTGTGAACTGCTTCGGCCACAAGCCTGTCGGACATGTTGGTCCTGTGAGTGTGGCGCCATTGCAAAATTCATCAACTACACCAAGGTCTGAATACCCAATTGATTCCAGCATCTCTTTCCACAACGCAATGCGCTTACCCCTCACAACCTCTTCTACACCAGGATCCAGCTTTGCATGTATCTCACTTTCAACAGACACAAGAGTGCCGCGATACCAACTGCACCACGAGGACGACTAACCAGTAATAGCAGGCCTCCAACCTGCTTATAATCACCACTGCCAAACATGCCATGGGCTCTTCGAAACTTCAGCATCCGGAGACCAATAGAGTTCAATAGAGGGCATGTGCCTCTTCGACGCCCTCCTGCAAGCTCAACACTGTCCCTGCTCCGTTGGAAGATCTTCTGGGGAACTCTACACCCAGGCAATACACTCTGGCTTCTGATTGCGATGAGAAGCTGTGAGAAAGTGAATCTCCTTTGAACTCCTTGACAATTGCTCTGTAGTCAGCCGCAGGTGACAAGCAAGGGGCAATCGTAGTTTTTTGCTCGCGACACCACGTAGGGCGAGGCTTCTGCAGCCAACAAGGAGGCCCCAACTCCGTCTCCAAAAATCTTCAGGTGCAAAAATCGAACCCCAAACTAGCCTCTTGTACCTTCTTGTCTTGATTTTGACAACCTTTCCCTTTCTATTATGTTGATGCAAGAGGTCGCGTGTTTCCAAAGCATGCAATCGAGGCGCTTCGAGGCTCGGCGAGGCCTGGGCGAGACCGCGCGCCTCGGACGCAAAACGTGGGGGAAGAGTTTCGATTTCATCCAGACGACTCCGCAAGAAACTGCAAGATGCGCAATATGATGTCACTGAACTGTTCGATTTGTTTGATGCCCATTTTTGGGTTGGAAAGGTGTGTAGAATTTGGACTCCCAAAGGCGGTCCTCCCCAGTACTGGGGAGGACCACCTTTGGGAGTCCAAAATCTATAACATTTCCAGCCCCAAAAACGGCATCAAACAAATCGAACAATTTAATATGTCGCCCGGACTCCGAAAGAAAGCGGAAGATGCGCAAGATGCTTTGAGATTTTTTGAAGTTTTTTTTTCCTCCGGTATGGCCGATCACGCTCTAAGGCTCGGTCCTTACATGAGAAGAAGCAGTTTAAAATAACGTCTACATAGACACCTGTGGTCATGTAGGATGGCAAATCAAAAGCACAAACAAAACACAAACACAAACCACAAAGGGCGAAACGCAAATCCCCCAGCCAGATATGCGCTTCGCCATCCAGCAAAGAAACAAAGCAAAAAGCGAACGGGGCAGGGCCCAACAAAAACAACCACAACCAAGATTTGCCATGGACACAGTGGTGAAAAGCCACTGTGTCGCAACTCACAAAAAGATGCACAAACGAATTGGTTGCTACCCAGAAAAGTGAAACACGCTTCTTAATTGTTGTTGCTGACAGACAACAAAGGAAAGCATTAGATGTACACTATTGCAATCCAGCCTCTCAGAGTCCTCTCACAAGTTCTTGCTCAGCTGTTCAGTTCAAAACGAACAGTGTTTGCCGTGTACAGAACGGTGGGTTCAGGAGCAGGAAGAGTAAATTGTTGGCAGCCAAATTGCAATTGTACCGCCCCCCTTACGGGGAGCAGCTCCGTGGCAGTGGCCAGGACAGTCACATAAGGCAAGGTAGGTGACCAGTCAAAATCCGCCACTCACCAAGTTCATCACTGGGTAGACATGAATACCGTACCAGGTCGAAGGGGAGAACAATCCTGTCACAACATGCAGAGTCAGCAAAACATTGTGTCATGACCGGCCTGCGGCCGCAACTGGAAAGCAAATTCTCAGACGTGCACAGTCACAGGGCGCCAAGTTGGAAAATAACCTGCAGAACTGTTCAGGTGTTTCCCGAGTGTCTTCGTCTCAGTACAATACCTGCAGTGCATTGCATCGTCGCAGCCAAGGGGTTCAGCTAAAGAATCCAGAACAAACTCCACTCACCCACCGAGTGGGCCAGCTGGATACCATCGACTCCGAAAAAGAAACTCCCGATCCATGTGCGCAGGCTTTGCTGCTCACGGGCGCCCCGGGCTGTCCAACAGTGTAACTCGCTGCAGTGCAGCCTGGTCCATGGCTCCGGCCGGCTAAATCCTACTCCCCTTACAGAACAAGACAGAAGTGCCAGAGGGACAAGGCAACAGGACAGCCAAGACAAACAAAAGAAACGAATTCAGGGACAAACCACCCTCCCACAGATACGCGAGGGGAGGGAGGAAGTCACGGTGGCGGGTGTGTGTGTGTGATGTTGGGGCCGGCGGCCCTCTGCAATCCTTAGTCACCTCAGTAAGCTGACACCAGGCACAGCACACAAAAACAACAACACAACAGGAAGAGCGGACCAAAAAAAACAGACAAAAACAAACCAAAAAACCACAAAAAAATGCCAAAAAAGGACAACAAACAACACACAAAACCACACACAGGCTGAGATGCGGGCAGCGAAGGCCTAAGTGCGAACAGGGACGAGGAGGGAGAAAGCAAGCGGAGGCCAGCAGGAGCAGGAGGGAGAGGGCGGCCGGGAAGGCAGCAAGGACAGAAGGGAGGAAGCAGCACAGGCCAAGGAGAAGGGCGCATGCAGCTCTAACGGTGTCTTGAGGGGGGTTCTGGATCACCCAAGGGTGAATACCTCAGTGCAGGAAAGAAGAGCACGTGAACAACACCCGCAACATGGTGTAGAGGGCAGAACCCCACACAGGGCCGAAGCCTTTGTTGCCATGAGGAGAAGTGAAGACAGGAGCCAAGCCGTCACAACACTCCATACCACAGGCATGACAACCGGGCCGTCGCAAATACAACCAGATACCCGGAGGAAGGGACCAGCAGAACACTGACCAACCGAGGGGGAGGGCAGGACAAGGGGGAGGACGAAGCCAGGAGAGAACACGGGCCAAACCGAAGTAACCCCACACAACAAAAGCAAAAACGCGCAAAGCAACCGAGGAAGGAACAAAAAAACCAACAACAACCAAAGGCCAACACAAACCCGCAACACCACAGAACACCACAAAGAACGCACACAGACCACACAACACCCAACACACAAGGACAAACAGAGCAGGCCGAAACAAATAACAGGCATAAGACACAGGCCCCAGCACACCACCCGAAAAGAGACAACTAAAAAGGAGAACACCCAAGAGACAAAAGGCCCACCAGACAACCGCGAAGAAAGGAGGCCAAAAGTAAATCAAAAACGGAATGGCATGAAACAAGGGGTACGAGTGCACCTGCCCAGTCTGCGGAGAGACACACAAGTACTAAAAGGATCGAGACCTAGGTTGTGCAGCGGTAGAACCGAAGCAAAATTACGAGTGCACCTGTCCAGTTTGCGGACATGCACGCAAGTGCAAAAGAGATCAAGACCTTAGTTCTGCAGTGGTAGAAACGAGGAAAACACGTATTGTGCACCTGTCCAGTCTGCGGACAGACACACAAATACTAAGTTGTTTCTGAACCTTGGTGAAGCAGGAGGGGTGAAACAGGCGTCAGGGAGAAAGCTCCACAAACCTAAACAACAAAAAGGGGGGAGGGAGAGTATCTATGTCATGCGGAGTGTAGTGTGTTCAAGAAAGTGTAGCTTGTCAGATTTGAGGGTGGTAGTCCAACTATTTTCTAGGGCGAACGAGACAGGGTTACTTAGCTCTTGAGCAGTGGCGAACCGTCGAAGCTCTCTACATTTCGCTTTGAACTCATCAATGTCAGCTTGAGGTGGCTTCTTGCGCACCCGCCTGCTAGGGAAATCACGATCCTGCACATTCTGCTGCAGCGTGGCTTCTGGAACACAATGAGCCGGTAACTGGCAGAGCACTCTGCTCGCAAACTTTTCATGGTTGATTTCCCAATGAGAGAACATATGGCGGTGGTTCATTTGCTTTCTTAATTGGTCCACAAATTGGTGTAGGTCCTTTGTCATGCGCCAGAGCCGCAGTCGACTGTAGTTGGAAGGCCAGTTCCAGCGGGCACAGCGTCGCGGTCTGTTCCACTTTTCCGGAGTCAGGCCTGTGGGAGACGGGATAATGACGTCAAGCGTGACTCTGGTCGCTCCTGCTGGCTGAAGGCCGCGCATAACATCTGGCTCAACAACCCCCATTTTGTAGCCACGAATGATTTCCGTGAAGCAGCCAGCAGTTTGGAAATCTTCATCAAGGTCAAGGTGGAACCTAGGTACTTTCTTGTCAGTAAATTTGACTGCTTGTAGCACCTGGTCACCATCGTCTCGTTGTATGCCTGCAGCTTCACGGTTGGGACACTGGATGGTCACTTCTTGCGGCAATTGCATGCCCCACCCGCCTCACCAATGAAACACTGCGCCACTTTACTCGCCCAACTGGCCGGGAACCACGCTAGGAGGGCTGATACGCCACTGACAAGGTCAATCCCTGCATTGGGTCGCGAGTGAGGTTGATTGGTAACAACCACTTTGACCGGGCCACTTGGGGCGCGATCTCGATTGACATTTGCACTTTCCGTGGCTGCTCCGATCAACTCAGACAATATCGGCCGAAACCAGTACGTGGCGTAGAGAAGGCATTCCGTTTCTGCACGTCGCATTAGCGAGCACAAACACTTCGCTAATTTTTCGGCAAGCCGAATAGTGAAGTTTCTGGCAGCAGCCTGAAAGACTTTTTGTTTGCTGTGTTGTTGCAATGGAATCGTGACGGCTGCTGGACTATGTACAGGTCCCATACCAGTTCACTTTTGTGGCCCCCAACCAGAAGGCGGCTATGTGTATGCAATAATTCGCTAATTTACTGTTTCTAAGCAACATGCAACTGAACGTGTTGAACGACCTGGCGAAAGCCAAGAGGCGTTGGACGGAAAAAAATGGCAGCAGCCTGAAAGACTGCCTCGAGGGTCTCGATACGCCCTCGCAACCACAGTTCTGCTGCAATTGTCATGAACAATTTGGCAAACTTATCTTGGATGGAAGTCAACGAGATGGTCAATTTCGCCTAGCCACAAAGCCGGAAGGGCGCCGAGGTTGTCTGGCTGGAAGAAAATATTCGCCTGCGGTTGAGAACCATTCATCATGGTTTCCAGCTTGTCGGCGGCTCCGGCGATCTCGTTCTCGGTGGGGTCATCTGGCGTGTCCGGGATAGGCGGACACCAAGACTCTTCTGCCAAAGTCGCTTCAGCATCGGTCTCAGCATCCGTGGTGTCTCGTTCTTCATCCGAGGAAGGATCTTCGACTGTCCCCTGCTCCTTCAGGTCCTATAATATTGCTGGTGCGAGGATTAAGTTGGAGCTCCGGAGCCTGTAGCAGATGAGCTCGTAACCGGTGAGCGTCGAAGTATTAAATGCCCGGAATTGCAAGGAGCTTCCTCTCCTGGAGGGCTTGATGGAAGAAGACCTTGGTGCCTCTTTTTTTTTCCGTCCAACGCCTTCATGGCTTCCGCCAGGTCGTTTAACACGCTCTATGGCATTGCAAAAGCAGTAATTTCAAATTAACACGCGAGGCCGTCTGCTATTGAGGGCCACAAAAGAGAACTGGTGAGGGACCTGTACATAGTCCAATAAGCCGTCATCATCAACAACCAAACAAACAAAGCAAAAACAAACAACCAAAACAACCCAAAAACCACACAAAAACCAACGCACAAAGGAATGACTGGCTACCAGTTCATTGGCAGATTCATGCAAGAGGTGACAACATTGTGTCATCTCATCATGGTATGGCCACAAACATAAACAGAAAAAAGGGGGCAACACCGACAAACACAAGGCCATACCCGCAGGTGAGAGAAGCAACACAGCACCATGCGGAAACCAGGGATCCCCCCAGCCAGGATCCCCGAGATCACAAGGCGCAAGCAGGAAAGGTATAACGACTCACCAATGGTCACTTCGAAGCAAACAACGGCAACGCCGCGTCGCAACGAGAGTGGTGAAAAATGAAAAGTGAGACGAACAGTGAAACGAGATCTATTGTGAGAAAGAGCTAAGTGAAACGGACAGTGAAACAGCCCACCGGGTGCGCTCAGAGTCCGCTCAGTAGTGCTTTTCCGATCATCCTGCTCTTGGGTAATTGCTTGTGCTTGACCATGAAGGTACTTGTTGTTAGGCAGGGTGCCAAATCCGGTTCACTGGGAGGGCTGCCAGGGTTTACTGTTGACTTCGCTACGCTAGTGCTCTTGGAGTTGGTCTTCATGAGTTGGTAGATTATATTCATCATCAGTGCGTGGTGATATCTGCGCATTTAGCTCTTCTGATGACGTGCTGGCACCTTTGGCTGTATGTGGCAGAAGTAGTAAGGCTTTTTGCGCTTGGCTAACTTCGTAGCTGGCGGAGATTGTGCAACTATCTAAGATACAGCTCAATTGGCGGATTTGGCGGATGGCAGCTTCAAGGTCAGTGACCCTCTGAGATGGGACGGATTGGATACCTTGGAGCTTCTGGCATGCTTTGTCGAGCAGTTTGGTGGCGGCATCAACTTCACTGGTAGTGACTTGACACAGGGTCATTGAGTGATTGATGTTGCTAAACGATTGACTAAAAGAAACAAAAAGAAGACCTTGGTGCCTCGTTGCCGATGATTTAGGACCGGGTTTCCGTTGTGGGAAGCGCACAACCAGAGTGGCGAGCGGTATCCATCCGCAGCACATCCATATAGGTACTCCCTATCGATGGAACAGGGGAAGAATCCGCTGGCTGCGAGGCGGTGGGCTCGACCTTGGGATGCAAGTGTGGGTAAGTCGCAACTTTGTCTTCTGGGCAATCACCAATCGGTACCTTCGCAGAGAGCGCTCCCCATTCACTGTGACAATCATGGTAATGCAAGGGGGGGCTTGCCTAGCGATGCAAATGGGATATCAAGTCCCCAGTCCAAGACTGCTGCTGTGTCAGATGGGACAAGCGCAGGTCCATGAAACTGTATCTGTCCAGCCTTAAGGGTATGATACCCGTAGTGGTACACTTTGAGACTTTTTGAAGTTTTCAGTTTCAGTCGCGCTGACAAGGCGTTTGAGATTTTTTTGTCCAGCGGGGACTCGGGACGCTATAATGCTATTAGAAGCGGTCCCCAGGCAGGTGGCCACCAAGGGTCCGGCCATCTCCCCGAAAGCTGTCAGAATTTTAGTCCGGATCTTCCCAAGTCCCTGCCAAGGTACAAAGTGCCCTTCGTTAGGAGTCCACAGGGGCGAAGGGAGGGTCCAAAAAACAAACAACGCATCAAAAGACTGAAACAAAACTACGCCCAATCGTGACAAAACGATCACGCTGCGAAAGCCTGCGACAACAACACCCAAACAATTCCAAACAACACAGTGCTTTGGCAAAGATGGCAAGCAGGCGGAGACATTGAACCAACGGTGTTCTCCAGGATCTTGCCATTTTGTTGGACTTGCAAAAGAAGCGGTTTGTTAAAGCCGTGCTAGTTTTTGGCAAAAAAGGTCACTGCAGCAATCTCATTTTTGGGGCCGTAAACACATTGGCTTTTTGGGCCCCAAGAAGTGGTCCTCCCCAGTTGCGTTGAAAGCTGCTCAAACCTTTGATCCACTTGCGTCATGCGAAGAGCTTCGTGTCTCGAGCAGCTTGCAAGGTTCCACACTGCCAAAAATGGAATTGCCACGCACTACCGCTTTTCGCTTTGATCCGAGGCTGTTTTCAATTTCTGTTTTAACAGCAGGCGAGACCAAAAAGGGGCGCGCCAAATCTACACGTTGGAGCGTGTGGCAACCCTGTTTTGGGGTTGCGACATGACGCTCAGAACACCTCCAGCCGCTTCAAAAGTTCACCAGAATAATAAGACCACAAAAGCCAAAAAGGATGATCCAAACATCATGTGGGAAAGACCACCTTTGAGAGTTCCTCAACAGCATCCAACAAATCGAACAATTATATTGCCCGGACTCCGAAAGAAAGCGGAGATGCGCAAGATGCTGTTTTGAGGTTTTCAGTTACAGTCGCACTGACAAGGCGTTGAGATTTTTGATGTTTTAGAGGTTTTTCAGTTCACTGTGCATTTACAAGATGAACCGCGGTTTTGATATTTTTAAAGTTTTCAGTTTCAATCGCACTGACAAGGCGTTTGAATTTTTTTTGTCCAACAGGGACCCTCGGGATGCTATACTGTAATACTACAGTCGAGGTCCCTTTCTGGCCGCCATGTTTCTACTGGTTTTTTGGATCCTGTTTTGGGGGCCATGATGAAGCAGGTTTGTTGGCATTCGAGGCGCTCCAAGGCTTACCGAGGCCTGCCCGAGGCACGCATGGCAGGAGCTACTGTGGAAGAAACCGCCTTTGAGGACGTCAACATGTGGCAGGCACTACCCTTTATGACCCTTTATGGGAACCTAGAATGTGGCAGGGCCAAGTCTGGGAGGCGAGACCTGATGGGGAGTCAACGCGTGGCAAGGCCAAGTTTGGAAAGAGGCATGGAAGCCGCAAGTGGGAAGAAGAGAACTCCTCAACACGAAGGCGTCACCGAGGGAAGGGGAGGAAACGGCAGCAAACCCCCTCCCCCCATACAATGTGCCACACACCCCATTGGGCATCCGCAGGGCGGGTTGCTTTCTATTACTTTGTATTTCTCAAACGCCGGAAATGCATCCGCGGCCATTTTTTGGGGGTTTTGGCATCCGCAGTGGTCCTTCGCAAGGGTTTTTCCGCATCCGCAGGGGAATCCGCAGGCATCCGCGCGTGCGTTGGCAGATATGTGAATCAAAATGGCTGCTTTTCCGGACCTTGCCTTGCGACGTTGCTGCCTAGCAGAAATCGCAAGGGCTTGTAACTATTCATCCTGATTTAAATTTTCCTCCTCGCAATCTCCTCTCGAAACTTCTAAGCTTTGAAACATGGTGCGTTTTAGGGCCATCCTTTGTTTGGGGGTACCTATCCAGTGCCAACGTCTGCAATTTTATGCACGACCGTGGTGTCAGCGATTCTATAGAGATTTCATGGCTCCGCTACCATGTGAAAACACGAGCGCGGCGTGGCAGCTCTTTTTCACAGCTCGGACTGGAGCCAAACCACACAGGTTGGACAGCTCAGTCACTCTTCTTCTTAGAAGAGTCGTGCAGAGTAAAACGCAGTGACACTCAAACGTTCTCAAACTTCTCAAACTACTTCAAAAGAGTTCTCAAGCTTTAAAAACGTTCTTCCAGCTTCTCCAAATAAAACGTCTTCAGCTCAAACTCACAAATACCCTACAAAACTCCTACCCAATACAGTCACAACATCAAGTTCCTAGGACATGGGTCAAACAACATCCAAAAACACCACAAACCACAAAAACAAACGAAAATCCATCTCCAAGCTCTTCCATGCACAAACTGGTTCCATTTGGTTCCAAATTGGTTCCTACCTGGTTCCTATAGGTTCCTATGGGTTCTATAGTTCACAGATCGGTTCCTACAAACTTAAAATGGTTTCCTAACTGTTCACCTGCACATACATTGTTCCAAGATAGGTTTCAAGATGTTCAAGTAGGTTCAAGGTGGTTCAGTACACTGTACATCCTCTCACCAAACTTTCACACAAAAAGGTCTTCGCATGACGCAAGTGGATCAAAGTTGGGCAGCAATTTTTCAACGCAACTGGGGAGGACAACTTCTTGGAGTCCAAGGCCAATTTTTTACAGCTCCGAAAATGAGATTCTGCAGTGACCTTTTTTGCCAAAACTGGCGCAGCTTTGACAAACAGCAATACTTTTGCAAGTCCAGAAGGCACCACAGTGTCCCACTGCCACACCATCAATCATGGCTAAGGGACCCCAACCATAGTATTATATAGATTCGAGTCCCCGTGAGCCTCGCTTTGTCCTCGTGCCTCGGGCAAGCCTCGGTAAGCCTTGGAGCGCCTCGAATGCCAACAAACCTGCTTCATCATGGCCCCTAAAACAGGGCCCAAAAAAGTGGTCAAAACATGGCTGCGAGAAAGGGACCTTGACAGTAGCAACCGGACTTGGGACGCACAAAGAGAAAAAGGTATGAGTTGACATACATGTTCAAGCTGCAGGGTCGCAAATCTGCTTGCACAACATGTGCGGGCAGCAGCGAAATTCTCCGATGGCTGACCCCATTTTTGGGTCCAAATATGGACCCCAAAATGGGGTCCAGAATTGGATCACATTTTCATTCCTTCTTTTAGGTCTTTGCTTGGGCCCCGTTTTGGGATCCAGATTTGGACCCAAAAGTGGGGTCAGCCATCGGAGAATTTTGCTGCTGCCCGCAGAGGTTTTGCAAGCAGATTTGCGACGCACTAGCATGAGCGTAAGTGTTAATACATGCTTTTTCTCTCTGTGCGTCCCACTTTGTTTCTTGTACAGTAGCAACCGGACTTGGGACGCACAAAGAGAAAAAGGTATGAGTTGACATTCATGTTCAAGCTGCAGGGTCGCAAATCTGCTTGCAAACATGTGCGGGCAGCAGCGAAATTCTCCGATGGCTGACCCCATTTTTGGGTCCAAATATGGACCCCAAAATGGGGTCCAGAATTGGATCACATTTTCATTCCTTCTTTTAGGTCTTTGCTTGGGCCCCGTTTTGGGATCCAGATTTGGACCCAAAAGTGGGGTCAGCCATCGGAGAATTTTGCTGCTGCCCGCAGAGGTTTTGCAAGCAGATTTGCGACGCACTAGCATGAGCGTAAGTGTTAATACATGCTTTTTCTCTCTGTGCGTCCCACTTTGTTTCTTGTACAGTCGAGGTCCCTTTCTGGCCGCCATGTTTCTACTGGTTTTTTGGATCCTGTTTTGGGGGCCATGATGAAGCAGGTTTGTTGGCATTCGAGGCGCTCCAAGGCTTACCGAGGCCTGCCCGAGGCACGCATGGCAGGAGCTACTGTGGAAGAAACCGCCTTTGAGGACGTCAACATGTGGCAGGCACTACCCTTTATGACCCTTTATGGGAACCTAGAATGTGGCAGGGACAAGTCTGGGAGGCGAGACCTGATGGGGAGTCAACGCGTCGCAAGGCCAAGTTTGGAAAGAGGCATGGAAGCCGCAAGTGGGAAGAAGAGAACTCCTCAACACGAAGGCGTCACCGAGGGAAGGGGAGGAAACGGCAGCAAACCCCCCCCATACAATGTGCCACACACCCCATTGGGCATCCGCAGGGCGGGTTGCTTTCTATTACTTTGTATTTCTCAAACGCCGGAAATGCATCCGCGGCTATTTTTGGGGGTTTTTGGCATCCGCAGTGGTCCTTCGCAAGGGTTTTTCCGCATCCGCAGGGGAATCCGTTCATCCTGATTTAAATTTTCCTCCTCGCAATCTCCTCTCGAAACTTATAAGCTTCGAAACATGGTGCGTTTTAGGGCCATCCTTTGTTTGGGGGTACCTATCCAGTGCCAACGTCTGCAATTTTATACACGACCGTGGTGTCAGCGATTCTATAGAGATTTCATGGCTCCGCTACCATGTGAAAACACGAGCGCGGCGTGGCAGCTCTTTTTCACAGCTCGGACTGGAGCCAAACCACACAGGTTGGACAGCTCAGTCACTCTTCTTCTTAGAAGAGTCGTGCAGAGTAAAACGCAGTGACACTCAAACGTTCTCAAACTTCTCAAACTACTTCAAAAGAGTTCTCAAGCTTTAAAAACGTTCTTCCAGCTTCTCCAAATAAAACGTCTTCAGCTCAAACTCACAAATACCCTACAAAACTCTTACCCAATACAGTCACAACATCAAGTTCCTAGACATGGGTCAAACAACATCCAAAAACACCACAAACCACAAAAACAAACGAAAATCCATCTCCAAGCTCTTCCATGCACAAACTGGTTCCATTTGGTTCCAAATTGGTTCCTACCTGGTTCCTATGGGTTCTATAGTTCACAGATCGGTTCCTACAAACTTAAAATGGTTTCCTAACTGTTCACCTGCACATACATTGTTCCAAGATAGGTTTCAAGATGTTCAAGTAGGTTCAATTTTTTTCCAACGCCTTCATGGCTTTCGCCAGGTTGTTACACACGTTCAACCGCAGCAAAAAGATGAATTGTGAATCATGCAAGGCCGTCTGCACTTGGATAGCCTCAAAAGCACTGGTAATGGACCAGTACACAGACAAAACCAAAACCAAAAAAAGATGTTCAAGTAGGTTCAAGGTGGTTCAGTACACTGTACATCCTCTACACAAAAAGGTCTTCGCATGAAGCAAGTGGATCAAAGTTGGGCAGCAATTTTTCAACGCAACTGGGGAGGACAACTTCTTGGAGTCCAAGGCCAATGTTTTACAGCTCCGAAAATGAGATTCTGCAGTGACCTTTTTTTGCCAAAACTGGCGCAGCTTTGACAAACAGCAATACTTTTGCAAGTCCAGAAGGCACCACAGTGTCCCACTGCCACACCATCAATCATGGCTAAGGGACCCCAACCATACTATTATATAGATTCGAGTGCGGAAGGCCAACAACCTTCGAAACCTACTTGGGTCAGCGTCCAGGACGTCGTCCTTAACTCAATAAGACCGTCCACGCAACCAAGTCAACCACTCCCAGAGCTCAGCCACTTTTACACACACAAGCAACAAGGAGATATCTTGCTCATGTCGCTATGGTTCTTGTTGGTGTGTCACGCCTTGACACAAAATGATGCGGAGTCGCCAGTCAGCATCTTTCTGCTAACTTTCACAAAAGCGATCAAAAACACATGTCCTCACAAAAAGTCTTTACATCAAGACATGGTTTGTTTGTTTAAATAAGTTTGAGTGTTTGAAAAACGTTGAAACATTTCAAGCACCAAAACATGATTCATGATGTCTCCCTCAGATCTATTAGCAACTCCAGTTCTGAATGCCTTTCAGAATGTTGCTCTCGCTATCATCATTGAGAGACAAAACAAACTAAACTTCTCCGACCAATGTCAAACAAAGTTCCTTCTTCCGAAGTCACAAAATGAATTCTACGATCTTCTCACGATTCCTTCGTGTACTTCTGCGATCATTCTGCGATGATTCTGCCGGCAAAACTAAAGCAAAACATATGGAAAATGGTTTGATTTTCCATGTCACTATACAAATTCAAATCCTCACGATGTTCTCCGTGCAATCAAAGTACTCAAAGAAGACGAAAAGTATATCGTTGTAGGGTTTCGTCATCTCCAATAAAACGTGCAAAACATGAAACGTGCAAATACGATGTCAACCATCACGGTTGAGCTCATCATCACGATGAAAACCAAATTCCCTTCTTCCAATGCAGAAAAGACCAATGAAAAGACCAATGAAAAGACCAATGGATTCATCTCACGGATGTTGGAAATTTTCACACCCCCTTTTGAGATGAACTCCATTCCATGTATAGCTGTAACCCATTCAGACTTCAGCACATATCGCCCAAGTTCGATAGGTCAATACATATAGTACGAATTGTCCCGTTGTCCACCATCCAATGAACAACCAGCTCATAGTCCTTTCCTCGCCTTTGCACCAATGAGGATACTCTCAATCACCCAGCTGCCTCTGCACTGAAGTTCCAGTGAAGCAACCCTTTGGCTTTCCAACCTTTCCAGAGTCCTCCACAACCTTGCATGCGCAGAGAAAAGAATACCAATCCTTTGCAATTGGACTCGTACTCTTGTTTCCCAGGTGACACATACTCCATTTGCAATATCCGGCCATCTCATCATCGACATATACCTCACGGTATGTTTTGCCTTCATTGGCAAACTTTCCAAACGCAAACTTCGTTCTGCTCCAATCTCGAAAACTCATGCCTTCAGGCACCAAATCAGCAGTAAGCTGATCAAGGACCTTGTCGGCGATCCCAGGAAAGATTGGGATAGGCATCACAGGCAACTGCGCACTCAAAGGTTCAGCTGCCGAAGAAATCACATCGAATTCATCATCATCCAGAGCCTCACGAAGTCGCTTGCTTCCATCTGTCATTGCTCCTTGACTCTCCAAAGGAGTCAAAATACTGGATCCGGCTGCATAGCCTGACCCTGAATTCTCACTGTGCCACTTCTTCTGAAGAAGACCAAGCAAAGCCTTCTCATCTTCATCTGTCCATCCAGACTTGGCCATGGCTACAAACCAAACCGCGTCCGGTAGTGAAAAAGCACTAGACCGTGGCTAAACTCTTAGGAGCAATCAACTTAGAACGTGAAACGAAGTGTCGAACCGCCATCACAGTCGTGATAGGATCAGTAACCTTCCAGATTGTTCTGCGCTGCGCACACACACTGCATCTTACAGTATCGCGCAACAAAACTCTGCACAAAATGAAACATGGTGAAAACTCCTGTTTGTCTTTGGCAACGTTTGTTTGAAAACAACGTGCAAACAGAAAATGAAACGAAACGTGGATCCAACTTCTGTCTCTCTCTCACAGCCACAGGGTCCCCCTTTTAAACGCAAATTCAACTCTTCTTCGAAGCATGTTTGACTGCAATCAAAATGTATCTTGCCAACTTTCGGTTGTAAAACGCTGTTTCAGTATAGTTGATTTGATAAAGTTCTGCATGTGTCTGACATGTGCATGTAGAAAGTTTGGAGTGGAGATTTAATACAAACCAGGCTGAATTGGAAACAAACTTCAATGTCTTTCCAATCGGAATACCATCCTTGTTCTGACATCCAGTCTTGCACAATCTCACCAAAGCCTCATGCCTCATGTCAAAACTCTCCAAAAGATTCACTGTCTCAGGCCGGGACCAAATGGTATTTCGTTCTGGAAGCTCAAACGAACATGAGTCTGCATGTTTGAAGTAACCACCAATCGCGTTGATGATCTCATCCCATTCCTGGTCCTTTTCAGTGACTGAGTCCGGATTAAAATTGCGAAGCGGACTTCCACTTCCACAAGGAGTCGATGCATGAATATGCACCCAAGGTGGACATGACGAATTCTTCCACTGTCGAATGCAAACAGTTACACGACTCAACGTTCCAGAACTCTGCACCTTAGCAACTACACCAATGTATGGGACCTTCGAAACTTCACAGACCTTTCTCAAGTTCGAATGTTCCGAACAACACAGTTCCACAATCGCAATTGAAGAACCCTGAGTCAACACTTGCTGCAACACACTCAGCTCACGAAGTTCTGCCAACTCAGCTGTCAAACCATCTGGAACAACAATCCCAAGAGCATATCGGTGTTTATAGAAAGCTTTAGCACTCAAGCATTTGGTGAAAAGATCTGCTGGATTTTCAACACCACTTCTGTGTCTCAATTTCAACAAACCCTCTCTCATCTGCTCTCGTAACCAATGCAATCTTATTTCAATGTGTCGTGAACGTCGTGGCACGTCCATGGATCTCACAAGTTGCAATGCGGAGCTTGAATCGCTCTCCGCCAAATCACAACTTCTTCTGGCTCATCGATCTCATGAAGTGCAAACAGAAGACGGTGAACCAGTCTTCCAAACGCAACACTTTCTTGACACACTGATTGCAAACCATAGAGCTCTGCCTCACATGAACTCAAGCTCAAAGCTTGTTGCTGTCGGCTCAGAGACCTTACCAAAGACCTCTCAAAGAAAACAGCTCCACCGCTAACACCTTTGCGGTTGTTGAAACGGTACGGTGCATGTGAAGCGTCGCTGAAAGAGTGGAGATGGACTGATCTCAGTTGAGTATCGTCAACTTGACTCATGATGGTCTCATCTCTGCTCGGTAGACACAAGCATGCATGCATGTCAACATACAAGAATCTCAAGACTGCTTTCAATGCTTGTTCAGTTCCGTGCATCGGTTTCGCTTGCTGCGTCCCAAGAACAGACATCCATGTCTTCAAGTCATGACGCACCTGTGACAACCAAAGCAATTTTCCTAACGCCTTTCTGAAGCGTGAGTATGCTTCATCTGACAAAGGTTTCTGAAAGTTGCTATCCGTGAGTGTCTTCTCAAGATGTCCCGAAATGTCAGGCACATTCTCAGACCCACGGGTAACGCCATAATCCAGAAACGTAGTCAAGATAATGTGGATCAACACCCAGAGTGATCTCAGAGGAATCTCTTTCTCTTTTGATGACACGACCAATAAAGGTCAGGGATCCTCCCTCTTCTCCGATCTCTCCAGTTGTCTTCACAGGCACTACAGACGACAAAGTTGCAACCACATGTTCTTCGGCTTCCTTAGTGGTCGACAACAACAGAATGTCATCAACGTACACTACACACAAGCAAAATCCAATTTCATGACCATCTTTCACAATCTGTCCACCATACACACATGGTTCCAACGAATCAGACCAAAGGCCTACATGTTCAACCGTAAAAGCCAACAGCTGCAACCATGCCAGTGAAGCATCACGTAACCCGTTCAATGCCTTTTCAAGCAGATAGTAGGTCGCTTCACCTGATGGAAAGCTAATCGACAACGGCATTTTCAAGACAACATGTACACCAGTTCCCAATGGGCTATGCATGAAGGCATGACTCACGTCCAATGCACGCAAAAGCATCTCCCGTGTCGCTGCCATTGCAAGCACCAAATGAACACTTTCAATCGAAGGGGTAGGACTACTAAATCCCAAAGATCTAGCTGAGGAGCCACGATTGAAGTCCTTCGCAACAATCCTGGTTCGAACCCTCTCACTGTTTTTGTAAGCTGCAACCCACCTTGACTGGATCAAACGAAGGTTCGGAACAGCCTTCTTCATGTCGTCCAGTTCTGACTGGGTGATGATGCGGCCAGTCTTGCAGTGTTCCAAGTTCCTAACCTCCTCTTGCATACCTTTGAAACCTTGTTCCAAATCAAGCTCTTGCAAACTCTGGTCATCTATGATGCTGTCCGGTTTCCAAACCAAGACATCTTGACCTCCAAGACTCATCTTCACAAAATCATGCTCATTGCCTCGATTGAAACAAACAGAATCAAGAGAACCAGAAAACATTTCTGGAGATGTTGCCGGAGCAAAAGACGCTGGACCTTCAAGTGTACCCAAACTCGCAACCAACACAGGTTCCACTACCAACCCAAAACCAATCAAAATCCATGTTTGTTTGAAGCAGTTCCTCAGAATCTTCACGGATCTCTCTTTCCAACTGTTCTCGGTCGGTCTCAGCTTTCCTTTTAAACCTTCTAGTGTACTCAACCTGTGTTTCCGGCTGTCGCCGAGCGGACTCAGGTGTTGGTACCAATTCTTCATCATCGACCTCTTCTACTGGCACCTGAACCTGGGGTACGACAACAGGGCTCTCCTGAGAGAGTGCAGGTTCAACACGTCTTTCCTTTCTCCGCTACACTATGCAATGTGTTAAGGAGGTGAGGGAGACGCAGGACCGCGTGCCAAAAGAGAAAATAACAACATCCAACATTGTTTCACACGAGAAATCGGGGAGAGAAAACCAAGCACAACTGAAAACTGCACATGTACTGAAAAACCTGTAATGACTCAACGACTGAACTCTGCCAAATGAACTCTCAGTTGAAACGCACATCTCCCCTTTTTCAAACGGTGGTGATGTCCTGCGCTGTCCTGGCTTGACACCTTCGCTGTCGCCAGAGCGCCTGAAACTGTCGGACCGCTCCAACAGTATTGTGCAGCAAGTCAAAGGGTGTGGCCAACAATGTGTCGAACGTAGCCTCCCCCCCAAATTGAAAAGGTGTAAAGCCACTGTAGTGCAGGAATCACCCTCCACAAACCCAAATCAGGGTCTGGGAGGGTGGGTAACTTCAAATCTGTGAGCCTGCGCTCCTCGAAAATATGTATTGAGTTCCAGTGTCAAATCGACATCTGACAGAAAACGAACTGACCAGCAACATTCCAGCAGATTCAAAGTGTTGTAAATCTGATATCCAAAAGTGAACTTCCAAAAGTCATCTTCCAGTAAGCCTGTAAAGTCAACGTATTGTATTGTAGTCCCAGTACCAAAACTGAAACAGTTGCAGGAAATCCCAGAGCAACATGACAGAAATAAACAGCACCAAAAGTTTAAGTGTTTGTGTTTGTAGTTTGTGAACCCAATCGCTACAAACGCAGTTGCCACATCCCACGAAGAAAGCGTCTACACGCACAAAGTCCCCACCCACCCACCCAACACATAGCACCGTATAGACTCACGGGCGCGCCCTATGAAGCCTACACTATGCAATGTGTTAAGGAGGTGAGGGAGACGCAGGACCGCGTGCCAAAAGAGAAAATAACAACATCCAACATTGTTTCACACGAGAAATCGGGGAGAGAAAACCAAGCACAACTGAAAACTGCACATGTACTGAAAACCCTGTAATGACTCAACGACTGAACTCTGCCAAATGAACTCTCAGTTGAAACGCACATCTCCCCTTTTTCAAACGGTGGTGATGTCCTGCGCTGTCCTGGCTTGACACCTTCGCTGTCGCCAGAGCGCCTGAAACTGTCGGACCGCTCCAACAGTATTGTGCAGCAAGTCAAAGGGTGTGGCCAACAATGTGTCGAACGTAGCCTCCCCTTCTTTAGCGACGATTTGTTGCCGCACCCATCACCACGGTGTCTTATCATACTTTCTCTTCTTATCTGGTGCTGCCTGCTTGTCGAGAGTCTTTGCCTCTTGTCTCGCAGCATCAAATTGGGACTTCGTCCTCCACAACGCCTCAACCAAAGAAAGGTCCAAATCCTCTCAAATTTCACATGAACCCTGGCTTCCAAAGAAAAACTCTCGAACTGCTCATTCGTCAGCTGATCTGCTTCCACGTTCTCTTCCCGTGGGCGCCACTTCAAATTCAAGCTCAGCCTTGCCCTGGCCAACAGCGCTGATAACTGCATATTGATCAACATGAGGGGCCATTTCGTTGTGGCTCTCTTTGAACTCAAAAACTCATTGGCCATGTTATCAGTACCTGCAGAGAGAGCCAAGGCGACTGTACGCCTCGCTGACGTAGGGAGAAGCCAGCCAAATGCAACCAGGGCGCAAAGCGAAGCTAAGAGCTCCGCTGAGGTCGACGCCCATTGGGCGCCGCCTCCATCAGGTTTGAATAGATAGGGAACCTGTGTCCTATCAAGCTTCAAAGAAAACCAACGTCGAGACTCCAACTCCCAACCTCCCAAAACTATAATGTCATGGGTGCACTTCGCGTCAGTCCTGAATTGCTCAGCGTTGTAATAGACAGGTCTCTTTGCAGAAATTAAGAAGGTTTCACCGGACATCTCAGCTGCAATGTATTGTAATGTCAAAATGACAGTATCCGGCAACCTCCCAACCATGCCAGGTGATGCAACAGCGCTCCATGCAAACAATGGCGACAAGTGTGGCTTGAGCCACGTCAGAAGCTGTGCCACGAACCCCAACCTGCCCAGGAATTCACTGAACTCCCTTGCTGGCACAACATACCGCTTCTCCTCCAACGCACGAATCCAGTTGAGAAGCCATGACCCCCTTTTCTCAGTGATCCCAACTTCATTCTTGTCATAACGCAGATGGAAACCCACAAAGTCTGATGAGAAACCACCTTTGAACTTGTGGTAACCGAAGGGGGTTCCAATGACCTCGAAAGCCAACAGCCATACCCATAACAGCTCAAACTTGCGGGAGCCCGTAAACGCTCCATGCAAATCATCAACATAAACCAAATGCCAATAAGCTGCGGTTTGCATCACATGTCCAACAAAACGTCCAATAAGAGCAAAAAGCTTCGACCACCAGTAAGGGGCACTCGACACTCCAAATGTTCCCACCTTGTTGATCCAAACCACCTCTGATAGGGAATCGGCACGGCAGCACACATAGGGCCAATCTTCTTCCCTCAGTTTCACCAAACGATGTGCCGCTTTAATGTCGGCCGAAACGCAAAACACAGCCTCCCGGGTCTCCACCGCCTCTCTTACCACAGCAGCAACTTCTGCTGGTCCCGGGCACTGCAACTGATCCCTGTATTTGATTGCATGGTTAACCATCACAGAATGAGTAGCATCGTGAAGGGGCCTGACACCACCATCAGGCTTGCTAATTGCTGCCATTGCCGCCACACGCAATCGCTCACCGTGACGAGCCTTCAAAACAGACATCTTAGAAGGCTCCATACGCCCAAGTGTCTCCTCTTCCCTGAACTTATCTTCCAACTCCTTGGCCGACAATTGTCCTGAAATGTAATTGTCAGCAATGGGGTTGAACTCCGTCCCATCCAACTTTCGGTGCTTCACCTTCGGCGGGAAAACCTGCGGTGTTCTTGGCAAAGGATCATCCACCCCAACATTCACCCCAGTGGCAAATGAATCTGTTGTGTTAACCAGGCAGGCCACATCAGGGTCTTCGAAAACTTCCAGCCATTGTGACAAGAGCCGCAATAAGAAGGGCTGCCCAGTATCCACTACCATCGCTTCAGTGGGGTCCCTCAAAAGTGATGCCACCTGGGACCTGACTTTGTGGAGCAACTCTGGGGAAAAAGGGGAAGCCTGGAGTTTCCCTGTGACCAACTTGAAGGCCTCCCGTCTGACATCCTTGATTGCATCTATCACCGCAGCATGTAAACGTTTGTAAGTCTCGGCTGCAAGAGCTTTCATGTGTGGCTTCCTGTTGTGGCCCCTAGACTGCGGAGCCCACCTGGTAGGTGAGCACATTCCAAATCCATCCACAAAGTCATGAGTCTTGCCATCCCATTCCACTTTGATGGGAGGGCCAAAGTTGCAACATGCTTCCATGTCAAAGCCCTCATCAACATCCTCATTTGCATCTAACTCCCCAACCTTGGAGTCCTCACCAGTCAAATCAACTGTGCAACTCTTTGAAGCGCCCTCCAGTGAACCAGTGAAAGCAACCGTGCAACTCTTTGAAACCGCACCAAGTGAAGCAGAGGAACTTCCTCTGCAAGTTGTGGTCGCTGTGTTGTTCTGCTCAAAACTTGAACCCTTGTTGGAGGAACTTCCTCCTTTGCCAGAACTCTGCTCAAAACTTGAACCCTTGCTAGAGGAACTTCCTCCCTTACCAGAACCTTGTTCTCCAGATGTCCCAACAACTTGCTGGGGTTGGTTCGACTTCCCCCTTCCGCAGGATGCTATTGCATTGAGGACCAACTCAGCCAAAAATCGGCAGAGCCCCGGCGGGTATGATGCGCTCGGGCTTGTATTCCACTTATTTGCAGTCTTCCCCAAAAGCTTGTGTTGGTGGTAGTGGCCGCATGATTTTGGAAGGGGACCTTTGTACGCCCCAAGCTTGTCCAGACGAGGCAGTCCAAAATGGCACCTGTCATCCTGAAACTCAAACGTAGACAGGAATCTGGTGGGCTTGGGTGTAAGTGCGCCAAAATGGCATTGCTGGATGGCAAATGTATTTGCACTGCACGAAGGTATCAATAAGTCAGACGCCTCCAATCCATGAAGCCAATTCTTCGCCCTGTACCGTGCTGACATGCACAACCAAGCAAACATCTCGACCCTCATGACCTTTCGATACTCTTCTGTATTGCTAGGCATCTTCGCTTTGTTCTTCGTCCTAGTCACCCTCAAGTGCCCTGAAGTGTCAACAGAAGACTGAATTGTGGAACTTGCATTGTCACGCTTGCTAATGATCTCATCCAAGGGCGATGCCGATGGCTCGTTCAGCTCCGTCTCCTCAGCCTTCAACGCAAGGTAATCTGAGCTCGGCGTCTCAGACTCGCCCAAAGTCCCATGAATCCTTTCCACAGCACGAATCATTGACTGTCGCTCGTGAGACTGCAAGATCTTTGGTTTACCTAGTACCTTTGCCTCAGCCCGTAATTCAACTTCTTTGGAAACAAACTCCTTTGCTGTCTCCCAGGCCGCAACAATCGCTGCAACCTCTGCCCTGTTATCAGGAGTGTCCTGAGGGATGGCAAAATCTTGTAAACAAGCAACTCTCAGCTGCGCACGATCGTCTCCAATTGCATTGAACTTCTTAAGTGATCCATAACGCCTGGCAATTGCCGCCTGGCGATGCAACGAAACTCCACTCTCACTCAAAATGAATTGAAGGTCTGCATCCATGTTTTCAGCAATGAAATCCCTGTCATCTTGATCTGGGTCACCAGCCATTGCTGCACTGCCGAGAGTTAAAGAGACAAACCAAAACACCAAGTGAAATCAAAACAACCAAGAAATGCACACTGAAACAATCTGCCAACGCCTAAACGTCAAGTGAAATCAAAGCAACTGGAAATGCAAATGAACCAGTCTGTCAACGTCTAAACGTTTGACAGGTGGCACCCTATGGTCTGAGCCACCTTCAAAACATGATCTGAATCAAGTCTGCCCTTCAGTTGTCGCATTTCACCCTGAGGTCTAAAGCCAGAATTCACAAATGACAAGCTGAAATCACAAGTGAAGATTGTCTGAACAAAAAGAAGCCTCAGCTCAATGAAATCACCGCACAAACTCAAACAAGTGAAAATCAAATGGTCACTGCGACACTTGGACAAACCACATGCGTCAAAACGCCAAGAACCCCTTTTCTCGCTGACCTGTTGTCATGAAATGCACACTGGTGGAACTGTGCCCATCACCAAGCTTGGAAAGCAAATGAGAAGAGGGGGAAACTTCCAGAACTCAGCCACAGCTAAGTACCCACAACTGCCCCTTCAGCCGCGCTGGCTGTTGATGAAGAGGAAGCCGTGGAACTGGACTCAACGCTATCGTCCTTCCCATTCTCAGCCAACATCTTCCTCTTGCATGCTCTGCAAATGGAATCGAAATCTTCATTTCCCACCTCATCCAGCATGCGCACTTCCGTGCAATTGGAGGGCTTGACAAAACAACCCGTGAGGTGGAGACGACGAAAAGCTGTGCGTCTCGAAATTGTCACAAAGAATTTTGCAACGGTCTTGTCCGCCGCTTCAGCACGTGCCTTTTGGTCCTGAATGTTCGCATCAAGGGTCGACTCATCAGCTTCATTGTCTCCGACCTCAAACCAGTCGTCTGGCAGCACCTCCAGTGTTGGGAAAACCCCACCAAGACTGTACCTGCCAGACAAGTTCGAAGAGACCATGTGCCTCTTCCTGATCCTGTTCCGGTTTGCTCCTGAATCTTCTGCCGACTTGCAAAGCCTGTCAATGGCTTCATCTTCAAAATACTCCTGATCAAGACCCGTAACAATTGCTTTGTTGACTGCTTTCTGAATTGTGAACACCACCTGTCTGGAAGTCCTCACATACTCCTCCGATGCCACCATTCCCATTGCCCAGCGGCCCAAGTAGGCACGCTGATCCCGATGGAATCCAATTGCAGCTGCAACTGAAGTCAAGAAATTACGAGGGCTATGGCCAGTGAAATGACTCTCCAACCCATCAGGCAGGAGAAGTGCCCCCGCATTCATCACCCAACCGTCCAAATGCTTCTTTGGGACAGGCAGGTCACTCAGCAGTTTGCCAATCAAAGAACTCAAACCAGATGGGGGGACAAACTTCCGTTTCACAGATTCCCAATTTGAAGATGGTTCCATCACAAAGTAATCCCTTCGGAAATTGAACAGCTCCGACTCCCAGATCCTGTAACCGATGCCCAACCAATCTTCACCAGAAAGAGAGACTGTTCGATACACATGCACCGACACCTCCTTCTGAATCTTGTCTGGCCCAGAAGTCTTGGATTTCCCCAGCACCAAACGGAGCCCATAATTGGACAACGTCGACCTGTGCGCCAAAACAGACTGCATGTCATCGCACCTCATTGAGCCCCAAACCATCACTAAAACGACCCATGCCAAAGCCCTGGCAAAAATGCGCTGTGACTCATCTGAAACCACCAGCTCAAGCGAAAGGATCATTGCAACTGTATACATCTCAGCAGGCTTGACAGGCGGAGCATCCTCTGCCAGTTCCGCACCCCAAGCTTTGATGTGTGAAATCCAAAGCTGTTCTTCTGATAACCGCTCCCCCTCAGGAACACGCCCCAACTGTTCAATCAAGCACAGTGAGATATGAAAACTCTCAGGAACAGTCTTGCCGCAACCTTCACTGACTCGATGCTGCATGTAATCAATGATGTCTTTCAACTGCACTGGAAACTTTCTTCCAAAATGAAGCTCCAACCAAACTGCAAAGGGCCTCCAGGCCTTGTAGCGGTTCTTCAAGGTGTTGCACCTCCGAGTCCCAAACAGATGAATCCAACCTTGTTGTGGATTGTCGAGAGTCTGAATCAAAGAAACAACAGGTAACTCAGCATCGATGATGACCTGTGCCAACAGTAAAGTGTATTTCTTCCGCTCGGCGTCTGCACGCTTCGAACGGGACTCTGCGTCTTGTCTGAACACCTTCTGACGTTTCTTGGTGTGTGCTTCAATCAATGAAACAACGTTGGTCTGAACCAGCTTCTTGTAAACCTCTTGAACTGAGCTCCCAGCAGGTTGTAAGGGCAAATAAAGGGCCCGCTCCACAACTTCCAGTCTGGCACGTTTGCTAGATCTAAAATTGTTGTCCTTCCACAACATCAGAATTGCAACCTGATTCATGACTTCTTCAGCCACCATGTCTGGAAAAATTGACTGTATCAACTCCGCAGCATCCAAATCAAGATCAAAAGCAGCGTCAAGATGCAATGGCGACTTGAAATGTTTCTGAAAACAAATAAGGAAGTCCTGTCCTACCTCCGGCCAATCCAATGCCATTGCATGGGCCCCACCGTCCAACTCAGGTTGGAAGCAACGCGCCCCTACCTAACTTCAAATCTGTGAGCCTGCGCTCCTCGAAAATATGTATTGAGTTCCAGTGTCAAATCGACATCTGACAGAAAACGAACTGACCAGCAACATTCCAGCAGATTCAAAGTGTTGTAAATCTGATATCCAAAAGTGAACTTCCAAAAGTCATCTTCCAGTAAGCCTGTAAAGTCAACGTATTGTATTGTAGTCCCAGTACCAAAACTGAAACAGTTGCAGGAAATCCCAGAGCAACATGACAGAAATAAACAGCACCAAAAGTTTAAGTGTTTGTGTTTGTAGTTTGTGAACCCAATCGCTACAAACGCAGTTGCCACATCCCACGAAGAAAGCGTCTACACGCACAAAGTCCCCACCCACCCACCCAACACATAGCACCGTATAGACTCACGGGCGCGCCCTATGAAGCTTGTTCCTCAAACTCAGCAAAACGCTTCCTACATTCCTTGTTGTGCCTAATACCAGGTGCTTCCATGCCACTCTCACATGCTGGACATCGACGAGTCGGTTCAAAACGTGATACGTCAGGTGACAGGTGAAGTTCTTTCAGAACTCTCAGGACTACCAATAGCTACATCTGCAGTATCTGCTGGTGACGTAGGAGATGGAGTGACAGAAACTCGAGACGGCTCTGCTGGAACTTCCTGTGGAGTCACGACAACGTTCGATCTTGCCAATGGCACTGCTGGCGCCAAACTCAACTCACCAGATTTCTTCCTCACACTGCTGGACTCTGGCAAGACAAGTTTGGGCTGTGACGGTGCCGGCAAACTCTGACCTTTCAACTTTCGCAACTCTTCAGGAGGTAGCTGACTCATGTCAGCTGGTGCAGTCCCACTGTCATTCACAATTTGGGGTCTACTACCTACAGTCCCAGTGTCAAATTGAGTCAAAACACCCTGTCCCGAATTCAAATCCCATCTCAAAGGTGAAATAGCCCTGATGTTCCTAGCTACAAAACGCATCAACTCAGCTTTGCCATCCACACGAATGAAACCTTGCACAACTGGACCTCGTTCCAATCCCATGTGAATGAAGGTGCACTCAACATTCCTTGTTGAAAGTGGTGAATGCTGCCGAATTGAATCAGGAATTTCTGCCAAAACCTGAGCACCAAACAAAGTCGAAACTGGTTTGGATAACTTCCTTCCTGAAACCATTTCCAATGGACTTCTGTCTGAACCTCGTGATGTCGAAAAATGGTTGTTGCACAAAGCCAAATACGTCAAAACATCAACCAAATTCTCATGTGACAACGTGACATCCAACCCTTGTGCATTCAGATCAGCTCTTAGTACAGAAAAGGATTCTTTTAATTCCCTAACTGCTCGTTCAGCCGACCCAATTGATCGATGTTGTTGTGGCGCGGCTCTCCGAATAGCGAACGTGCATCGGCCAGTGGAGGTTCCAATGATCTCTCCCACGGCCCTCTCGCTATCGGTGTGGACATCAATGGAGACTGCCTTCGAAGTCAACCCAAAATGTTGAAGCCATACAACAATCTGTCTCCTGGTTGCTTCGACATCTTCTCCAACCACCACATAGCCAATGCACCTCGACATCATCTCAGTTAACACAAGGGTCTTCACCGAACCTGGGAGTTCGTCTGCGGCGATCTCGCCTGATGTCTTGAGGAATGCAAAATCGGCCTGAATAGAAACCTCTTTCCTGTCACCTTTATCTCTTCTGTGCTGAAAAACGGAACGACCCTTGGCACACTCCAAGCAATTCGGATTGAATGGAATATGTCCCTGTCTCCGGTGACGTGCTAGTTCACTGTCGTCTCCTCCAGACACAGCTGCGACAGAAAAGTCATGAGTGTTACTCACAGTCAAGTCAGACCTATATGCACTACTACTACCAAAATCTGGATACAAACGAACCCAAGGACAATTGGCAAAATAAGCAACATCAAGACAATGCATTCCAAGCTTCTCATGAAACAAATCAAAACCTTTTGGACCTTGTGTGAATCTCCATCCCGAATCTGCCAATGAAGAGATTGACAAAATGTTGTGCCGGATGGAACCCACCAAAACATTCAAACGTGCTTTCTTCCAACACCAATCATCACCTGATGTGCCTGACATGTGCATCTGTACTCCAATCTCAGCAGTGCCTGACATGTTGACTGAGGATCCATTGGCAGCTTTGTAGCCACCTAACCCCTCACTGTCCTGCAGCACTGACCTGAAGGCTGACAAGTTCGACTCAGCCAAAACACTTGTGGATGCACCAGAGTCAAGAAGCCACCAAGAAGCATCGGTGTTGTCAGCGACCTGTGAAAGCAGAGGTCGCAAAAACTCAAAATAAGGCTC
>CAMXCT020002326.1:0-57500 GCA_947184155.2 Cladocopium goreaui
TGCGGGCTGGCAAACGGCAATCTTGAACCACCATAAACGGACAATGCCGGGGCTGGCAAACGGCATGGGAGCTGCAGGGAAGCATTTGGGGAGTTTTGCGGGCTGGCAAACGGCAGGCTTGAACCACCATAAAAGGACAATGCCGGGGCTGGCAAACGGCATGGGAGCTGCAGGGAAGCATTTGGGGAGTTTTGCGGGCTGGCAAACGGCAGGCTTGAACCACCATAAAAGGACAATGCCGGGGCTTGCAAACGGCATGGGAGCTGCAGGGAAGCATTTGGGGGGTTTTGCGGGCTGGCAGACGACAGGCTTGAACCACCATAAAAGGACAATGCCGGGGCTGGCAAACGGCATGGGAGCTGCAGGGAAGCATTTGAGAGTTTTGCGGGCGGGCAAACGGCAGGCTTGAACCACCATAAAAGGACAATGCCAGGGCTGGCAAACGGCATGGGAGCTGCAGGGAAGCATTTGGGGGGTTTTGCGGGCTGGCAAACAGCAGGCTTGAACCACCATAAAAGGACAATGCCGGGGCTGGCAAACGGCATGGGAGCTGCAGGGAAGCATTTGGGGGGTTTTGCGGGCGGGCAACGGCAGGCTTGAACCACCATAAAAGGACAATGCCGGGGCTGGCAAACGGCATGGGAGCTGCAGGGAAGCATTTGGGGAGTTTTGCGGGCGGGCAAACGGCAGGCTTGAACCACCATAAAAGGACAATGCCGGGGCTGGCAAACGGCATGGGAGCTGCAGGGAAGCATTTGGGGAGTTTTGCGGGCTGGCAAACGGCAGGCTTGAACCACCATAAAAGGACAATGCCGGGGCTGGCAAACGGCATGGGAGCTGCAGGGAAGCATTTGGGGAGTTTTGCGGGCTGGCAAACGGCAGGCTTGAACTCCCTGAAAAACAGATGGCAGGGGCATGTAGCTGTAAGAGTTGTTGCCTTGGAGGCCTGCGGAAGCGTTTGGAGGTTGTTGCCTTGGAGGCCTGCGGAAGCGTTTGGAGGGTTTCAGGCCGGTCAAACGGCAGTCTTGAACTCCCTGAAAAACAGATGGCAGGGGCATGTAGCTGTAAGAGTTGTTGCCTTGGAGGCCTGCGGAAGCGTTTGGGGGGTTTGAGGCCGGGCAAACGGCAGTCTTGAACCCCCTGAAAAACAGATGGCAGGGGCATGTAGGTGTAAGAGTTCGGCAGGAGCATGTAGATGGCTGGGGCATGTATAGCTGGCAGAGGTGTTGCCTTGATGGCGTGTGCCTTTGCTTGCGACCCGAGAGCCAAGTTCCACACCTCCGGTGGTCCCAGGCGCCGCCCCTGCCTTGGCAAAGGCCGGGGTCGGCGGATATACACTATCATTTTACCATATATGGTACCAAACACATACTACTAATATATATATATATGTATACATATATATATACATATGTATATACATATATATATATATACATATATACATATATATATATATACATATACATATATATATATCGTGTTAAAATAATTTAGAATAACAAAGTATAATATAATGTAATCGAAGGAAGTTTGGAAGTCAAACTTCCGACAATATGGAGAGATGAAAAAGCAGTCAGCAGGGAGAAGAGTCAGAAGAGAAAAGATCAGAAGAAAGAAGATGCAGGTGCGCGAAAAGGTAGGAAAGTCGCGAAACACTGTGTTTTTTCGTGGTTTTGTGGCTCCGGAGGGTTGAAAAGTAGGCTCGCTAAAGCGGCGGGTGCGGAGACATCTGTGGAGATGAGAGATGAAAAGTTGCACGCCGTTGTGGCGCGAAGCACATTTGGAAGTAAAATGCGTTAAAAACTGAGGGGTTTGGATCACTTTTGGAAGTTGAGATGTTGAAAAAGTGCACGCTGTTGTGGCGCGAAGCACATTTCCAAGTCAAAACGTACAAAACACACCAGGTTCGGACCACTTTTGGAAGTTGAGATGTCGAAAAAGTGCACGCCGTTGTGGCGCGAATCCAAGTCAAAATGTACAAAGCACACCATTCTCGGACCACTTTTGGAAATTCAGATGTCGAAAAAGTGCACGCCGTTGTGGCGCGAAGCACATTTGGAAGTCAAAATGTACAAAACACATCAGCGTCGGACCGCTTTTGGAAGTTGCGAAGGTAGATAGATAGATCGATAGATACATAGGTAGATAGATAGGTAGGTAGGTGGGTAGGTAGGTAGATAGTCAGAGAAACAGAGAGAAATAGTGAGAGAGATCAATCACCTTTCGCTCCAGCAGTGGCTTCGCTCTGCCATCCCTGATTCACAACAACCAACCTCTCCTATAGGTTTCCTATTTTTGAAACTTCCGCCGCCGCCTTGTGCGGTACTACTGGTAGAATATGATGTAACAGAATATAATGTATAGTATAGTATAGCATAGCATAGCATAGTATAGTCTAGTATAGTATAGTATAGCATAGTATAGTATAGTATAGTACAACATAGCAAAGCATAGCATAGCATAGTATAGTATAGTATAGTATAGTATAGTACCGTATAGCATAGCATAACATAGCAAAGCATAGTATAGCATGGTATAGTATAGTATAGTATAGTAAAGCATAGCATAGCATAGCATAGTATAGTCTAGTATAGTATAGTATAGCATAGTATAGTATAGTATAGTATAGTATGGTATAACATAGCAAAGCATAGTATAGTATAACATAGCAAAGCATAGTATAGTATAGTATAACATAGCAAAGCATAGTATAGCATGGTATAGTATAGTATAGTAAAGCAAGGCATAGTATAGCATAGTATAGCATGGTATAGTATAGTATAGTATAGTACAGTGTAGCATAGTATAGCATAGCATAGTATAGTATAGTATAGCATAGTATAACATAGCAAAGCCTAGTATAGCATGGTATAGTATAGTATAGTATAGCATAGCATAGTATAGTCTAGTATAGTATAGCATAGTATAGTATAGTATAACATAGCAAAGCATAGTATAGTATAGTATAGTACAGTATAGTACAGTAAAGAATAGTATAACGTAGCAAAGCATAGTATAGCATGGTATAGTATAGTATAGCATAGTATAGTATAGTATAACATAGCAAAGCATAGTATAACATGGTATCGTATAGTATAGTATAGTATAGCATAGTATCACATAGCAAAGCATAGTATAGCATGGTATAGTATAGTATAGCATGGTATAGTATAGTATAGCATAATATAGTATAGCATAGTATAGTATAGTATAACATAGCAAAGCATAGTATAGCATGGTATAGTATAGTATAGTAGAGTACAGTATAGCATAGTATAACATAGCAAAGCATAGTATAGCATGGTATAGTATAGGGTAGTATAACATAGCAAAGCATAGTATAGCATGGTATAGTATAGTATAACATAGCATAGCATAGTATAGCATGGTATAGTATAGTAAAGTAAAGTATAGTATAGTATAGTATAGCATAGTATAGTTTAGTATAGTATAGCATAGCATAGTATAGTTTAGTATAGTATAGTATAGCATAGTATAGCATGGTATAGTATAGTATAGTAAAGTATAGTATAGTATAGTAAAGTATAGTATAGTATAGTATAGTAAAGCATAGCATAGCATAGCATAGTATAGTTTAGTATAGTATAGTATAGCATAGTATAGTATAGTATAGTATAATATAGTATAACATAGCATAGTATAACATAATATATCACCATGAACGCAATTACTTCCCAGTCTGATGTCATCCGCAGGGTGCAGATCACTATGACCGCTTTGACCTGCCTGCGTTTCATCTCCTGGTGGCTCCGCTGACGGTGGAGCAGCTCCAACGTGCGCAGAACCAGCAGAGCCCACCAGTTTTGCAGGCCGAAGACTGGGAGATGCGGCAGGCATTTGATGCCATGTATATACAGTTAGTATCAGTTAGTATATCATTGATATATATATATGTATAGATATTGATATATGTATATATATATATGTATATTGTAATATTTATATATATATAGATAGATATACGCATATAATGATACGTAATTATGGTCACAATTATAAAAGTGTTATGCACGTATGCTATACACCTCGTTTCGCTGCTTCGCACCTTGGGATGTTCATTCGGCTTGATGTTGCTCCAAGTGACATCAACCACTGACAGGTGGACGTCGTGGACGTTGACGTTGCATCAGCGGAGTCTCCCTGGGCCCAGTCGCCATCGCATCCCTCGCCCTCGCATCCGTCCACCACGAAGTCAGCAAGTCCCACATCCGAGGTGTGCCACGTGGTGCGATCATCTCTGATTCTGCTGGAAATATGCAACTAGATAGGTGGGCAACCAACTGAGCATCGCTGGAACCAGTCAGTTCCGCAGGAACTCCACTTCGAAACTCACTTTTCCCATTCCTATGGTTTTCCCATGGGTTTTGCTGTGTTCCCATGGGTTTTCCCCATGGGTTTACCCCAGCCCCGCATTGAACCTCCGAGGTCCAGGAGTCACCAGCTGCGGATGCTCGTCGCAACGCGCTGATGGCGCAGCTGTTCAATGCCTTGGACAGTGATGGCGATGGACGTTGCAGTTCCAAGGATTTGGGCGTGGTGCCTTGGGCAGCACTGGGTTTGGATGGTGTATGGATGATATGTGGATTTGTGGATTATATGCATATCTATATATGTATAACTATGCATATATATATATATACACTAGTATATAGAAATATGGATTGTATAGCAATTTGTTTGTGGATTGTGGATACTTGACCATGTTATACACGGATACGATGATCGATATTTGAGACCATGATTTTGAGGATGACAATGATCTTTGTGACGATTATTTTTGTGGATATGGATATGGATTGACGAGGTGGGTCAAAGATTTTCAAAAACATCTTTGAGGATTTGTGCCATCAAATTTTGGTTCCAGGATGATTGAGCATTTTGACACATACCCATATAAAACGACCCAAATCCAATAATACAAGATGCTCCAGTGTAGCAGAAGTGGGTGGCATCAGCCTTTCCTTGTTGCTTGTTTATGGGTTTACGACATTACCTGCAAGCACCCCCCAATTTTTGGGAAGACCCAGATCTGAAATATGCATCTAGAAGACCCAGATCTGAAATATGCATAGATGGTTTCAGACAGTTTTAGGTTGGTGGGGGTTCTGGTTTGGGTCTAGGGCTTTGGCTTCAAATTCGCTTGTTTCGTTGAGCATTTGGTAAGTTTAGTTTGATCATCAAGCAGCAAATCTCGCAGTTCAACAAGCATGAAACAACAGTTGTATACACATATACATTTATACTGCGCATATACAGGTTAGGGCCTCCGTTGTGCACGCGAAAACCGACTCGGTTGTCCAGGCGAGAAACCAACTCAGTTGTGCATTAAGGATGGTGATGACGGTGATGACGGTGATGATGATGATGATGATGATGGCCAAATGATGATGATGATGATGGTGATGATGATGATGATGACGGTGATGATGATGATGATGATGATGATGATGATGTTGGCCAAATGATGATGATGATGATGATGATGCTGGTGATGATGTTGATGATGATGATGCATTCGCGAACCGTTTGGATTATGTGCTTGTAAGTAAGTAACGCGCATCGGTGGTCCGGTATTGACCCCATTGCGTGTCTCGGATCTTTTTCTTCGGTTTCCCTACTATTGTCCCCACGCGGTCTCTGCAGTGATGTCCTTGGATTTCAGCTGTGCTGTGTTTTCATGTCTGTCGTTTTGCACTTTTGTTATATAAAACGCGACGGTTGATATATTGGTTATAGATACCGTGGCGATAGCCTCACGTTAGGTTATATTCCACCCCACCCCACCGGTAACTGATTATGAAAGAGCAGTGCCTGTGTCTGCTGGACAGCAAGAAAAATGATAAGGTTGCTGTGCCTGTGTGTGCGCAGGAACATGAACGTTATTACCCCCCACCCCACCCCACCCCACCGGTAACTGATCATGAAAGAGCAGTGCCTGTGTCTGCTGGACAGCAAGAAAGATGATTAGGTTGCTGTGCCTGTGTGTGCACAGGAATATGAACGTTATTACCCCACCCCCCTCACCCCAACCCACCGGTAACTGATCATGAAAGAGCAGTGCCTGTGTCTGCTGGACAGCAAGAAAGATAATGACGTTAACAAACCCCACCCCATCCCCCGAAGGCTCTGTGTGTACAACTGAGACACTTTTGTGTGCGCAAGTGAGTCAGAATCCTGTGTGCGCAACTGAGTCAATTTTGTGCGCGCAAGTGAGTCGCCGTCCCATATACATATCAGTTTTAATGTATTTGTTAGTTATACATATACATACATGCATGCATGCATGCATGCATACATACATACATACATACATACATACATACATACATACACACACACACACACATATATATATATATATCAGGTGTATATCATTGTCAACATGTTTTACTACCCTTGCCCTACTGTCCCTTCTGTTTGATATCTTTTGAAGAGTTTTGACTGAGGTCTTTGCGGCTCGCTATGAGGCGTGGGCGGCACGTGTCTCATATGAGAATTATATGAACATACTAGAGATGAAATCAATGGACATATAATTAGATAATCTTTGTCTCTAATTAATCCAATGGCAAGTCTCTCATTGATATGGATGTATATAGACCATTGGATGAATTAGATAAATTTATTAGATAATAGGATGTATAGAATATATACAGACCATTGGGCGGAAAACAGGAGTGGCCAAGTTCAAAGACCTGGGCCGCTCTGCGTCTCAGGCCTGGCCCATGCATTTCCGGAAGCTTTGCAGCCACTGGAAAGTGAAGCAACGGGAAGGTGTTGATGCGCAGACTTTCGCGGAGATGCTGGAGGAAACCATGGGAACTTGGGGTCAAACCCTCTGGTGTCATCCATGGCTGGAGAATCTGTTTTTTATGGTCATGAACTTTTTCTCCATTGAAAAACTGGGAAATTCATAGATTTCCCAGCTAGCCATGGTGGATTCCAATCCCTGACAGGATCGAAGTGAGCTTGGACTTTACGTTTCGGAGGATGACCTTGAAACCATGATCAGCGACGTTGTTCGCCAACCAAGCCGCTTTGTCATTGCTGGTGGCTTCAGAGAGGTTGGTGCCCTTCCATTTTTGGTTTTTACATTGCTGGTGAGTCAGTACTGTAGATTTTACTCTTACACATCTTGTCATGTCACTTCACAAAGATTCACAAAGATTCATCCCCATTTTGATTAAAGGTACTAGTCGGGGTGGTTGAGTCGTTCAAGGAAGAGAACTTTGGCATTTGTTCAGGGGTTGTGCCAATTCTAGATGGTTGCACACGATGCTGGGGTGAGAATATTCTGTTGCTAAAGGTGCTGGATGGTGTGCATACATTATTGTTATTATCATTTCTATTATTCTTATTGTCATGGATCATGTATGATTACGCAGTATGTGTGTATATATATATCCTGATAGTTTGCATATATCCTAAATCCTAGGGATCCTAAGTGGTGACATGCATTGGCCTTACTGTAAAAGGCATACCCAACAAGCCATTTCTTTGAGGAGTCGAGCGACGTGTCAGTATTCAGGCACCCGCCGAATGTGGTCCCGGGCGCTCTATGGTTAGAGGTAGATGTGGTAAACCCAATCCCATAAACCACCAAATTGGTGGATGGTTTTCTCACCTTTGAACCTTGTACGGCAGAAATAAAGATGGTTCATTATTGGCTTTGCCACAGTAGTTCCTAATAAAACTCCATCAGTGTCGCTGAAGGAATCATGATACCTAAGAATCTCATCATGAAGGATCTCATTTGGCTTCTTGACTTACAGTTCTCAGGCAGCGATGAAGACACTCAGACCAACAGCATTTTTTTTTAATGAAATTGGCATTGAGCGTAGCTGAGCTACCATAAGTTATATCATGTTATAACATGTTATATCAAATCTTTATTTTTATATACACAATAAATCATCATTATTATTGTAATACATACATATATATATTATGTATGTATATATATATATATATAGACATACATACAAGATCCTCATTTTGTATGCTGCAGCCACAGGATCGATCTCGTTTGATCGATGCGCTGTTTTTCTACCTCGACTCGAACCAGGCAGCGGTCTTCTGTTGTTCAGCCCCCCTGGGTTTTTTTAATGGTTTTATCAGAATCATTCTTATTGGTGTTATTGTTGTATCATTTACCCTCTGGTAAACTAACATGCTATTGAAAATGGCCATAGAAACAGTTGAATTACCCATAAAAAATGGTGATTTTCCATAGTTATGTTAGTTTACCGGAGGGTACTGTATTAGCATCATTGCCATTCTCATTGTTGTTATTTTTTCTGAATGCGATTATGTTTTCTCATCACTTTTACTTCGACTAATAATGAGTAATATTACTATTTGTATCGCTATCACTGTATGTCACTACAGTATCACTATCGGTATTGCTTTTGCTATTCTTATCAATATCAATATTTATACTACTAGCAATGTTCTTCAATAATAATGTGTTCTTCTTTTTCCCCATCGTTTCTAGTGATATAGTGGATACAACGGAAATCAGAATAGAATATTTTGCACATCGCTTCCACTATATATGTTTAATGTATTATTGTACTTAGCATAAATACATTTTTCCCATTATTATTAGTTGCCATACAAAAAATATCATTATAATATAGTAGTTATCATAATTACAAATTTCCCATTGTAATTAACATAAATACGATTTTCCCTAGGATTATTAGTTGCATGTATATATATATACATTTCCCATGACCATCAGTTACTAGATTTTTTTCCCCAGGATTATTATATATTGCCATGATCATCATCCAGTCCGCCAGGATGGACTTCTCGATCAGATGGAACTGCAAGTGCTGGCGAAGGAGTTGAAGGTCGAGATGCGAGCGGAGGCGAGGCTGGGATAATGCTTGGTGATTTACCCTCTGGTAAACTAACATAGCTATTGAAGATGGCCATTTATAGTGAGTTTTCCCATTAAAAGTTGTGATTTTCCATAGTTACGTTAGTTTACCAGAGGGTAGTATGGTCAGCCCACCATGTGTGATGCTAGAAACGTGCAATCCCCAAGTTTTGGCACCCCAATCCCAAGTTTTGGTGCCTACTTAGGGTTCCACTTCCAATTCTATAAGTGGATATAGCACCATATAGTTCTAGGGGTCCCATGTATATCCCAATTTATGGAGGTGAACTCACAACCATGGTACTGTCATCCCAGTCCTGCGGCGCCCAAGTAGGTTATGTCTCATTATAATCCAATATATATATATATACCCATTTATATCCCATGAATTCACCATTCAATCATTACTTTTGATGCACACAGATCCCATGACATCACAATTTTTGATCGTTAAGCCATGGTTAAGTCATGTTAACCCCCCAAAAACTCTGCAAGTGCCAGGACTTTCAGGGCGAAAACGCTCTGGACCTGGACGCCTTCCGAGAGATTGTGAATGATGGTGCCGAAGCGGCCACGGAAAATGGGCAAATTCACCGGGTGAACATCTGCCATAGATTGCCATAGAAAATCAATGGAACATCTATGGATAAACTATGGTTTTCATGGGAATATCTCTGTAGAACATCCCCAACAAAAAATATTTTTGCCTAGAAATCTATAATGTAAATACATTTGACACAAATATATATATATATATATGGGAGCCGTCCGTAAAAGCAGGTCACAAATTTATGAATTGATGCGTTTACTTTGCTTTGCGCGATTGCTGAAACCTGCATCGCGATAGGCTGAGCGATTGGTTGGCGATTGGTTATACGGCTACCACCCTATTACTACTACTACTACTACTACTACTTTTACTACTAGTACTGCTAGTACTACTAGTACTACTACTACTACTACTACTAGTACTAGTACTAGTACTACTACTACTACTACGACTTCTACGACTACTACGACTACTACGACTACTACGACTACTACGACTACTACGACTACTACTACTACTACTACTACTACTACTACTACTACTACTACTACTACTACTACTACTACTACTTTCGAGACCAGAACCATGCCAATAATTGACATGGCCGCGCGGATTCCGCGTGCGCGGAATCCGCGCGCGCGGAATCCGCGCAGATGTTTTCAGGTCAGAAGGACATTCAAGCTAGCTCCAATTGAAAACAGGTCAGAAACAGGTCAGAAACAGGTCAGAAACACAAAAAAGGCAGCACTTGCCTAGCATCCCATCCATCCATCCATCCATCCATCCATCCATCCATCCATCCACCTCAGCTCTTATCATTGCTACTTCTACTATTACTATTACTACTATAACTACTTCTACTCCTCCTCCTCCTCCTACTACTACTACTACTACTAGTAGCACTAGTACTAGTATTTGGGGCACTAGTAATGATATTACTTTGACGATCACTAAAATTGTTCCTAGTTTGACTGCCCGTGCTGATTCTTTTGAAGTTGAAGAAGACTCCGGGAAAGGTCAGAAACAGGTCAGAAACAGGTCAGAAACACCAAAAAGGCAGCACTTGCCTAGCATCCCATCCATCCATCCATCCATCCATCCACCTCAGCTCTTATCATTGCTACTTCTATTATTACTATTACTACTATTACTACTTCTACTACTCCTCCTCCTCCTACTACTACTACTACTAGTAGCACTAGTACTAGTATTTGGGGCACTAGTAATGATATTACTTTGACGATCACTAAAATTGTTCCTAGTTTGACTGCCCGTGCTGATTTTTTTGAAGTTGAAGAAGACTCCGGGAAAGGTCAGAAACAGGTCAGAAACACCAAAAAGGCAGCACTTGCCTAGCATCCCATCCATCCATCCATCCATCCATCCATCCATCCATCCATCCATCCACCTCAGCTCTTATCATTGCTACTTCTACTATTACTATTACTATTGTTACTATTACTACTATTACTACTATTACTACTATTACTACTTCTACTACTACTACTACTACTAATACTACCACTACTACTACTACTACTAATACTACTACTACTACTACTCCTACTACTACTACTACGACTACTACTACTACTACTCCTACTACTACTCCTACTCCTACTTCTACTCCTACTCCTACTCCTACTCCTACTCCAAACGCAACCTCTCTCTCTCTCTCCCTTGCCTATTCCCTCACCCTCCTACCAGAACTCCTACGCCTACTCCTATTCCAATTTCCACTACCACTACTGCTAGTGCTACTGCTACTGCTAGTGCACTGTGAGTTTTCCGGACCGTTTCCGGACTGTGAGTTTTCCGGACCGTTTCCGGACCGCACAAGCTTATTTTGCTCCCAAATTTGAAATCGAATGCGTTCACGCATGGATCCTTACTCTCATTACTAGATTTGCTACTACCCCAGCACTACCACCACACCCGCTGCTACTGCACCACCCTGCACCACCACTACCACCACTACCACTAGTACACCTAGGAATTTCTGCTCTTGCTTTTAAATCCAATTGCGCTCGTGTGAAGGGTCAGAAACGAGTCAGAAACCAGTCAGAAACCCCTCAGAAACCGGCCAAACGCAATCTCTCTCTCTCTCTCTCCCTTGCCTATTCCCTCACCCTCCCATCAGAACTCCTACGCCTACTCCTATTGCAATTTCCACTACCACTACTGCTAGTGCTACTGCTACTGCTAGTCCTGCTGGTACTAGTGTGAGTTTTCCGGACCGTTTCCGGACCGCGCAAGCTTATTTTGCTTCCAAATTTGAAATCGAATGCGTTCACGCATGGATCCTTACTCCCACTACTAGATTTGCTACTACTCTTAGTACTACCACCACACCCGCTGCTACTGCACCACCACTACCACTAGTACACCTAGGAATTTCTGCTCTTGCTTTTAAATCCAATTGACACGAGTTCCGCTGAAGGGTCAGAAACGAGTCAGAAACCAGTCAGAAACCAGTCAGAAACCCGTCAGAAACCGGTCAAACGCAACCATCTGTTTCCCCCTCCCTCCCTCTCTCTCTCTCTTTCTCTCTTTCCCTCCCTCTCCCTTTCTTCCCTTGCCCTGCTACTAGAACTCCTTCTCCTATTCCTACTCCTACTCCTACTCCTACTCTTACCCCTACTACTACTACTACTACGACTACTACTACTACTACTACTAGTACTACTAGTACTACTAGTACTACTAGTACTACTAGTACTACTAGTACTACTAGTACTACTGCTGCTGGTACTACTGTGAGTTTTCCGGACCGTTTCCGGACCGCGCGAGCTTATTTTGTTCCCAAATTTGAAATCGAATGCGTTCACGCATGGATCCTCATTATATAATACATAACTTATATTTTATGTATATGATCTGATCAACGAAGAACAAACCCTTCCGCGATTGCTCACTGTGGTACCGCGGTTGCTACGCGATTGGCTGAGCGATTGAGGGCTGTCCGGGAAAAGGTATTTTGGACAACCCCCATATATATATATATATCAAATCAGGGTGCAAAAAAACAATTTTGGGATTTTGATAAATCATACTACATACTATGAGGACATACCATGATATAGAAATATACAGAACAGGTAACATGGATTGAGAAAAACGAAACACCAAATCGGATAAAATTTGGGGGTCAAAATTATTGAACCTCAAAGTTTGCCCCAAAGATTTTTTTCATCTTGTTAACACATAAAATTGGTAGCCTGAATGACTTGAACCACAGCCATTGGTAGGCGGCCAGTGCCTGTATTGCGACAACAGCTCCCTTCCAAGCCTTTTGGCCAGGCTTTCGTTGCTGGATTTGCTGATTTGGTACTTCAAAGTGACCACTCCACATCAGAAAGTGATTTCCACAAAGAAAGTCGATGTATTTTCGAGCTGCCCAGGCTGCCCAGAAGCTTGACTTTACTAAGTCTAAATACATGTAAATATACTATGCTTCGTACATTCCCTGGCTGATTGCAAACATGTTGTATCTTCAGTCAACGCATAACTGGGAAGACGGTCCCCCTGCAGGTTCAGTCGAAAAGGTGTGAGACCCAGACACAGGTGGTGCTACGCCACTTGCGTAGCACATTTCTTGTCTTATCTAGAATATATGCTATCAACAAAGATAGACCTCTAAGGTCATAATTTTTCTTGTACTTCTGATTTGGAGCGTCCACTTTAACGATCATGGTTCTGGATTCCTGGATAGACGGTATTCGCTGATTTTACGCCCTGAGGGTGACATCCCTCTCTCACAGACTCACTTCGTGGAAGTCAGTGGCAAAAATGGTGCAATAAACCAATGTCTCAATTGGAAAACCCATACGAAAGTATGGGAAAATCCATGAACATCCACTATAAATGGTGGTTTCAACTATCCAGACCTCCAGTTCTGGTCGTCTTTCGATTGTCGGGTGTACTTGTTCCTTTTTTCCTGAGGTTGAACCATGGCTGAAATATGCCAATGACCAGAGCTAATGGTGGCCAAGCATGGCCCGCTGCTGACCTAAGACGGGACGAGCAAAGCCTTTCAAGTATATTTGCTTGGTGATGACAATCTATTCATGGGATGTAACAATCTGATCTTCAGTACAAAAATCTCAGTTTTTTTTGGCCGTGCCATTTCGCAGCTGGAGATCTGCTGACGCAGATCAGCCCAGAGATGAGGATCAGCCTTGTGTTTAACCTGGCTGATGATTTTCAGATCGTCTGCGCACGTTCAAAAGCAGCCTGCGCTGCGTTGTCCAGATCTTCTTTGCCCACAAAACGTAGATTCGTAAAGGACCAGAGGTAGATAAGAACCATTGGACCATATTGGACCCGATTCTTCTCAGAAGAGGCTTGTCCTTTTGCTTTCATCTGCTTCAGTGTGGCCAAGCAGCTGTGGATCAAGATCATGAGCACCAAGAATGGATGGTTAAATCCAAGAACTGACCAGAGTGTTTTTTTGGGGCACCCCGATAGTCCTGTTTCACCTTCCTTTCTCACATCCTCCATGCTGACCAGTTGTGGCTCAAGCTGCTTGTGTTGTCTTTTCTTCCCGTGACCTTTCTGAAATCATGGCCCCAGCAAAGGCGATGAAGGCAAAGAAGGTTGCAATGAAAGCCATGAAGGGTCAGAAGGCAATGTCAAAGGGAACTCTTCTTGGTGAGTTGGTCAATGCAACTGAGCTCAAGAGGTCGGACGTTTCCAAGGTCCTGAACACGTTGGCTGAGATCGGCGCAGATGAGGTGAAGAAGTCTGGGAAGTTCACTCTTCCAGGACTGTGCATGATCAAAACTCGCAAGAAGGCAGCGACCAAGGCTGGCAAGAGGATGATGTTCGGCAAGGAGGTGATCGTGAAGGCCAAGCCTGCCAAGACTGTGGTCAAGGCATTTCCCGTGGCGGCTTTGAAGCAGCAAATTTGAGGCCATGGTTCTCTCGGCCATGGAGCTGTAGTCCAAGACTTCTAGTGGCACCTTGGGGGATTGGAGCACAACTAGTTTCAAGGGCGCAGTTTGCTGTACACTAAGACGATCCCGCTTTTGAAGAGATGCGACATGTGAACGGAAAACAAGCATCAGCAAGCATGTGACAGCATGTGTTTGCAGCTCACAACTTTCACACACTTTGATTCAGATGTGTTAATAGTATGCATATGAATCTGTGATCTCATATGTGTGGATCTGCATGTTGAGCGCTATGACTGGACACTTTACTTGGTGTTTGTCTCTGTGGTGGCTTTGGAATGCTTTGGATGGTTTTGGCATATTTTGGCAATAGTTTCTTGTACAGACGAAAGTTGTCGAGTCTCTAAACCAAAAAGCAGAAAATTTGTTGATGGATTTGATGGATTGTCTGGTTGCTTGAAGTTCTCCAGGCTCTAGTTGGCAGTGACACAATCGACTTTCATCCCCTGACCTTCGGTGGTGACAGTTGGGATTCGGCTCAAGCTGCTTGTGTTGTCTTTTCTTCCCGTGACCTTTCTGAAATCATGGCCCCAGCAAAGGCGATGAAGGCAAAGAAGGTTGCAATGAAAGCCATGAAGGGTCAGAAGGCAATGTCAAAGGGAACTCTTCTTGGTGAGTTGGTCAATGCAACTGAGCTCAAGAGGTCGGACGTTTCCAAGGTCCTGAACACGTTGGCTGAGATCGGCGCAGATGAGGTGAAGAAGTCTGGGAAGTTCACTCTTCCAGGACTGTGCATGATCAAAACTCGCAAGAAGGCAGCGACCAAGGCTGGCAAGAGGATGATGTTCGGCAAGGAGGTGATCGTGAAGGCCAAGCCTGCCAAGACTGTGGTCAAGGCATTTCCCGTGGCGGCTTTGAAGCAGCAAATTTGAGGCCATGGTTCTCTCGGCCATGGAGCTGTAGTCCAAGACTTCTAGTGGCACCTTGGGGGATTGGAGCACAACTAGTTTCAAGGGCGCAGTTTGCTGTACACTAAGGCGATCCCGCTTTTGAAGAGATGCGACATGTGAACGGAAAACAGGCATCAGCAAGCATGTGACAGCATGTGTTTTTGCGGCTCACAACTTTCACACACTTTGATTCAGATGTGTCAGTAGTATAGTATGCATATATGTATATGTGATGTGTGGATCTGCATGTTGAGCGCTATGACTGGACACTTTACTTGGTGTGTCTCTGTGGTGGCTTTGGAATGCTTTGGATGGTTTTGGCATGTTTTGGCAATAGTTTCCTTGTGCAGACGAAAGTTGTCGAGTCTCTAGACCAAAAAGCAGAAGACTTGTTGATGGATTTGATGGATTGTCTGGTTGCTTGAAGTTCTCCAGGCTCTAGTTGGCAGTGACACAATCGACTTTCATCCCCTGACCTTCGGTGGTGACAGTTGGGATTCGGCTCAAGCTGCTTGTGTTGTCTTTTCTTCCCGCGACCTTTCTAAAATCATGGCCCCAGCAAAGGCGATGAAGGCACAGAAGGTTGCAATGAAAGCCATGAAGGGTCAGAAGGCAATGTCAAAGGGAACTCTTCTTGGTGAGTTGGTCAATGCAACTGAGCTCAAGAGGTCGGACGTTTCCAAGGTCCTGAACACGTTGGCTGAGATCGGCGCAGATGAGGTGAAGAAGTCTGGGAAGTTCACTCTTCCAGGACTGTGCATGATCAAAACTCGCAAGAAGGCAGCAACCAAGGCTGGCAAGAGGATGATGTTCGGCAAGGAGGTGATCGTGAAGGCCAAGCCTGCCAAGACTGTGGTCAAGGCATTTCCCGTGGCGGCTTTGAAGCAGCAAATTTGAGGCCATGGTTCTCTCGGCCATGGAGCTGTAGCCCAAGACTTCTAGTGGCACCTTGGGGGATTGGAGCACAACTAGTTTCAAGGGCGCAGTTTGCTGTACACTAAGGCGATCCCGCTTTTGAAGAGATGCGACATGTGAACGGAAAACAAGCATCAGCAAGCATGTGACAGCATGTGTTTGCAGCTCACAACTTTCGCACACTTTGATTCAGATGTGTTAATAGTATGCATATGAATCTGTGATCTCATATGTGTGGATCTGCATGTTGAGCGCTATGACTGGACACTTTACTTGGTGTTTGTCTCTGTGGCGGCTTTGGAATGCTTTGGATGGTTTTGGCATGTTTCGGCAATAGTTTCCTTGTGCAGACGAAAGTTGTCGAGTCTCTAAACCAAAAAGCAGAAGACTTGTTGATGGATTTGATGGATTGTCTGGTTGCTTGAAGTTTGTGATTCGGCTCAAGCTGCTTGTGTTGTCTTTTCTTCCCGTGACCTTTCTGAAATCATGGCCCCAGCAAAGGCGATGAAGGCAAAGAAGGTTGCAATGAAAGCCATGAAGGGTCAGAAGGCAATGTCAAAGGGAACTCTTCTTGGTGAGTTGGTCAATGCAACTGAGCTCAAGAGGTCGGACGTTTCCAAGGTCCTGAACACGTTGGCTGAGATCGGCGCAGATGAGGTGAAGAAGTCTGGCAAGTTCACTCTTCCAGGACTGTGCATGATCAAAACTCGCAAGAAGGCAGCGACCAAGGCTGGCAAGAGGATGATGTTCGGCAAGGAGGTGATCGTGAAGGCCAAGCCTGCCAAGACTGTGGTCAAAGCATTTCCAGTGGCGGCTTTGAAGCAGCAAATTTGAGGCCATGGTTCTCTCGGCCATGGAGCTGTAGCCCAAGACTTCTAGTGGCACCTTGGGGGTTTGGAGCACAACTAGTTTCAAGGGCGCAGTTTGCTGTACACTAAGACGATCCCGCTTTTGAAGAGATGCGACATGTGAACGGAAAAAAGGCATCAGCAAGCATGTGACAGCATGTGTTTTTGCGGCTCACAACTTTCACACACTTTGATTCAGATGTGTCAGTAGTATAGTATGCATATATGTATATGTGATGTGTGGATCTGCATGTTGAGCGCTATGACTGGACACTTTACTTGGTGTGTCTCTGTGGTGGCTTTGGAATGCTTTGGATGGTTTTGGCATGTTTTGGCAATAGTTTCCTTGTGCAGACGAAAGTTGTCGAGTCTCTAGACCAAAAAGCAGAAGACTTGTTGATGGATTTGATGGATTGTCTGGTTGCTTGAAGTTCTCCAGGCTCTAGTTGGCAGTGACACAATCGACTTTCATCCCCTGACCTTCGGTGGTGACAGTTGGGATTCGGCTCAAGCTGCTTGTGTTGTCTTTTCTTCCCGTGACCTTTCTGAAATCATGGCCCCAGCAAAGGCGATGAAGGCAAAGAAGGTTGCAATGAAAGCCATGAAGGGTCAGAAGGCAATGTCAAAGGGAACTCTTCTTGGTGAGTTGGTCAATGCAACTGAGCTCAAGAGGTCGGACGTTTCCAAGGTCCTGAACACGTTGGCTGAGATCGGCGCAGATGAGGTGAAGAAGTCTGGGAAGTTCACTCTTCCAGGACTGTGCATGATCAAAACTCGCAAGAAGGCAGCGACCAAGGCTGGCAAGAGGATGATGTTCGGCAAGGAGGTGATCGTGAAGGCCAAGCCTGCCAAGACTGTGGTCAAGGCATTTCCCGTGGCGGCTTTGAAGCAGCAAATTTGAGGCCATGGTTCTCTCGGCCATGGAGCTGTAGCCCAAGACTTCTAGTGGCACCTTGGGGGATTGGAGCACAACTAGTTTCAAGGGCGCAGTTTGCTGTACACTAAGGCGATCCCGCTTTTGAAGAGATGCGACATGTGAACGGAAAACAAGCATCAGCAAGCATGTGACAGCATGTGTTTGCAGCTCACAACTTTCGCACACTTTGATTCAGATGTGTTAATAGTATGCATATGAATCTGTGATCTCATATGTGTGGATCTGCATGTTGAGCGCTATGACTGGACACTTTACTTGGTGTTTCTCTCTCTGTGTTGGATGATTGATGATTTTGATGATAGTTTCTTTGTGCAGATGAAAGTTGTCGAGTCTCTAGAGCAAAAAGCAGAAGACTTGTTGATGGATTTGATGGATTGTCTGGTTGCTTGAAGTTCTCCAGGCTCTAGTTGGCAGTGACACAATCGACTTTCATCCCCTGACCTTCGGTGGTGACAGTTGGGATTCGGCTCAAGCTGCTTGTGTTGTCTTTTCTTCCCGTGACCTTTCTGAAATCATGGCCCCAGCAAAGGCGATGAAGGCAAAGAAGGTTGCAATGAAAGCCATGAAGGGTCAGAAGGCAATGTCAAAGGGAACTCTTCTTGGTGAGTTGGTCAATGCAACTGAGCTCAAGAGGTCGGACGTTTCCAAGGTCCTGAACACGTTGGCTGAGATCGGCGCAGATGAGGTGAAGAAGTCTGGCAAGTTCACTCTTCCAGGACTGTGCATGATCAAAACTCGCAAGAAGGCAGCGACCAAGGCTGGCAAGAGGATGATGTTCGGCAAGGAGGTGATCGTGAAGGCCAAGCCTGCCAAGACTGTGGTCAAAGCATTTCCAGTGGCGGCTTTGAAGCAGCAAATTTGAGGCCATGGTTCTCTCGGCCATGGAGCTGTAGCCCAAGACTTCTAGTGGCACCTTGGGGGTTTGGAGCACAACTAGTTTCAAGGGCGCAGTTTGCTGTACACTAAGACGATCCAGCTTTTGAAGAGATGCGACATGTGAACGGAAAAAAGGCATCAGCGAGCACGCGACAGCATGTGTTTTTGCAGCTCACAACTTTCACACACTTTGATCAGATGTGTCAGTAGTATAGTATGCATATATGAATATGTGATGTGTGGATCTGCATGTTGAGCGCTAATGACTGGACACTTTACTTGGTGTGTCTCTGTGGTGGCTTTGGAATGCTTTGGATGGTTTTGGCATGTTTTGGCAATAGTTTTCTTGTGCAGACGAAAGTTGTCGAGTCTCTAGACCAAAAAGCAGAAGACTTGTTGATGGATTTGATGGATTGTCTGGTTGCTTGAAGTTCTCCAGGCTCTAGTTGGCAGTGGCACCATAGACTTTCATCCCCTGACCTTCAGTGGTGACAGTTGGGATTCGGCTCAAGCTGCTTGTGTTGTCTTTTCTTCCCGTGACCTTTCTGAAATCATGGCCCCAGCAAAGGCGATGAAGGCAAAGAAGGTTGCAATGAAAGCCATGAAGGGTCAGAAGGCAATGTCAAAGGGAGCTCTTCTTGGTGAGTTGGTCAATGCAACTGAGCTCAAGAGGTCTGACGTTTCCAAGGTCCTGAACACGTTGGCTGAGATCGGCACAGATGAGGTGAAGAAGTCTGGCAAGTTCACTCTTCCAGGACTGTGCATGATCAAAACTCGCAAGAAGGCAGCGACCAAGGCTGGCAAGAGGATGATGTTCGGCAAGGAGGTGATCGTGAAGGCCAAGCCTGCCAAGACTGTGGTCAAGGCATTTCCCGTGGCGGCTTTGAAGCAGCAAATTTGAGGCCATGGTTCTCTCGGCCATGGAGCTGTAGCCCAAGACTTCTAGTGGCACCTTGGGGGTTTGGAGCACAACTAGTTTCAAGGGCGCAGTTTGCTGTACACTAAGACGATCCCGCTTTTGAAGAGATGCGACATGTGAACGGAAAACAGGCATCAGCGAGCACGCGACAGCATGTGTTTTTGCAGCTCACAATTTTCAAACACTTTGATTCAGATGTGTCAGTAATATAGTATGCATATATGGATATGTGCTCACATATGTATGGATCTGCATGTTGAGCGCTATGATTGGACACTCTACCAGGTCTTTCTCTCTGTGGTAGCTTTGGATGAATCATGATTTTGATGATAGTTTCTTTGTGCAGATGAAAGTTGTGGAGTCTCTAGACCAAAAAGCAGAAGACTTGTTGATGGATTTGATGGATTGTCTGGTTGCTTGAAGTTCTCCAGGCTCTAGTTTGCAGTGACACCATCAACTTTCATCCCCTGACCTTCGGTGGTGACAGTTGGGATTCGGCTCAAGCTGCTTGTGTTGTCTTTTCTTCCCGTGACCTTTCTGAAATCATGGCCCCAGCAAAGGCGATGAAGGCAAAGAAGGTTGCAATGAAAGCCATGAAGGGTCAGAAGGCAATGTCAAAGGGAGCTCTTCTTGGTGAGTTGGTCAATGCAACTGAGCTCAAGAGGTCTGACGTTTCCAAGGTCCTGAACACGTTGGCTGAGATCGGCACAGATGAGGTGAAGAAGTCTGGGAAGTTCACTCTTCCAGGACTGTGCATGATCAAAACTCGCAAGAAGGCAGCGACCAAGGCTGGCAAGAGGATGATGTTCGGCAAGGAGGTGATCGTGAAGGCCAAGCCTGCCAAGACTGTGGTCAAAGCATTTCCCGTGGCGGCTTTGAAGCAGCAAATTTGAGGCCATGGTTCTCTCGGCCATGGAGCTGTAGCCCAAGACTTCTAGTGGCACCTTGGGGGTTTGGAGCACAACTAGTTTCAAGGGCGCAGTTTGCTGTACACTAAGACGATCCCGCTTTTGAAGAGATGCGACATGTGAACGGAAAACAGGCATCAGCGAGCACGCGACAGCATGTGTTTTTGCAGCTCACAATTTTCAAACACTTTGATTCAGATGTGTCAATATAGTATAGTATGCACATGAATATGTGATGTGTGGATCTGCATGTTGAGCGCTATGACTGGACACTTTACTTGGTGTTTGTCTCTGTGGCGGCTTTGGAATGCTTTGGATGGTTTTGTCATGTTTTGGCAATAGTTTCCTTGTGCAGACGAAAGTTGTCGAGTCTCTAGACCAAAAAGCAGAAGACTTGTTGATGGATTTGATGGATTGTCTGGTTGCTTGAAGTTCTCCAGGCTCTAGTTGGCAGTGACACAATCGACTTTCATCCCCTGACCTTCGGTGGTGACAGTTGGGATTCGGCTCAAGCTGCTTGTGTTGTCTTTTCTTCCCGTGACCTTTCTAAAATCATGGCCCCAGCAAAGGCGATGAAGGCAAATAAGGTTGCAATGAAAGCCATGAAGGGTCAGAAGGCAATGTCAAAGGGAGCTCTTCTTGGTGAGTTGGTCAATGCAACTGAGCTCAAGAGGTCGGACGTTTCCAAGGTCCTGAACACGTTGGCTGAGATCGGCACAGATGAGGTGAAGAAGTCTGGCAAGTTCACTCTTCCAGGACTGTGCATGATCAAAACTCGCAAGAAGGCAGCGACCAAGGCTGGCAAGAGGATGATGTTCGGCAAGGAGGTGATCGTGAAGGCCAAGCCTGCCAAGACTGTGGTCAAAGCATTTCCCGTGGCGGCTTTGAAGCAGCAAATTTGAGGCCATGGTTCTCTCGGCCATGGAGCTGTAGCCCAAGACTTCTAGTGGCACCTTGGGGGTTTGGAGCACAACTAGTTTCAAGGGCGCAGTTTGCTGTACACTAAGACGATCCCGCTTTTGAAGAGATGCGACATGTGAACGGAAAACAGGCAGCCGCGAGCACACGACAGCATGTGTTTTTGCAGCTCACAACTCTCAAACACTTTGATTCAGATGTGTCAGTAGTATAGTATGCATATGAATATGTGATGTGTGGATCTGCATGTTGAGCGCTACGACTGGACACTTTACTTGGTGTTTGTCTCTGTGGCGGCTTTGGAATGCTTTGGATGGTTTTGGCATGTTTTGGCAATCGTTTTCTTGTGCAGACGAAAGTTGTCGTGTCTCTAGGCCAAAAAGCAGAAAACATGTTGATGGATTTGATGGATTGTCTGGTTGCTTGAAGTTCTCCAGGCTCTAGTTGGCAGTGACACAATCGACTTTCATCCCCTGACCTTCGGTGGTGACAGTTGGGATTCGGCTCAAGCTGCTTGTGTTGTCTTTTCTTCCCGTGACCTTTCTAAAATCATGGCCCCAGCAAAGGCGATGAAGGCAAAGAAGGTTGCAATGAAAGCCATGAAGGGTCAGAAGGCAATGTCAAAGGGAGCTCTTCTTGGTGAGTTGGTCAATGCAACTGAGCTCAAGAGGTCTGACGTTTCCAAGGTCCTGAACACGTTGGCTGAGATCGGCACAGATGAGGTGAAGAAGTCTGGCAAGTTCACTCTTCCAGGACTGTGCATGATCAAAACTCGCAAGAAGGCAGCGACCAAGGCTGGCAAGAGGATGATGTTCGGCAAGGAGGTGATCGTGAAGGCCAAGCCTGCCAAGACTGTGGTCAAGGCATTTCCCGTGGCGGCTTTGAAGCAGCAAATTTGAGGCCATGGTTCTCTCGGCCATGGAGCTGTAGCCCAAGACTTCTAGTGGCACCTTGGGGGTTTGGAGCACAACTAGTTTCAAGGGCGCAGTTTGCTGTACACTAAGACGATCCCGCTTTTGAAGAGATGCGACATGTGAACGGAAAACAGGCAGCCGCGAGCACACGACAGCATGTGTTTTTGCAGCTCACAACTCTCAAACACTTTGATTCAGATGTGTTCATAGTATGCATATGGATATGTGATCTCATATGTGTGGATCTGCATGTTGAGCGCTATGACTGGACACTTTACTTCGTGTTTGTTCTCATTGGTGGGTGAAAGTTTAGAGTCTCTGGAGTGGAGAAAATCCAGCTTGCCAACGTTTTGGTTGCAGTTGTTCGATTGTGCAATTGTCTGATCTTGCTTGGCTCAATTTGGCTTTCAGATCACGCATCCACCCGCTGTGGAGATGGATCAGTGGAGATGAATGGTTGGAGTGGATGCAGCTGGACAGATTGGTGTGATTTATGTCTGATTTATGTCTGATTTATGTCTGATTTATCGGATTTGGAGTTCAGTTGATGCAAACAACATGCAACGCGAATTTTTTGTGGCTGGACCGCCAGATGCTGGATCTTGACATCATCCTGGTTGGATGGAGATAGCGGTGGGATGCACAGCAGATCCAGGAAGAATCCTGGCGAATCGCTGTTTTGTCAGCCAGGCTAACACTGATCTTTAATGTCAGATGGGGATTTCCAACATCAGCTAAGCATATATAGATAATACAATTATACATACCAATACAACATACTGTATATAGTTTCTAAAGTTACACACACACACACTTAATCATATGAATATCATATGATTATATATGTTTTTTAATTAATTGTATGTATATATATATATACGTATTATAATTATATATAGTTATAAATGATTCTAAAGTGAGCAAAATTTCAACACCTTAGATATTTTCAAGTGTTTCATGGATATGGTCACCGGTGGCAGGTACCGCATGAAGCAGGCCATAAGCTGCCTGTCCGCAGCTCAAGCCTCAGAGCTGCTGCTGCCTCGGTGATTTTAAGCCAACTTGGTGACTTATATAGTACCCTCTGGTAAACTAACATAGCTATTGAACATGACCATAGAAATAGTGGATTTTCCCATTGATAGCATGGTGATTTTCCATAGTGATGTCAACGTTTACCAGAGGGTATGTTTAGAACAAAACAATTCATGTTTAGATGTCGTTTGGGGAAAAAAGCATCTCAATGGGTGTGCTTTTCAGATGTTTCAGCAAACATCCCCTAAACTCCCGCCCCTGAGTAGATGTCATTTTCATCAACATCATGAACATCATTTACGATTGAGATCCATCCCATTGATGTGGCTGAAGGTTGCAGATTGCGTCATATCGGCACCCAGCTATGGCAAGGCCAAGTCGAGCGGGGCGATTCCGGTGGCCCCTTGAAAATCCTTGAAATAGGATGTACTACTGTAGAAAGCCAATTAATTACATATATATATATATATTTATGCATGCATAGACATATAATAGACATATAATAAAGATAAATAAATAAATATATAATATATACAGACATATATACACATATAATTATTTATAACATCACACATCATAGTAGTATATATATATATATTCACATCTGCACATCATATATATATATATATATATTTGTATACAGTAATATAGATTGAGATACATGGTTGATTTTCTTAAAGACCGGATGCCCACTCCACAGGTGTGGCATTTCTTCTGCGCTTCCGCTGCTCTCAGTTCTTCCAGCTTCTTCACAGCAGCTTTCAGTGGCCTGGCCATCACTGGTTGACGAATATACACATAGCTGAGATTGGCTGAGTAAATATGGAAGAAATAGTTTTTGGATGCTTTTGGAATTGAACTTGATATCTGATGATATCTGATGATATAGTTCATGAACCTGTACTTACACCACAAAAGGCAAAACGTGAACCACTTTCTGATCTTTTAACAGAGACCTGGATACTCCAAGAATGGAAAGCTGGGGCTCAGGAGGGAAAAAGATACCTATTGGATGTTGATAAGAATAGGAAACCCGGATCGAAATCCACACTTCTCACCGCTTTTTGCCCTACCACCACTTCAAGCTTTTCAAGAGAAGGGATGCTGGGGGATCTGCGAAGTTTCTGGGTTCTTCCCAAACAAATTAAGCCAACTTTGTGCGCCAAATTTGAATGTTCCCAGTGAGCATTGCTGAATTCAGAGGCAGAAAATGCTGGTTGGAGGCACAGACGGAGCCTTGGGGTATTGGAATGAAAGGGCTCCCAAAGGCTCCCCCGGCTTTCCGTCGAAACCCCCAGCAGTTCCGAAGATCTCCAAATTGCTGATCCAGTTGAATTCTGTAATTCAAAGTTATTCTATTTTTGTTTAAGTAAGAAATTATGAGTGAAACAGTGAAACATGTGTAATTAATTCATTTGCTTTTTCCCAAACTAAGCTGCTGGTTTGTTGGTAAAAACACAGCTCCATCTCCAAGGTTTTGGTCATTTGAAACAAGACTGTGGAAATCCTTGAATTTGCTCCCAAAATTTTGGGAAGAGTTCCCCCCAATCTTTGTTGTTTCGCTACAACTTTTACAAACATATATATATATATACATCGGTTTGTTCGAAAATAGGGCACACAAAAAATGAAGGTCCAACATGAATGTTCCCATAAACAGCCGTTTTTAATCGTTTTTACATATATATATATATATACATATTACTGTATACATATATTACTGTGTATGTATATATATAATATAATATAATATATATATATATATATATTGTGAAGAGATCTCCACCATTTCAGACAGACCCAATGGTAGCTCGCCACTTGGTGCCAGGGCAAACTCCGCTGCTGTCAGCTTCAGGAAGATGCAGAGACCTGGTCAGCCAGTGTGGGAAAGCGTGGCTGCCAAAAAAAACTATCATTTGGGGATGAGATTACCCTCTGGTAATTTAACATAGCTATTGAAAATGGCCATTTATAGTGGATTTTCCTATAAAAAATGGTGATTTTCCATAGTTATGTTAGTTTACCAGAGGGTATGATAGGTTTTTGATGACTTATGGTGATGACTTGGGGATGGTTTACGGATGGTAAAAATGGCATTGGGTTTGATCCCCATTAGTCAGAAATACTCAGAACAATGACATCTTTGGGTGTTCAAAGAGGGTGAATATGCCTTTGTAATTTCTCAGCATCAATAGCACATGAACTTTGTGAGAGAACTTGCTCTACATGACAGAATGCAAGTCGAAGAAAATCGCTTGAAGTGAGTTGCTCGCTTGTGACGAAACAATTGTACATGTCATGCCTTACATCAGTCAGTTTTTTGCGATTTGTTCATCACGATTCCCTTAAGCCAATCTGTGCATTTCCGCACAGTTGCCAGGTTTCATGCGCTCTGCAGACTACATGGCTTCAAACCAAAGGACCGCGTGACAGGAAGGCCCAAGACGAATGTACGGCTGGCCCTTCCAAGAGCTACCTAAAGCCCATGTGACAGATTGTCCGGAAAAGCTGCAACTTCGTTCATCTTTTGCAAACGCATCTCACAGCTGCTAATCCCGCTTTCTTATGATTCCTTATGGACATCAATGAATTTGGGCAGGGATATTGGTTGGACCTTTCAGTTCCGAGATGTTCAATGCTTGGCCAAAGCCCAAATGATACTTGTTTGATGGGTTGTATACACGCACTTACATACGATGCAAAAGATCATATACAGAGAATACACCATCCAGGAGTATTCAGGATGAATATATGTACATATATCTGATTATCTGATCTCATGTTACAACACATGTGTAAATGGAGGATTGTAGCCTATCAATGAGTGCAAAATAGGAACCACAACATCACTAACCGCACTAGGAGCTGCCAAAGTTTTGCAGCCAGGAGAATCGGACAGTGGATTTCAACAGGAATATTGGACAGTTGTTACCAATAACCAGCGCGCATTTGATGTTTTAAAGGTGTTTAAACCGTCAAACAAATTGGGATACACGTTTCACTGGCAGAACGTACGATATTTGACTTGCAAACGTTTGGATCAAACTGACTTGAGAACATTGGGATATTTCATTGGCAGAAGCTATTGAAGCCGCAATTTTTTGCACAGCCGGCAGAGATCCCCAGTCGCAGTTGCGCAGGGGTCATCCCCAGCGTCACAGCTCCGCGATGCTCCGCGCTCCGCTGTGAGCCCGGCTGAGGAGACACCGGAAGTCCATTTGAATCTTCGACTTCTGGGTCTCTATCAGCATCTTGGCCTTGGATGGCCTTGGCAGAATTTTCAGTCCCCAGCTGAAAAGAATTGATAGAATTCCCAGGCAATCCCGAGTTTGTCACAAGTGCCAAAGGCCGAACCTGCCTATCGTCCATTGTATTCTTCGGAGTAGAATTTCCCCCTGATGTCTGACCTCACTGGAAGTTGAACACGGACCCACAGCTGTTCCAGTGGTCATCCCAGGAAGTATCTGATGCCCGAGTTGGAGCAGGAAATGCTCGAGAAGTGCCGTCAAGATGACTGGATCTCCTTGGCATTGGAAGATGAGCATCTCAGCTGGCAGGGTTGAGTAATGGACAAGCAGGGAGAACCATGTTTTTGTGTTCAATTCTCGGAATATCAGATGCTATGATATATGTTATGTATGTATTCTGTTTGGATGGTCTTAATAGATGCACTCACAAATGTGTCTCACATTTCCTTGGGGTCAATTACCAACATCTGACAACGAGGTCAGCACACAGGGTGGCTCTGAGCATTTTAGCAGAGAGGAATTGATAATGGATGTATGGATATGCTAATGGATGTAGCAATGACATCTATTTCTTTATTGATGGATGTTGATACCATGCTGGTGTCAATGGAACATCTACCATTCACTTCGATGATCTGAACCTTAGTTACAGGGGATTTCCCATATGTTCCCACCTCTTCCCCATATATTTTCCATATATTTTCCATGATCTTCCCAGCTCTAAAGCTCCATGGATTTTCCTCCATAGGTATACCGGGGAGTTCCCATGGGATTTCCCATGACCAGCTCGCACCATTGGCGCCTTTTGGGGGGCAACCAGGGGCGAGATCTTGCCGATCTTCCAGCAGCTGCAACTCTTGGGCCTTCTACAAGATCTGCTGGGCTCCTGGTGTCCCGTGGACCAACAATTTGGACCATGGCGCAATGGAAAGTCCGCCCCATTTTGATGTGTGTTTTCTAGAGATGTTCTTCCACACATGGTGATTTCAGATGATTTTCCGGTTGAAGGGTAGGGAAAAATGTGGAGAAATAAAATATGGGTATAGCATGATTATGCATGATGACTATGGGTTTTTAGGGTCCCAAACATGGAGGTTTTCTGCATTGGTTCAGGGTGAGGCATCTCTTGAGAGTGTGTGGATTCGTCGAATCTGGCCCCCCATCATGGCTCTCACATCTCATTGTTTTCTAACATCCGAACCACTGGGGCTGCAGAAAACGGAATAAGACATGAAGACACGTAAACGTTTTTGAGGGTCAGATGCCAAATTTCTACCTCAGTATTTTCCTCGCGTTCTCCCGAAAAATGGAAATCCTTTTGGCCTTTTGGTGAGTCTGCGGAGCTTCTTGCCTCAATTCTCCTGCAGATTGCTGGATGTCACATCTTGAATTCTGATCTGTGGATCCTTTGACCATTTCAATCCAGATCTTGGATATCCATGGATATCCCACATCGAGTCATGAAGCCGTCCATTCGCAGCGCCCCAGGTTCCAGCCAACCTCAGTTGATGGCCGGGCCTCTTCAGTGGTGGTTGAGGAGCACCCGAGATGTGCGGGTGGTCGAATCTCCGGAAGTCTCTGACCTGGTGGTGTCTGACATCTTCCTGAAGCAGAGTGAGGATGGGATGGCAATCGGATGGTCATTGGTCATTGGTCCGCGGAACCATGTAGTCATAGACATGTGCTGCCGCTCTGTTTGTTTGATCCAAGACAATAAAGAAGCAGATGCTACTAATGACATCCAGGGACTATAGATGATGCAAGTACTTCATGAAACAGACATGTGACATGCCTTTCTTGGGTCGGCGACCAACAGACTATTGTACCACGCTTTACGAACGATTCCAAGAGTGCAGATTTGAAAACGCGTGGAGTCGCCAGGGTCCATACCACAAGCTCAAATTAGAACACCTCAACCTACTGGTATCACTTAGCGCATCAAAGATGGGAGATAGTCTATGATAGTCTTGCGGAATCAATTGGAGGTCCAAGCCACAAGCTACCAGCTACCAGCAGCTACTAGCAGCTATCAGGATATGCTGCTGCTGTTGGCAGAGCTGAATCTCCTGGACGTGTTGGAGCACTGTGATTCCTGGTGCTGGCTTCTCGAAGATCCGTCGCTGCGAGGGGATCGGATGGGTGAGTCAAGGGTCATGCTGCACTGTTGGCTTTACGGTTAATATATCGGTACCCTCTGGTAATTTAACATAACTATGGAAAGATCATGAAAGATCCACCATTTTTCATGGGAAAATCCACTATAAATGTACCATTTTCAATAGCTATGTTAGTTTACCAGAGGGTATATTACATGCCCCACTAAATAGGACAGAGAATGGGACATAATAGGACCAAACGACAACGGACGGGTCTTCAAAAGTCAAGGATCATGCAGGATCATGATGCCACGGTGGAATATTTGATGTGCTGCTGCCTCCAAGAATGGCGGGTCCATGCGGGTCCCAAGGTTGGAAGAAAAGCACGTGAACCAGCTCTTTACGGAGGTGGAGTTGGATGTGAAGAGACAGTGGTTGAGAAAAATATAGGAAAAAACAATTCCCAAGATACAAGATCATTCGCGTATGGTAAGTGTCAATCTTTCCATCTAGAGTTTTTTGCATTTCTATGATTTTCACTGATTTTCTATGCAATTTCCTTCCAGACCAATGAAATGCTGCTAACTTACCATGGATGTTTTGGATGTTTGCAGCTGGACAGGACAGCTTGATGCCACTGACGCAACTGACTTCCCTGCGGCAAGAGTTACGCTCTGCGCGATTCTGCCAGCCTGCCGTGGCGCTGCTGTTGCAGCCTTTTCCCCGGCTGCGAGCTGATCTGCTGGACGCATGGTTCGACCGAGCTGGCGCCTGGAGCCCCGAAGCTTTGGCCCAGTGGGCCGCAGCACCTGGCGCGATGTGCCTGGGATTTCAGCACTGGCTGTGGATTTGTTCAGAAACAGATGGAAATATGAGGTTTTTCATGGGGTACTTGCTGCAGTTGGGGTTATTAATTCATAGATCTGTAAGCTTTTTAACCATGGGATTCATCCCCGTAAGTTGGGAGAATATGACCCCTATGGTGATGGATTCAATTAAAACTGGAAATGCACGTTCAAGTATACGCCAAAATGACATTTTTGATGGGGAACGTATGGGAAGATCAACCAAGGCCTAAAGCATTGCTGACTCAGCAATGGCAGAGCCTGGCCGAGGCAGACTTCCAACGCTTTGTCGCTTGGCAGCTGAAACCCTTTGGGGAGTGTTTGGGCTATCCCATTTTGTGGGAAGACCTGCCCATTTCTTTGTGGATTCTAGTGGTTATTTGTCAAAGCTAGTGGAATTTCCGCAGGATGAATCAGTACTGGGCTACCTGAAACATTCGAACAACTCATTTCAGAACACTCCAATCAGCTGTGATACTTGTGTGTTTGTCGTCACATGGGTGCATATCCATCCCCCTCCAATGGGAATTTAGGGTGACCACTGTCCTGCCATTGTGCAAATTCCAAACCTTTGTCTACTCACTGCCCATGGCATCGCATGGCCATCGTTACTTTCCTGGATCCCTGAGTTTTCCATCCGTTTTCTGAGTTATCCTTGGCACCCCTGGAGCAGCACGATCTATCTGAAGAACTTCGGCAGCACTTCCTGCTGTGCTGGCGGCAAGCGCGATCTCTTCCCTGTGCAGCCGAAGCAGGTCAGATGTATCGGCTTTGGACCTGTCGGCTGCATGGCGGCAGGAGTGGGCTCAACATGGGGAGTCCTTACAGATAAATCTAGCTCAAACGGAAGACAGCTTGGTTGCGAGATGTTTCCATTATTCGTTTTTTTACTTGCGAAGAGGTACTGCTGGTGGAGCAGCTTTTTCTAGCAGTGACTCTATCATCCTAGCCTACCAGTAGCATAGATATAGGAGAAGCGTTCGAGTCTGCCTCAACTGGGAACCCACCGGGCAGACATAATGCATGTTTGATGTGTCATCATCACAGCCTGTTGGCTTGAATTTGAGGATGGTCACTTTTCATCAGCTGATTCTATGGCTGCTGTCTTTGCTTTGTCGACCCTGGGGCTGCCCAAAGCGTTTGGCACAAAGTGTGCAGCTGATGAAACGGAAGGGGCAGATGGAGATTCTGAAGTCTGTCATGAGAGCCTTGGTTGATGTTTTCTCCGCCTCGTCGCTGGTGCGGTGCTGGGGTTAACAGTGACATGGACATTGAACGGAATGGTGGGCTTTTCATGGGGACTGAAGTATCGGAGTTGTTGTTTGTTGCAAGAACAGGATTTGAAATCGCAAAACTTTGCAAGTTTCAGAGCTTTTCTATTGTCCAAAACAATCCAAAACATTTTGCCAGCATGACCCTGAAACGCTGGCCTGCCGAATCTGGATATGAGGTGGGCTCTTGAACGAAATGGGGTACTTGTTCGAAGCTTTCAAGGCTTTGGTTGCCCTTCAAGCGTTCATCCTAAAGGCTTGGCAAGGGTTCAAGCGTCAAAAAAATGACCCATTCTGCTGGAGAATTCTCTAGAAGGCTTTGCAGGTTTTTGGACTTCCTTTGCATGTTGAAACACTCTTCTGTTCCTGTTTTAGTTCGAGTGATTTGGACTTGAAATTGTGCCTCCTTACAGCAGTGTTGCCTGGTCGCATCTTCATCCTGTTCATGTCGGAGAAGACTGTCACCAGTAGGGACTGAACAAGTCACCATGGTATTCAACTGCATCAAAGATCATGAACCAAGATGATCCAGATTGCTGGTTCTGTTTCTTACTTTTTTTTTCCCTCTCTTCGCGTCTCTCTCTGCTTTCTTGGAGTTTCAGCACTGTTGGTTTCGGTGACTTATTTTGCTTCCCTGGCCTGTCAGCTTCATGGTGCTTATTAGATCTTATGAGTGTTCTGAACATCTTGCCATCTTGCGCAGACATATATATATATATATACACTGTATATACATTATATAATTATATACCATAGTATTCCATGCTTCCTGGAATCGATCCTGTGATTTAGTCCAGCTTTCCCTCTGGCAATAGCTTGGAGGCCTGATTCAAGTTGTCACCCCAGGTGCTTTGGCATATTCTTTCCAGGGAGATTGAGCAGTCGACAGCAGCTTTCGGTGCCACCAACACGCTACGCTGGAGTTCAGAGGCATTCATGCAGGTCTTGGCCAATGCGCCACGCCATGGTTTGCGTGGTGAGAAAGTGCTCACTTTTTCCTTTTTTTTTGCAAGGTAGCATATGTAGCTGCTCAATATCACTAGGTCAGCAACATTTATTCCAGAAGGTTGGTAGGATGACGTTAATAAAAATGCCCAATCATAGACCTCCCCAATAGATCGAACAGTTGAACACAGGGCACGGGTCCCCGCAAGTTGTGATTGGGCGTTGAGTATGAGTGAGAAGGGACGAAGCTGTTTCACTAAAGCATCAAGCTGTGATTGAAAGTTCCTTCAGCTTGCTGTCTTCGATCAAATCCGTCCTGAAGGCCTCCTTGTTGCTCAGAGCCAAACTGCCAAATTTGAGCAAGCAAATCTAGCAGAGCACCACGTCTCCGTTTGTTTCAGACAAGCTGATCAGGTATCACGTCTTGTGCAATTCATGTCCAGCATGCACAGCTTCTGAGAAAAACACTGCGGATATCTATGGATTATGTATGATTATGTTACATATGATTATATGATTGTATAACTTATATTGTATGTATATATATATACAATATATATCATATAACTCCTAACATTATGAACAGTGAAAAACCTGAGAACATTAAGACATCCATTGACATCCACGAACCAGCATGGATCCTGGCAAAAAGCTGGGTTCCAAGATCAGTAGATTCAGTAGATCTTATGGGTGCAGGGCAACATTGGGTATCCCAAACTGGCACAGTTTATTTTGATATAATGCGCAAACTCGACCAATATGTTGGACCGGGTCCTTGTATCTTCACTGTTGACCATTTTTGACTGATAAGAGAAGAGAAGATGTGGGTCTTCAGCAACCAAATGAGACTTAATGAGGCCTATCATCCAGTGTAAGGCCGAGATCTGTGCGTGTCGTGGTGATTCAAGGCTCATATTTTCCAAAAATGATCATTGATACTTCTGGAGTTATATTTAAGATTGCCAGAGACATGAATTTTCCCTTCAAACGCAAGGCCCGTTAGCTACCACCACTCTTACTATTGCAGTCCAGGCCTATCAGATTCTGTCTCTAGTTGGCCGATTTTCTGGCCGAAACATGGAGAGCAACCGCGAGCCTTTGGTATTCCTTTACTTTACCGTCTTGTTCATCGGTACTTCCAGCACCATATTTATGCTTGATGTTGCTCTTGGTTTTGGGGGATGTGGCCTGATGGAACCCCCACCCAACTATTCCCAGATGTTGGCCTTTTCGAGGTCTCGATGGCGTCGTAGTGTGGGAGAGCCTGAGGCCGGTCTATGACTGAACGATGGACCAATGATTGCTGGGACCAGTGGGGCAGCTATATATTGATCATGATTCATTTTCATTGAATCGAACTTTAATGGAATCATTTATATTCATTTATAGTTGATTTACCCATTAAACATGTTAGTTTACCAGAGGGTAACATAAGTGACAGATCATATGGAAAGGACTGATTTTTGTGCATCGGCACCTTTCAGGGAAGCTGAAAAAAACCATCTCCGCATTTGACCAGGGATCGTTTTTGTGCGAAAAAGCCCTGTACTTGGGATGTCTGAATAACGAGCATGTTCCATTTGTTGGTTTTGATCATGTTTGATCCTACATGAAACAGGAGCAAACAGAAACATACCCATTTTGAGGGTGCCTTTTGGATCAGACAATCCTCCACATAACAGGCCAAAGAAGCGCCCAAAGCAGGCAGATGGAACCGTTCTGAAGCCCAGAGCAGATTGCTTGTGGATTGCCAAACTGCTGATTGGTATTGGTTGGTAGAGATATGTAGAGATTGTTCCCACAAAATTCGTCAAAGAGTCCCCTACAAAACCTAGCAAACAAAAACATCAAAAAAACGTTCCACTTTCACATACTTTCACCCGGTTGTTTCGTTTTCTGTTTCATTCCGCAATAGTGGTAATGTTTTGGAAACAGGACCATTTCTTGTGTCAAGAGCACTCACTCCACAACGATTGACACGGCATTTTGTGTCATGCTGCCCGCTCCTGGCTCGCATAGATCACCGGGCATTTTTTCCGTGGAACCAGGGCGCCAAATGATGAGTGAACAGCCCGTCTGGCTTTGCCATTGCGGACATTGCCAACAGCACTGGCTGTACAATGGCTGGGTTTGTCCAGAAATTATGCGACCCGTGGACACCATCAGGACAGAGCAACCACCAGAGGACCCATGGCAGAGTATGGAGGATCCATGGGCGGAATGGGCGGTAGGGCGACAGGACTGGTGGCGAGGGCGGGCGCGAGGCACCACAGATGTCCAGAACTCTTGGAATGACCCATGGCTGGAACAAGACCCGTGGAGTGAGGCCAGTGCTCCCAACGGTACCTGGCGAAGGCCACGAGAGGGTTGGAGAGATCCGAGAGATGCGAGAGATCCATGGGAGGAGAGCACACCCGCAGTTCCTCAGCGAGAAGGGTGGCTTGATTGGCGTCCTGCCGACCCTTGGGGTGCCCCTGCCGACCCTTGGGGTGACTATGCTGACCCTTGGGCTGACACTTGTCCTGAAGAGTGGCTGCTACAACTGGTCAAGCGGAAATGGGTGTGTCTGAAAATGGGCTACTGTAATTACAACACAACCAAAAATCAGCAAACATTGCTATTCCAAAAGGAAAATGACGACTGTCCATCCATTGGAATTGGGGATGTCATGGTACGTCATGGTATGTCACTTGGATCTCAATTTCGTTCCGGCCCTCAGGAGGCACCCACCCGAGCACCTGGTCCATGGACCCGACGTCGACTACACAATCGACAGCAGGATCCTTGGCCTCATGCTTGGGGAGGCGCTCGAGATGGCAGATTGGCCCCAGATGGCAGGCCAGGACCGACCAAGCCATTGAAAATACCCCCGGTTGATGGGTCAATGGGTTAAACCAGATGCTCATTGGGGATAAGTACAACCCATAATATAGGGATACCTATTAATTAATCAGTATCAAGACATGAGTTGGGATAGACATATCTTTCATGGCTCACATGAACTGTGAAGTGTCTGTTGATGATTGTGGTTTGGTCATAGTGATCCCAACTTGGAAGCCTGAGTGGTAGACCCGCTAACAAACCATATAAATGGATGTATGATATTACAATAAGTGTAGATACACCATGATGCCCCCAGTTTTTCCCCGCGGTCCCCCGCTCTCAAAAAGCAATGGGGGGTGATTGATGGAAATACATGAGCAAGCGTCAAAACTCGCGGATACTAAGATATGTATGGCTGGACATTGTTTTTTTCAGAAAGTGCAAAAAATTGAGGTTAGCGATGGGACCTTTCCAAATAGCGATACCCCATGTTGAATTCAATAGTTAATAATTTTATTTCATGAGTGTTGATTTCGTCAAGTGCTCGCATCGGTGATAGACTTGGGCTCAGGGTTGAAAGAAAAGGAAAGGAAAAGGACACGGAAAGGAAAAGAAAAGAAAAAGAAAAGGAAAAGGACAGGAACAGAAAAAGAAACAGGAAAGGAAAAGGAAGAGGAAACAGAAAGGAAAAGGAAAGAGAAAGGCAAAGGAAAGAGAAAGAAAAGGAAAAGGAAAGAGAAAAGAAAGGAAAAGGAAAGAGACAGAAAAACAAAAAAAGGAAACGAAAGGAAAAGGACAGAAAAAGGGGAAGGAAAAGGAAAAGAACAGAAAAGGGAAAGGAAAAGGAAGAGAAAAGGAAAGGAATAGTTTTCCAAGCAAATGATAATGCACCCGCCTGATTCTGCAAAGAAAGCGGGTCGGTTTTAGCGATACCATAGCTGGAACGTGAGTTTGTTGATAGTTCGAAGTTTCTAATCAGAGTTTAGGGTTTAGCATTCAGGAGGTCTGCCAAAAATTTTGCGAGCGCTCCCGCGGGGGGGGGGCCGACCCCCATTGCAAAGAAAGTGAACTTATTTATATATTATATATATATATATTATATCCCTACCCTCTTAAAAATGGAATTTGAGGGGGGAGGAGTCGTACTGAAATTTCATTTTAAAATTCCATTTTGCAATCATGTTTTCTCAATGATCAATATTCCTCATCATTCCATGTCATTGGCAAGCAGGTGAAAATTAAATACTTGCGCTTAGCTCCGGAGACTGAAGCAGCACATGCAACATCATGCAGCCATTCCAATGCGATCTGCCACCACAGCTTCAAGAAACGCATGGAACTCCGCACACAGGAACAACCACTCGTTGCAAAACACATAGAAGGAACCAATCGCGTCGGGAACGACCCCAGCCGCAACCGCCGCACAGACGAGGTACCTTTCATCGCCGGCTGCAGCCACTTTACACGAAAAAAACACGGTTTCGTGCTCCGGCTTCCTCCCCAAAACATAGCCCATGCAACATTCATGCAGCCATTCCAATGCGATCTGCCACCACAGCTTCAAGAAACGCATAGAACTACGCACACAGGAACAACCACTTGTTGCAAAACACATAGAAGGAACCAATCGCGTCCGGAACGACCCCAGCCGCAACCGCCGCACAGACGAGGTACCTTTCATTGCCGGCTGCAGCCACTTTACACGAAAAAACACACTGTTTCGTGCTCCGGCTTCCTCCCCAAAACATAGCCCATGCAACATTCATGCAGCCATTACACTGCGTTTCGGGGCATCCCGTAGCAAACCTGCACCTATCTACGGACGTGGCAACACCAAATGACAACAATCATGCAGCCATTCCAATGCGATCTGCCACCACAGCTTCAAGAAACGCATAGAACTACGCACACAGGAACAACCACTCGTTGCAAACCACATAGGAGGAACAATTCGCGACAGAAACGACCCTAGCCGCAACCGCCGCACAGACGAGGTACCTTTCATCGCCGGCTGCAGCCACTTTACACGGAAAAACACAAGGTTTCGAGCTCCGGCTTCCTCCCCACAACACACGGCATGCACCATCATGCAGCCATTCCAATGCGATCTGGCACCACAGCTTCAAGAAACGCATAGAACCACGCACACAGGAACAAGCATTGTTGCAAAACACATAGAAGGAACCAAACGACCCCAGCCGTATTGTTATGTAGTGCAAAGTCTCACACCACCCTTCATCAAGGTCAGTTCTTTCCTGATGTATGGTTATGTAGTGTAAAGTCTCACACCACCCTTCATCAAAGTCAGTTCTTTTCTGATGTATTGTTATGTAGTCCAAAGTCTCACGCCACCCTTCATCAAGGTCAGTTCTTTCCTGATGTATTGTTATGTAGTGTAAAGTCTCACACCACCCTTCATCAAAGTCAGTTCTTTTCTGATGTATTGTTATGTAGTGTAAAGTCTCACACCACCCTTCATCGAGGTCAAGTCTCACTCGCGCACCACCCTTCATCATAGTCAATTCCATCAAGTAAAAGTCATTCGTAACTCGGAAGTATTGCTTCCCAACTTCCTTTGATTACTTGGCCTGCAGGAGATTCGGCAACTCGACCACATGATCAACAAACTAAGACAAAGGCTTTATCAAGCTTCAAAGAAAAACAAATGTGCTTGGAATTCTACAGCAAGATCTCGTCTCGTTGCAGTGTCTATCTATGTGCAATCAAATTACTCTGATGAAACAGTCATGCAGTACCTGTTGAGAAAGCATCGCAAAAGGTCATTTGGATACGACGAGAAAGCTGAGGATGATTATCGTTGTTCTCCTATTCGCGACTGGTTCTTGAATGTTCCTATCAATGTTCTGGAAGAGATTGCCCTGCATCCGCTGTCTAAGCAAAACGCTTTGATATATCGAGAAGCACAACAGTTCGTCACCGAGATGCAGACCTGTGTTTGGCTGGAGAAGGAAAACATTGAGAAGGGACGAGCAGTATCTTCCCTGGAGCTTGTTCAACAATACTTCCATCAGCTGAAGAGAAACGAAGATAAATATTACGAAGAGGACGTTCTGACGGTGGGAGAAGATTTTCCAGTGGAAAACAAGGCTGGGGGAGAGGCATCAGGGTTGTGAATACCATGCGGAAGTGGTGCAGCAGATTTGAAAAGAGATGGCAAGTTAGACATGGTCAGATGATGGAACGCGAGTTTATGCCTCCAGGAGAATTGAGAGACAATGTTTGAAGCCAAAAATTGATAGTGTTTTGACTGAGTTCAAATTGGAGTCCAGATTCGTTTTGAATCTCCTTTCAGGTTCAAACTTTTTGGCAATGGTTCGATTATTTGTGCCAGCAAGCGCATCATGATGGCAAAGAGATTTGTCTGGTCAACATTGATGAGACATCCATCCATCGTTGCGCACTACGTTCCAAGGGATATGTGACCAAAAAAAAGCAAGTTGGGCCGACCTCCTGCTCGCTTTATCAATCGCAGTTTGAAACGTGGCACTGCGACGCATGTGGCTGCAATCAGTCAGCTGCCTCAAGTTCAAGCATTGCTGCCGCAATTCGTGTTGTTAAACAAGCGGACATTCAAAGCGAATGACATTCCAGGCAGTTTGCCACAAGGTTTGAAATTCATCAGAGATGTTTCAGGATGGAACACCGCTGAAAAGATGGTGCTGATACTGGAGCACATTGCAAAATCCCTCATTTCATTTACAAAAGATCATCAAATAATTCTTTTGCTCGATGTTGCTCCATCACAACAACAGTGACTTCCTACGCATACTTCTATTGGGGGTTTCATGTAGGGTTTACATAAGTTACAAAATCCCCCGGCCCCATGGAACATATACGCGTACTTCTATCAGGGGTTTCATTTAGGGTTTACATAAGTTATAAAATCTGGACTCGCCAAAAAAATAAAAAAATGAAAAAGTGGAAATGGCCGAAACGCGTGAAGTCCGCGGAGGGTTCACTTTTCTGACTGATTTTTCCAAAAATTCGTCTTAGACCATGCTAACCCACAGATGTACCAGAGTCATAAAACATTGCGCCTGCGCAGAGAAATGAGCCTCCCACTGACGTTCATACAACCATTCCGGGACAACCCTCAATCCTGCCCGTAAATCAATATTGCGCAATGATGGTAGAATTGCTACGACAGTGGTTAGCGATGGGGCCTTTCCAAATTATGTTGATGTCCTTTTCATGAACAAGGAGTTTTGACAGCCGCACACATGGATATACCGTACCGCAAAACAATTCCAGGGGGCCAGGCAAAAAGTGAACTGTTTCAATGTCCATGGGTCAACTTATTCCTCTGCATGGTTTGATAATTAATGTCAAAATTACATCAAATTACATCAAATTACGGCTATGAAGTAAACAGGACTTAAACTTTGGTAGGTAATTTTTTCTACCCCATGTCTCCAGCATCTCCAGATCCAGTGGAATCTTCAGGTTTCTGGAACCAGATCGCTCAGTTTCTCCTCGCCCGAACTGGAACGCAGAGCCTGAGCACCTGGAGATTCCCAGGATCATTGAGTGGCCACCGGGCGCTACCTGGTTTGACCCCTTGGCCCCCTTGGATCGACCACGCGGGCCCGCCTGGTTGGATCCTGACCGGACAGGACGTGATCCATGGGACATTTTGACCATGGTGGCTTGGCAAACATATGGGATCAGTGGGTCTGATTTAGGGTTGTTTTGGGTTTAGAGAAGGCCGTGAAACACCTGATTCTATGCACAGTAAGAACTGCCGTGGAAGACCGCTGCCAAATGAATCAATCCTCGCTCATGAACTTCAGGCACTGTGCAGGAATCACCTGTATTTTTGATCAATTTCATTTTTGAATCTGTTTGTTTTATGGTTGTGTTTACAGATGTACTAACTACTTTTATGGAGATTGGATCAAATCCGGCATGGGAATCGAGCCCAACCAACGATTGGAGCTCAGGAACAACATTGGAATCTACCCATCGCGCAACTGGCACGGCGGCATTTGCGATTCCGAGGTGTGGCCAATGATATATTTGTGATAAGCTGACACTCAATCACTGGATCACCCCAGCAATCGAGGGACGGTTCTGACCATTTTCCGGCACCAACATCAAACGTAAGTGCAATTATTATATCATTATACATATCTATATATATATATGTGTGTGTGTATACATTGACATATATATATATATATATATATCTGTGTATACTTGCACAAGAGTCGGATTGTTAAAGTTGACATGTCGGATTATGAAACCTATGATATTCTTGCAAGACTTCTACTTCTACTCAGATATTGCACCACTAGGATATTGAGAATACTGCCGCAAAATAGATTCAAGATTTCAAGGATACGTATATATTATATATATAATATGAATATGTGGCACCCTTTCAAGGACTTCAAAAACAATGTAGATAAGTGTGGTCTCAAAAAAGGTAATTCTTTGCGCGTCCACCATGACAATGTATTACTCTATATAGCGTATATATATATATATATATATCTAGTATAGATAAAGTATATATATATATATAGTAAATATATACACTATATATAGTATATATAGTGTAAATATATAGTGTATATATATGTATATACGTATAGTATATACATTATGCATAGTATATATATAGTATATAAATAGTATATATATATAGTATATATAAAGTATATATATAGTATATATATATAGTTTATATATATATAGTATATATAATATATATATATAGTATATATATACAGTATGTATAGTATATATATAGTGTATATATATATAGTAGAATATATATTTATATATTGCATATATAGTATATATATAATATATATAGTATATACATAGTAAATATATAGTATATAAACATAGTATTTGTTTAGTGTATATATATATATATAGTATATATATATAATATATATATAGTATATATATAGTATATAGTATATATAGTATATATATAGTATATAGTATATATACAGTATATATATAGTATATATATAGTACGTATATATAGTACATATAAAGTATATATATAGTATATATATAGTATATATATAGTATATATATAGTATATATAGTATATATAGTATATATAGTATATATAGTATATATATAGTATCTATATAGTATATATATATAGTATATATATAGTATTTATATAGTATATATATAGTATATATATATAGTATATATATAGTATATATATAGTATATATATAAAATATATATATCTAGTATATCTAGTATATATAGTATATATAGTATATATAGTATATATAGTATATATAGTATATATAATATATATAGTATATATAGTATATATAGTATATATAGTATATATAGTATATATAGTATATATAGTATATATAGTATATATAGTATATATATAGAGTATATAGAGTATATAGTATATATAGTATATATATATAGTATATATAGTATATATATAGTATATGTAGTATATATATAGTATATATAGTATATATAGTATATATATTATATATAGTATATATAGTATATATAGTATATATAGTATATATAGTATATATAGTATATATAATATATATATAGTCTCTATATATATATATAGTATATGTATAGTATATGTATAGTATATGCATAGTATATGTAAAGTATATACATAGTATATACATAGTATATACATAGTATATGTATAGTATATATATATATATTTTATACACATTGTATATAGTATATATATATAGAATATATATATAAATATACATATTGTATATATGTGTATAGTATTTATATATAATATATACATATGTACATATTGTATATATAGAGATTTTTAGAGTTTGTTTGTTTCGGGTGTTGAAACGTAACAGAAGTCGTCTGACCAAAGGTGGATGGCCCGATATCGACAGTGGGAGCGACTCCGAAGATCCTGATCTCATGCGTGCCCTGGAGGAGCCTTGGTAAACTAACATAGCTATTGAAAATGGCCATTTATAGTGAGTTTCCCCATGAAAAATTGTGATTTTCCATAGCTATGTTAAATTACCAGAGGGTATGTATAATTTGGATAATATAATGGGATTACAGTGGGAATAGAATGGGATCTGATGATCTAACTACATGAAAAAAAAAGGCGTTTGAAAGGGAAAACACACACTGCTGAGTCATGATAGTCATGTTCACTATTGTTCACTGTGGTGATTTTGGAAACGTTTGGTGCTTGGTTTGGAGTGCTCAGAGAGTTTTGCGACTGGCATGTTTGTTGAGGCTAATAAGTGGAATAAATATCTTGAGATGTCGGATGACATTTTTTTTTTTGTGATGACTGTCTACGATTGTTGACTGTTCTGGTCAGTTCCTTGCTGCCATTCTCTCAATTTTTGTACCACCACCATCCTGCATCCTGAACCACTGCAGTCCCCTCATTCACATGATTTTTGTGCAGGAACAACAAGGAATGAATGTAAGTTATCACACAAAGACGTGGATCGAATTTGGTTGCCCCATGGTATCTACAAAAAATCATGTTCTGTGAAAGAAACACATGTCAATTGTGGATCTGCAGGTCTGGAATTTTGATGGTGAACCAACTTGATTACAAAAGGCCGCGTAAAAGAAATTGTCGGAAAACGTTGTGCCCACAGACCCTGTAGATTGGCGCTGCTAACTGTTATTTTTGGTTTTGAGCTGGGTTTTGTTTAGTGGCGAATTTTGAATGATTGTTGCCTCAAGGTTTGTCATGTCATGGGATGATGTTTGCATGAACATGTTTGCAAAGGAATCGTTACGAACCGCTGAAGTAGAAGAAAATCGCCGGGTGACTGTTGATCACGAGAGGCACCTTGGTTGCTTTCTAGTCCTAGTCTTTTCTTGTGCTGTTACACTTTCGAACCACATGCAAACTTCATGAAGAGTCCATGACAGTTATCACAAAGCGAGTTGTTGCGATGGTGATTCTATATTCTCGATGTATGTGAATGTGTTGGCTCATCCTATCTTTTAGATGTCTACTTGTAGTATAAACGGGTGGGATGAGTTTCTGTGCAGTCTGTGAATCCTGTTTCCTTTGGCGAAGAATCAATGAGTCTCCTCCAAGTACAGGTCATCTTGAACTCCTTCAGCGCCCCGTTTCGACATATTTTCGACATGTTTAGACAATTTTTGGATGTCATTTCTTAAAATTCACCATATTCACCTGCAGATGTTCCCTGAGGCAAATGGGCATCACAGGTCGTTGCGTGGTCTGTTTGGAGGAGAAGAAGGGCGGTGCCAGCTGCGTTTCCAGCGAGACTGGAGCGCCAGGCTCTTCCAATGAGTCACCACCAGGTGCTGCAGAAAAGGTGGTGCATTTCCTGTGCCAGGATTGCATTCCCATGTCACTTGGATGGCGGATATCCGGGGATCCCGTGGTAGATGGGTCTGAAAATGGGGTAATTCTTGTCCATCATGGCCATTGAATCGATTGAACGATCGTGAATGGGGAATGTGATGAAACACATGAAACCAGTCGATTTTGGAGATGATATTTATCTGTGATGACGGAACAATAGTATATGATCCCATTCCTGTAAGTTAAAACATAGTATCTTTATGCGTAATTATACGTAAGAGTCACTAATTTATACTACTAATATAATTTAATAGGAACTAATGTGGGTAAAACATTGCCATAAACCATCCCCCAGTCATCAGCATTTTTAGGTGGTATAAGTATAAACCATTCCCAGTCATGGGTGGTTTATGGCATTGTTTTACCCACATTACTCATATTGGGGGTTTCCCAAAATAGGGCTACCCCTAAATCATGCATGTTTTCATAGGATTGTACATGAAAAAAACCATCCACTTTGATCAATTTTGGGGTACCCCAATTTTATGGAAACCATATAATCCAATAGGAATTCAATCACTTTGGAACTTGCGCCAGAACTCGCTCAGGTACGTGGAAAATGAGTTGGACCACGACGATGGCAGTGATCGGCGTCTCATGGAACGCCGTGCGTTTGGACATTGTCTGAGATGTCCCTGCAGCTTGGTTGTAATATGGGGGTTTCCATAAATGGATGGTTTATGTCATGGAAAATACAATGAAAATTGATGATTTGGGGGGGTAGCCCTATTTCAGGAACCCCCCATATGTTGTAATGGGGTATCCAAATGCGATCTTCTCATGAGCCAAACAGCATCAACATAGCCATATGAGACTTTCACTTCGCATTTGTGGCTGAGACCAATCAAGATTGGGCAGGGGACCAAATTCAAGGGCTGAAAAAAAAAACACAGTTGCCCGCGCCATTTTCAGTAGTCAACATTCCTTTTCTTGGGGTACTTGGTGACTTGCCCCATATTCCAATCAGTTCAGTGTGGCTTACAGTGCACAAATAGTTGCTCAATGTTGCTCATACCTTGGTGTTTGCTAAGTAGGTACATCGCCTCTGTATACTTGGATATCATGTCACCGATGTTCTTGTTTACCCAACAAGCTGTCTATGTTGTGAGACTAACAAGTAGAATAGCTTTAAAGATGTTCCTCATGCAAGCCGGAAGCGTTTGCCGAACGTGCACATGAAGGGCAAACTTTGAGATCACCCGGTTGGAGCTTTGCATGAAAGAACCCAAACCTGCCGGCCATTTTTCGATGACCATAGGTCCCTTGCCACCACACTCGGTGAGCACGGGAACTGAGGTAGCCCTATGCCCATGGATTGCAAAGGTTTTATGGAGGACACTTGACCTGTGACATCCTTCGACCATTTTTCGACATGACTCATGACCAAATGACCAAATGAATTTGTTCAATGAACATCGCCTACAACCTGAAAGCCTTGTTTTTACTACCTCTATCAGGTTATGATTATTTTACCTTGGATGGTCCTGGAGACAACCTATCATGCAGTATCAGGGGAGCGGTTTTTTCGACAGGACTGAGTTTTATACAACATGTTCATACATGTTCTTCTTCTCAAGGATTTATAGTTTGTAAATGTTTGTAATCTAGGTCACCTATGGTGATGGTTCTGGAACTCCAAGACCTGCTTTCATCGCCATGGCCCTTTCGCCCAGGAGAGGCATGTGAGGCCTTTCCTGTCTCCAACCCTTTGGTCCAAACTTCAGGCAGCCTCCGAGGCTCTGTCTTGGGGTGATCATGGGAGCCTTGAGACTCTTTTTTTGTTCAAAAAAAGATTTGGTAATCTACTTACCTGTCTTTAACATACCTGTCACCATCCTTTTCCTACATATCTTAAAGACATTTTTTCTGTTTTTCCGTCTACAGATTCATATGATTAATTATGATGCATATCTCAGGTACACATGTTGGTGTCTGACCATCTCTCACATCTTTCATTGGCCTCAGGGATGGCCAAGATAATGCAGTCAAGCAGTTTCAACCGCTGCTACCATGTGAAGGCAGATGAGAAGCATCGGCAATGGCAGAAAGAATCCAGGGATAACGAACCTTGGCAGAAATAGTGAGTTTGTAAATCATTGTCTACAATACAACACATACATATTTATGTAGCATGCGCGTGTGTGTGTGTGTGTTTGTTGAGACGCTATCCGCATGTGCCCGGTTGACGTTGTTTTTAGCTATCTATAATCACACATATGTATAACATTATATACATGTATATATATATATATGTGTATATATATATATGTATATATATATGTATATATATATATATATATGTATATATATATATATGTATATATATATGTACATATATATATACATGTATAAATATACATATTATATATATACATGTATATATATACATATATGTATATATATATACATATGTATATACACACCATATATATATATGTATGTATGTATATATATATATGGTATATGTAAATGTACATATATATATATGTATATGATTCTATATCATTATATATCATGATATATCCAAAACACAATACACACATACGCATATATATATATATAATACATATATATATATATATATACACACACACCTTAATTTCCAGATCATATTGCAGCACTTTTGAACCTGGGCCTGGGGCATTCTTGGTCTTTTTTTGGGGGGGGGTTATAAATAAGGTAGATTCAGCCGTTTTTGCTTGTCTTGCAGGTTGGAGCATCTTCGAGGAGGTCATCCTGGCATGTTTAGAGACAGCCGCTGCAGCATGTTTTAGGTTAACTTTTCAGATAAACTGAGCAGAGCGTGGCTAGGTGGAGACAGCGCAGCCCGGCGGCAGCCCAGCAGCAGCAGCCCAGCAGCAGCCAAACCAGCAGCAGCCAACGAGCAGCCAAGCAGCAGCCAAGCAGCAAGCAGCCCAGCAGCACAGGCAGGGAGCAGCCAAGGAGAGCAAGGAGCAGCCAACGAGCAGCCAACGAGCAGCCAACGAGCAGCCAACGAGCAGCCAACGAGCAGAAGGTTGCAGGAGCAACCCAGCAGCAAACCAGCATCAGCCAACGAGCAGCCAATGAGCAGCCAACGAGCAGCCAAGCAGAAGCGAAGCAGCAGCCCACCACAGGCGGGGAGGAGCACAAGGGGCAGCCAAGGAGCAGCCAAGGAACAGCCAAGGCGCAAGGAGCGCCAAGCAGCAGCAGGCAAGCAGCCAGCCAAAACCTGGGAGATCCACGGGGGGTTTGGAGATCCACTGGTTTGGAGACCCACTGGTTTCGGGATCCACTGGGTTCCCCGGCACCAGCACCACCGGTGCATTCCTCTTCGACAGCGAGCATGCCGGGGGTGACGTCGTTGAGGTTGGTGAGACAGTGCTCGCACTGCGTTCAAAACGCACAATTCACGATCCACCTGATGGAGATCATGCAGTCCACATGCTGGAAATTCCACAAGACTCGTGTGCTTACTGAATGCTGCCGAGTGCCTACCTCTATTTCTCTGTGGTGATTCGGCTCTACTGAGCACTTTGCATGTCTTTTGTACAGTGGTTTGATCCCGCAATTTTGATTAATTTGTTTGCTGTACAGGCTTGATTGCGCCCCGTTGCCTTGTTTTTTTGTACAGGTGAAGTCTTGTGGATCCCTACCGAGTATGATGAGTGTTGCCGGTTTTTTGCTCTGTGCTGACAAGGGCGGCTTGTCCGCTACTCGGAAATTCCTGCATGTAATTGCTGCATTCCTGCTTGCCCCGGGAAGGTGCAATGCAGAAGGCAGATCAGTGTTTTGGACCGCGACTTGTACGGTGAACCTTTACCCGCCCGCGGGAGCCCTGACGCTTGGCGGGAAGTTGGCACTGTCCAACAGGTTCATGATGCCTTTTGAATTGCATCCGCTTAGGCTCGTGTCGTCGTGACACTTCCGGTTCTTTTCTCTGATTTGTTTTGTGGGTTTCGGCGGCATGCCGAGTACGCTCTGACAAGCCCCTACCCTTTCGGGATCCACTGGGTTGGAGATCCATTGGTTTGGAGATACGCTGGCTTGTGAGATCCACAGGTTTGGCCCGCTGGTTTGGAGATCCACCCGGTTCTGGCTTGATTGGAGATCCACGGGAGATCCGCTGGCTGGGAGATCCACTGGTTTGGAGATCCACTGGTTTGGAAATCCACTGGTTTGGAGATCCACTGGTTTGGAGATCCATTGGTTTGGAGATCCACTGGTTTGGAGATCCACTATAGTTTCGGGATCCACTGGGTTGGAGATCCACTGGTTTCCATCGTCTCCGGTTGGAGATCCACTGGTTTGGAGATACACTGGTTTGTGAGATCCACAGGTTTGGCCCGCTGGTTTGGAGATCCGCCCGGTTCTGGCTTGATTGGAGATCCCAATGCCGGCGTGGGGATCCACTGGTTTGGAGATCCACTGGCTGGGAGATCCACTGGTTTGGAGATTCACTGGTTTGGAGATGGGCTGGTTTCGGGATCCACTGGGTTGGAGATCCACTGGTTTGGAGATACACTGGTTTGTCAAAGCCACAGAGATCCACCCGGTTCCGGCTTGATTGGAGATCCACGGCGTGGGGATGCACTGGTTTGGAGATCCAATGGTTTGGAGATCCATGAAGAGGCTGGGAGATCCACGGGTTTGGACATCCACTGGTTTGGCCCGCTGGTTTAGGAATCCACTGGGTTGGAGATCCACGTGTTTGGAGATTCAATGGTTTGGAGATCCAGTGTTTTCGGGATCCACTGGGTTGGAGATCCACTGGTTTGGAGATCCACTGGTTTGGAGATCCACTCGTTTGGAGATCCACTGCATGGTAGTCGGCATGCTGCAAAGCATGGATGCATTGAGTCTTGCAAAATTGTCTACGGATGGTAGGCATGCTGCAAAGCATGCCTCGGTGAAAGCACTTGCTTGCACTAACAGCACCACCTTAGTGCTTTGCAGGACTGCCTCCGTGCTTTGCAGTACTTCTGCAATGTTTTCCGCGCCGACAAAAGTAGTGACATCTTGGAAACATGTTACCTCAAACTAGTGACAAACATGTATTCGCAGCGCTTTACTCCCCTCCGGTGCAATGACAACATGCCTGTCATTACAGGTACCACAGGAGCGCATTTCGAAAGGTTTGTGTCCTGGCGTTGTTTGGCATGAGCAGCATGCACTGTGTGTGCTGCAAAGCACTGTGTGAATGTGTGCTGCAAAGCAATCAGTGTCACACTGCTGCAAAGCTTGTGTGTGCTGCAAAGCACTCACCGTCGCGCTGCTGCAAAGCATTGTGTCCTGCAAAGCATTCACTGTCACACTGCTGCGAAGCATTGTGTGTGCTGCAAAGAACTGCTGCTCTGATTGTGTGCAGACTGTCTGTTTGTTGTCGGACCAAAAGATCATCCTCCTCATCATTGATTGAGATCTTCATGATCGGAGTTCCTGGATGGCACCATTGAGGCTACTGACAGTTTGTTGAAAGCATCTTGCAATGACTGACAAACATATCTAATCAAATTGCTTGCCGCAGAGCACTTCTCGACATGCAGATCTGTCGGAGCTGTAGTGCGCAGCACCACATGGTGTCACATTGTGCTTTGCAGCACACTATGCAATGCATTGACACCATGCCTGCCAGCCAAGGTTCCCGGCATTGCCCTTATTGTCCTGGCATGGTTCTGCACGAGCAGTCAACCAGTTGATGTTTTTGCTGCACAGCAATGACTGACTGTGCTGCAAAGCGCAGCATGTGCTGCAAAGCACGCTGTGTGCTGGTGTGCTGCAAAGCACCGTCTGTGCTGGAAAGCATAGTGTGTGCTGCAAAGCACTGAGTGTGTGCTTGTTGCCACAGTGCTGCAAACTTGACCGCCAGACTACATTGGCTGCATCGATGATGATGATGGTGATGATGATGATGAAGATGATGATGAAGATGATGATGATGATGATGGTGATGGTGATGATGATGATGATGATGACGACGGTGATGATGATGATGATGATGATGATGATGATGATGATGGCGATGATGGAACAAACCTTGGCTTATTCATGAAGATGCTGACTTGCAGTCGAGATAGTCAGAACAGCCGGTGCTGCAAAGCACAATTTCCAATTAACGCTGCAGCAAAACTCAGGTGTTGATTCCTTTCTATTGCTACATGTAACTCTCACCAGCGACATCATAGTGATGGTCAGAAAACTCATCGTCAGGGACAAACAACTGTGTATCATCAGCATGCCGAGGCCGGACACGCGGCCGTGGACGTGGAGATGGGAAGGGTAAAGGACGTGGTCGTGGCCCTGGAGATGATGGCCAAGATGACGAGGACGATGATAACCAAAGCGATGAAGCAACTATGGCAGAGGAAGAGGATTCAGAGTGAGTCCATGGAACAGTTTGACATTGAGTTTGAGATCCGCTTGTCTGGCCATTTGGCTCCCAAGCTCACACTGTTTGCTTCAGCCTATGGCCATGCAACAGTCTGAGTTTGAGATCCGCTTGTCTGACCATTTGGCTTGCAAGCTCACACTGTTTGCTTCGGCCTTGGCCATGCAACAGTCTGAGTTTGAGATCCGCTTGTCTGGCCATATGGCTCACAAGCTCACACTGTTTGCTTCGGCCTATGGCCATGGAACAGTCTGAGTTTGAGATCCACTTTGCTGGCCATGTGGCTGACAAGCTCACCCTGTTTGCTTCGGCATATGGCCATGGAACAGTCTGCGCTTGAGATCGAGCCGTTCTGGCTTCAAACTGATCCTTCGCGGAATCATTGCTTTAAATGTTCGCTTCGTAGCCGGCACCAGCATTAAGCCAGATGCAGCGCACGAAGCCGAATGCTCACACGTATGTTAATGGTACAGATGTCGAAACACATGGATGTGCAGTCACGCAGAACAATTTTCTGAAACAGTCTATTTGAACAGTCTTGTACATTTTTCCCCTGTTACCAGTGCACCGTAGACTGTGGACTATGGAAGAAGGTGGCGTGCTAAGTGTGGAGTGTGGAGTGTGTAAAGTGTAGAGTGCGGAGTGTGGAGTGTAAAGTGTGGAGAGAGGAGTGTAGAGTGTGGAGTGTAAAGTGTGGAGTGTAAAGTGTACAGTGTAAAGTGCGGAGTGTAAAGTGTAAGGTCTAGAGTGCGGAGTGTAAATTGTGGAGTGTAAAGTGTAGAGTGTGGATTGTGTAAAGTGTAGAGTGTGGAGTGTGTAGCCTAAAGTGTGGAGTGAGGAGTGTAAAGCGTAAAGTGTTTGGTGAAAAGTGTAGAGTGTAAAGTGTAGAGTGTGTAGTGTGGAGTGGAAAGTGTGGAGTGTGGAGTGTGGAGTGTGGAGTGTGGAGTGTGGAGTGCGGAGTGTAAAGTAAGGAGTGTGGAGTGTAAAGTGTAGAGTCTTGAGTGTAAAGCATGGAGTGTGGAGTGTGTAAAGTGTAGAGCGTGGTGGAGTAAGGAGTGTGGAGAGTGAAGTGTAGAGTGTGGTGTGTGGAGTGTGGGGTGTAAAGTAAGGAGTGTGGAGTGTAGAGGAGTGTGGCGTGAGTGTGGAGTGTGGAGTGTGGAGTGTAAAGTACGGAGTGTGGAGTGTAAAGTGTGGAGTGTGGAGTGTAAAGGGTCGGGGGGTCGCATGTACACGCGAAACAAAGGTCGCATGTACACGCGAACGACTTGTGGGAGATGGTCGCATGTACACGCGGGCAAGTTCGCAACTACACGCGAATAGGAGACGTGCATTTTTTGCTTGTAAAATACAATGAAAATCGAAACTTGTGGTATGTGTGCTGTTTCTATCTGCAGCCATGCGTGGAAGTTGGTTTAAGCAGGCTATCTGTGCGGCCATGGTCGCAACTACACGCGAATAGGAAACGTCTTTAATGTACGTTATCTATCTATGTATCTTTCTATCTAGCTAGCTATCTATCTATCTATCTATCTAGCTATGTATCTCTGCCCAAGACTCTTTAAAGGGAGCTGGGAATGGTGAGACCCCAGCAGGAGTTCTTGAATGTAAGTTATCTATCTATCTATCTATCTAGCTATCTAGCTATGTCTCTATCTGTCTGTCTATCTATCTATCTATCCATCCATCTAGCTATCTAGCTATGTCTCTATCTGTCTATCTATCTATCTATCTAGCTATGTATCTATCTGTGTAAGACTCTTTACAGGGAGTTGGGAATGTTGAGACACTCACAAGCTGACAGGCATGGGATGCCATGCTTCTTTTGACAAGGCACCACTTTGTACTGTATCGTTCACATGCCAGAAAGGAAAAGAAGCGACTGAGGATGGCGATTTGATGTTTTTGAGAAAGCAAGAGCCAGCTGTTGAATTGGGATCCCCAGCGGTCGTCACCTAAGGCCTCTGTCTATCTATCTGTCTATGTGTCTACCTGTCTATCTGTCTATCTATCTACCTGTCTGCCTGTTTGTCTGATCTGTCTACCTACCTATCTACCTGTCCACCCATCTATCCATGCATCCATCTATCCACCGATCCATCTACCCGTCTATCCGTCTACCCATCTATCCACCTCTCCATCTATCAACCCATCTCTCTAGTTACCTATCTCTCTCACTACATTGATCTGCGTCCCTGGTAGATTTGCTCTGTCTAATCTACCCGATCGGTTTTGATCTATCTGAGCGATCGCACTCATCTATCTGACCTGTCTCTCTCTTTCTATCTAGCTGTTAGGCTGCCAGTATGGTGAGATCCCACAGCCTCGGCGCGCAAAGCACTTTGGAAAAGTCCAAGGGTGACTTGGCCCCCAAGCAGTCAGAGATTGCCGCGGAATTTGCTCGCAAGACAGGATTGGCAACGCAAGACAGTACTGTCCCTCAATCCTTTGCATTGATATGAGCATGGCTTTGCAGGACTGTGACTCGAACCGTGAAATTCCTCTGCGGGTGGAAGACAATGGAGTTTCCTCACACTACATGCTGAGTCGCCGAGGTCTCCTGATCCGCCCCCTGCCTGAGGGCCCTTTGCGTGATGCAGCCTGCGCACAATTCAAGTTCTTGGGCTGGTTGATGGGCCACGCGCTCGTGGATGGATGCATCCTTCCTATGCCTCTTACTGAGGAATTCTTCGCTTTGCTTTTGGGGCACAAATTGAATGCCAAGAGTCTGCCGCACCCAGGAGATGGGTTGGCCGGCGAAGTTCTGGGTACATTGGTGGATTTTCCACAGCATGTGCCAGGCCAGCAGAAGTGGGCTCTTGACGACTATTTGAAGTTTATGGGCGTCAGTTACTTGGAGACTGGGCTGGGTGGAACTGCCCTGTGTCCTGATGGTGACAATATTCCAGTTACCGTGGACAATGTGGATGACTTCTTGGAGCAGGTCACGACGTTTTGGTTTGACACCGGGGTACGAGCACAGGCAGGGCCCGGAAAACCAACACAGTCACACCTGTGCTTCACGTGCTCCTTTTGTAGATTTGATAGTGTTTTCTGCGAAGGGTGTTGTAGCAGCGGGCTTCTTTTGTGCATCGCACTTGGTAGAATCTGCCATTTCCCAGGTGGAGGCTTTGAGAGCAAGTCTCAATGAGATTCTGCCTCCGTAAAGTGTGGAGTGTAGAGTGCGAAGTGTAAAGTGTAAAGTGTGGAGTGTAAATTGTGTAGTGTAAAGTGTAGAGTGTAAAGCGTGGAGGGTAAAGTGTAAAGTGTGGCGTGTAGACTGTAGAGTGTGGAGTGTAAAGTGTGGAGTGTAAAGTGTAAATTGTAAAGTGTAAATTGTAAAGTGTAAATTGTTAAGTGTGGAGTGTAGAGTGTGGAGTGTAAAGTGTGAACGTGTAAAGTGTGGAGTGTAGAGTGTAAAGTGCGGAGTGTGGAGTGTAGAGTGTGGAGTGTAGAGTGTAAACTGTAATGTGTAGAGTGTGGAGTGTAAAGTGCCGAGTGTAAAGTGTAGAGTGCGGAGTGTGGAGTGCAAAGTGCAGAGTGTAAAGTGTAAGGTCTAGAGTGTGGATTGTAAAGTGTAGAGTGTTTAGTGTGGAGTGTACAGTGTGGAGTGTAGAGTGTGGAGTGAGAAGTGCGGAGTGTAAAGTGTAAAGTGTTGAGTGTGGAGTGTAAAGTGTGGAACGTAAAGTGTAGAGTGGGTGTAAAGCGTAGAGTGTAGAGTGTGAATGTAAAGTGTGGAGTGTGGTGTGTGTAAAGTGTAGAGTGTGGAGTGTAAAGTGTAGAGTGTGGAGTGTAGAGCACACAATGCGGCACGTCTGAAGTGCTGCGCCTGCCACCGAAAAAGATGACAGAGATCTCCAAAATGCTGCGCCTGCCATGAAAACTGCAACTCAAAAGTACTTCGCCTGCCAGACAAAACGACTTTCGACACGTTATCAAACAGGTGGGAGTGTCACAAAGCGCCACGCCGGCCACGCAAAACGACATGACAACCTGCTTGGAAACCTTCGAAAAGGAGAGGTTTTGCAGCTTCCCCCATAGACATGATGAGGCCACAGGAAAACCAGAGACTCGAGACGAGACACGTGGGAGCACCAAAACGAGCATTTCGTGCGAGACTTCCTCCAAATTTCACACTTTGTAGCTTCAAAATCGACGTTTTCCTACGAGTTTTCCTACGAGTTTTCCTTAGAACCCGAAAATTGGCAACATCAAAATCGATGTTTCGTGCAAGGCTTCCGTCAATTTTCATCACATCTCACAAAATGCCACGCCTGCCACAAATTTGCGCCTTGTCGCGACGGTTGCCGACGATGGCGGGCGGTTGGGCAACGTCGAACGAACACACCCTCAACCCCTTGACCCCCGGAGTGAAACTGGAACCCTTGCTACGCATTCGGGAAAAAGGGCTTGGCAACGTGATTTGATTTTCATTGAATGTTTGGAATCATGATGTCCTGGCCGAATGCCCAGCGGTGTCAATGACTCAGAAAGCTAAGTCAATGAGCCAGAAAGTTTTGTTTTTCGTGCCTATGGGTCTGAATCTGCAAGCCCCAGAAGTAGTAGAGTTCAGGAACACGATCCAACAATGGTCTATATACATGAGACTCATAAACTTTCATAACCCCATTGGGCCAGCTTCAGATGTCAGAGACAAACAGCGTCATCGGCATACATATCTCATCGAACGGAGTTTAGAAGTCAAACCTCCAACAATATGGACAGATGAAGCAGCAGAGGTGGGAAGAGGCAGAGAAGAGAAAGAGCCAGGAGAGAAGAAGTCAGAGAAGAGAAAGAGTCAGCAGAAGGAAGGAAGATCAAAGGGCGCAAAAAATTAGAAAACTCGCGAAAAACTGTCCCTCCAGCAACCCCCCAACCAGGGCATAGCGTGAGTACTGAGCACAGTTTATATACGCTGCCAAGGCTCAAGAGAGAGATATAGAAGTATACTTGCTGTTGTTAATTATGTGCCCTATGTGCACTGTTTTGGCTGCTTTCCCGTTTTTTTTCAAATCCCGTAGTGTATGACATAAATTCGGTTCTGACATCTATGCTGACCATGATTTGGCTCACATTTTACTGACCAATCGCGCACTGAAAGAAGAAAAAATGGGAAGGGGTACATAATTTGGCCCTGGCTCAAGCCTTAACGGAAAAGATAAGTTATATATTTAAGGGCATCGCCCATGGCTCAAGTTATGATGGCTCAAGTCCTGATGGCTCAAAGTATTGGCAGGCTAGTACTTTACTTTATTTGTGTGGCAGGCTGGTTTCTCATGCCTGGTTCTTTAACCTGGGAGGATTTGGATGGTAAGCTGGTGGGACAGGGCTGATGGGATGGGCTGTGTGTGATTGGGGACATGATGGTGTTTTAATTTTATCATAAAGTATGAACCAATCAATCATGATGGATTTTGAAATAGTCACTTTTTGAGGGAAGTTCTGAGCGAGAAAGGGAATCATGACATGAATTTCCACAATTCTTTTCTGAACAACAGTAATGATTTTTGGGACTTGATTGTGAGAGTATGGTCTGATTTTGGTTGCACCAGCTGATTTTGAAATCATTACTTGATTTGGTTTTGCATGAATGCCAGACCCAGCGGGTGGGGGCAGGACGGACATTTAAATCACGCATGTGTACTTTTGTTGTTGAACTTGAAAACAACTGAACCAAAGCAAATTTTCAAACAAAGAATGCCCTCGTCGGCAGGGGAGAGGGCCAAACACACATGACAACTTTGATTATTTTGCGGTGACAGGTTGGAACCTCCCGCTTGTTGAGCTTGAAAATGAGCTTGAAAACAACTGAACCATTTGAAAACACATTTTCAAACAAACAACCTTGATGATTTTTTATTTCCATGCAAGTGGGGCCTCTCAGAGAGAGAAGCAGGTCTCATTTTCCAAGTGACACTGGGCCCTCCTCGGCAGGGGAGAGGGCCAAACACACATGACAACTTTGATTATTTTGCGGTGACAGGTTGGAACCTCCCGCTTGTTGAGCTTGAAAATGAGCTTGAAAACAACTGAACCATTTGAAAGCACAATTTCAAACAAAGAACCTTGATGATTGATGATTTGAAAACAAATTTCCATGCAGGGTGGACCTTTGAGAGAGAGAGAAAAGGTATAATTTTTTAACACTGGGTCCTCCTCGGCAAGGGGGAATGATTTTTTCAGCAGTGACAGGTTGGAACCTCCTGCCAGTTGATGTGGGAAAAACGTGGCCAAAAAGGGCTACAAATCTGAAAAAAACAGAGGTGATCAATTGAAAAAAAAGGTGGTGCCTCTCAGGGAAAGAGGTTCCATCTTGTGACACTGGGCCCTCCTCAGCAGGGGGGAAGTGCCAAACACACATGATAACTCTGATTTTTTTAAGCAGAGACAGGTTGGAACCTCCTGCTAATTGATTTGGAAAAGAGAAGGTGGCCAAAAGGGCCGCAAATCTGGAAAAAATGCTTGTAGTCTAGGCGCTGCACTGACTGGCTATTGGCCGACAGAGGAAAACTCGTGCTGGCAGCCTGGGAAGACGCTTATCGACTCTCTTCAAGTGGTAGCGGAGCTGTGATCCTTCATTGAAGGTGAGCTCCATGTAGAGCCCAATATGGCAAGCCATGGCTATGATGATGACTTCGACATTGTCGATGCAGATGGATGGAAACAATATGATTCTTATGGAATGAGAAGAGCACCCCAGCAACCAGCAATTCACATGACTCAGCAGATGACCACGAAGGCAGCCCCTGCTTATGATGGAAGGACCAGTTTCTTAGAAAGAAAGAGGAGAAAAGATTAAAGAAACAGAAGAAAAGAAGGACGACCGGTTGGCCAACAAAGAGTTGAAAAGGCCTGCGCAAACAACGCAAGTGCTGCAGCTCATCGCCTTGGCTGCAGCTCTTTCTGTTTCGAAAGCAGAAGAAGGAGAAAAAACTGATGCGGATGGATCCTTTTCTTTTGAAATTATTGTGATCTATACTCTTCTGGTTATCTTTCTTACTCTGGTGGCGCAGCGTCTATATTGGATGTTGCAGTACGGGGAGCCGAATTCGTCATACGACGGTGTGTTTTTCGAGCTCAACCTGGAAGTCACGCCGATGATGCTGTGGAGGAAAATGAGCCATCTCGAAGAGATCGCCTTGAACCTTTGGTGGAAGAAAGTCCCACTGCCACGGGAGGAGAAGATCCAGGACATGTCGCTCCGCAACCAGCTCAATGATGCTCCGAGATCAAATCGGAATGCTCCGCAACCAGACCCAGAACCAGAAAGCCCAAGACCAACAAGTTCACAATCCGCTGACCTCACAAATGCATTGGCTGCTTTGCGAGTACATGGCGCATCGATGCCAGATTATGAAGCCGAGTGAAGAGAGATTGAACAGGAAGAGCGATTGGTACGAGAGGAGGTTACTCAAGCTCTTCCAGGTGACCCTCGTCTCGGACCTCTTCAACCTCAAACTCTGCGACGCAGAGACCCAACGCCGACATTACCAGAACTTCCCGTTAAGGTGATCACCACGCGCTATGGAACAGTGTATCATACGCGATATAACTGCCATTTTCTGACCGCGACAACAGCTGGACCAACGACGTTTCATGGATGGTGTGATCAGTGCCGTGATGAATCAGCCCAGACTGGAAGAATTCCTGGGCCTGGCGCTACGATACTTCTGGCGGGATTACATTCGTATGCCGTATGCCCATACCGATGTAACTTGCAGCCGTGCTGAGGGAGCCCGTCGTTTTTCAATTTGTACCTCATGCCTAGATGGTACCTAAGGTAGCTTGAGCTGGAACCTGTAAAGATTGAAGCTCCTTTCGAAAGCTTCAAAGGGGGAGTGCAAGTAGCCAAGTACATAGCATGTATATGAGATGCACTCAGCACCACCTTTTTTCCAGCTTTTAGATTCAAACATTTCAGCTGTTTCGACCGCAGCTGCCTTTTCCACTTCAAGTCTCAAT
>CAMXCT020002326.1:62500-67500 GCA_947184155.2 Cladocopium goreaui
CATTTCCGCAGAAACAACCACATGATGTAATATGTTGAAGTTTATTTCCCCAAATCGCCCACAGTTTTGAAACTTCAACGCGTTGTTTGTACAGTTTTGCTTAGTGTTTGTGATTTTATACATAGTGGTTGGGTCTGGCGTGCTTTTGTCAGGCAGGATGTGATGATCTTGATGCTCACCATTGGCAATGGCAAGGCAATTCGCAGATCCAGCCACTTGGGACGGCATGTGGGGTGACCGGGGGAAGAGGCCACTAGGCTGGTGATTTGGGATGGCATTGTTGGGTTTTGTTTTTCAACAAAAGAAAAACCGTGATCATTTATAGATATTTCGTAGATGGGCAAGTAATTCAGGTGTCGGGGCAGCATACTCCAGCCATACAAAAGCAAAGGCCGTGTCAACATTTGGCAACCGGATTTTGACAAGGGCAAAATGGGTTTGGAGGATCCCGATGTTTGTATATTTTGGATTGAAATTCCATGACATGTTGATACCCTTCACACCAATGCACCTGTGAATTCTTGAGGAATCAATGTCCTAAGTGCGGATGGTGGGCCCATAGCATTGACTCTTGGCCCTCATGGGACGGCGTGATTCGGCACGACTGACGCGGCCTATCCGTAGGTGCAGCAAGGGGTGATGAGTGTTGGACGGTGGGATTCTCATTAACTTAAATAAAACACAATGAGGCAATTGAATGGGACGGTCCGACAGCTTGAGATCAAAATCACAAACGATCAACGCTCACATGCGAAGAAAACTCGTGTGACCAATCCTTTGTGTGTGGAAGTGTTGGCGGCTGGGGTGGATTTCTCAGTGACCCCCGTGAGTCACTTGAAGGATCTTGAATGGTTGTCACTTCTGATAGGATCCAGATATATCATGATTTTTTCCAGATGTGTTATTAGTTGATCAATGCCATCGTTTTTTGTTTCTGGATCCGCGGAATGACAGTCAGCAGTGTCTATCAATGTCAGCTGTTTTGCCTCCGCAGCTGAGCGTGAAACTGATGTTGCTCTCTTTGTAAGATGGACCAACAGTTATGTGATGAGTTTGCAAAGGAGCCGTGGTTAGGTAGTCCAGAGTTCGTATGGTATGATATGGTCAAATGGCAGTGGAAAACAGTTTCAATGAGAAGATGTGACGAAAGCATTTTGAAACTGGGGACTTTGCATTGCCACATTAAGGTGCTACATTGGTGCTACTGTATAGGCAGTATAGGCCTTGAGTTTTTACTTTCCAGTTCAGCACAGAAAAGCTGGGGATGTGTCATGAACCTGGCAGACAAAGAGGCAACTTGAGCAACTGGCGTGGTGTGCTGCAGAACCGAACAGTGCAGCAGTGTGAAAAAAAACACCATCACTGATGGATGAAACGCGGATGTACCCTGTTATGATTTACTCACCAGGTACCCCACTTTGCATCAAGGGATATCAAGGGTGCAATTTGGAACATTGATGACGCTGGGATGACTGAAGTCCATGCCTTGGCCACAAGACATTCGGGGTTTATAGCCAGGAGGAACAATGATGCGTCAGACACTGGCAGATTCAAATATGACCAGTGGGTTGATGTTGCTTGAAGCATCTTGAAGCTTTTGGCGTAAGAAATCCTCAGTGATTGGTAGCGTTGAAAGCGAAGTTTATGCATGACAGAGCCGAAGCTGCTACTAGGTCCAGGAAATGGTCCAGTGCCTCTCGAAATTCGAAGCTGGACAGGTGTGAAATATTAGTTGGAATCCCAGGATGTCTGTAATCGAGCAAAAATGAAGTCGCAACTTGGAGTGTTTCTTGAATTTCACCGCAGAAAGTATCAGCAAATTTCATCAAATTTGCTTCTCACCCATCTGGAATCACAGAAAAACTGTGGCTTTATATGTTGTTTTACCATTTTTGAAGGGCTGCGTGCCCAAACATCAGCTGGGACTCTGGGTACGGGCCTGGCTGAGCCACGCCTTGAAAACAGCGGCCGCCGGCTCGGCAATGCGTTGCCGGGACACACGTAATGTGGCAGAGACGATCCAGGGACCACCGGCCGTGGAAAAGGATGTGGGATGGGATGGATCTTGGATGCTACAAGTGGCCTGGAATTGAACATAGAAAACTGGCAAAAAACCAATGAACACCAATGAACACCCACCACTCGGAGATCTCTCCTGGGTGAATCATGGGTTTTTCACATCTATCTTGAATTGTTGGATGCTACTGTGGCTGAACATATTTGATGTTCTGACCCCCAAAGTTGATCAAAGATGAATGTCCTGATGCAGACCTATTGTGGGCCATACCCAACCCATGTGGATGTCAACTTATGTGAAGTTACTGAAGGTTGCACTTTGCCACACTTGTGGCCTTGTGCCATTGGAATGTGGGTTTGTCCAAGAATAGCGTACCAGTAGTAATGCGCTGGTAAATCCGCCGGTTAATCATAATTGTTCCATAAACATAATGAACATACCTAAAAAGTATGAACAAGTGAAGGTATACTTTCATGTATGATCATTTTTGGACAAACCCACGTGGCATCAGGTAAGATCCGTGAAGATTCTGGGACCCCCGTTTTCACCTACGATTGTTGACTGTCCGCATTGTCAAACGCTGGGAGGCCGTTTAGTAGCCTCGGAAAGGGTACTCACTAGGGTACCCCAAGATCGATGGTTTATCAGTTGTTTTTAGTCATCAAAATGGCCATTTGGGGGTATTATATTGGGGGTATTATACCATATTATAAATAGGGTACCCCAAAATTGATGGTTTTTTAGTCATCAAAATGGCCATTTGGGGGTATTAGACCATATTAGACCTCGTTTTCATTTGGGGGTATTATACCATATTATACCTCGTTTTCAGGCACACCCATGACACCCATGACACTATGATTTGGTGGGGTCGAAAGCTGACCGAGGCCTTACCACTCTGGATCCGGTCTGAATCTGAAAGAGTTGTGAATGGTCCTGGCTGCGAATGTGTTGTTTGATACTCATTGGCTGCGAATGTTTTTTTTTCCCATACATATGATTACATATGCATATACACAATATGACAATATACATATCATGTGAACGATATCTCATTGATTGGATCTTTAGGTTATCATCATATCATCTTTCATGCTGTTCTTGTGGATTCGTTGGGCTTCATCCACTTGGCGATCTCCCGGCGGTCCCAGGTGAAAAGCATCGGCAACGAGGCAGCGGCACATGCGTGTGAAGACCCAGGGACCCTGTCAAGAAGCCTTGGCAACATGGGCAACATGGGTAATTGCAACCTGAAAGCTGGTTGGTGCATGGTTGGTTGGTGCATGGTTGGTTGGTGTGGGTTACGTCTTTCTATCTTCTCCTCCCCAAATTTGCGAAAAATGAATCTACACCGTGACTAGTTGCGATGACCTCAAAACGACCTTGCCATAGAATCTAATTATCAATGATGGGTAGTGAGGGACCCACCTCATGATGGATATGGGTGCTCATGAGCTAAACTAAATGTGGAAAAAGGGCAAAACAGGTTGGTCTCAGGTTATCATCCTAACGATCCTAAGGCATTTGGCACCTCAGTCGCTCAATGCGGTGTTGATGTGGCATGAAATTCAGAAGCGTACTTTGAAAGATTTCCAGATGTTTGTTTCCTTTGAATGCTGCCATGTTGATTGCAAGTGGGTTCCCTATTTTTGTTTGTAAGGCTTCTATGACCATTGGACCATTGATGACTAATTTTAGATCCCGCGGATTCACCTCAAAGGACACGACCCCCCTGCCATTGCCCGAGATCCCTCGAGGTTCCGTGGGCTGCACGGCAAGAAATCCAACTTTCGCCTGGTGGAGAGCGCCACGGACAGAGCCCTGTCAGCTGTGCTGGATGGAAATGCACATTACTACAAGGCAAGTCCCCGGGGCTGATTACCCTCTGGTAAACTAACATAGCTATTGAAAATAGCCATTTATAGTGAGTTTTCCCATTAAAAATGGTGATTTTCCATAGCTATGTTAGTTTACCAGAGGGTACATCAGATTACCAGCCCTTGAAAGAAATGTGGAGCCGTGGAGCCCCAAGATACCACGGAAGTTGCCGTGGAAATTTCGATCTCCAGGCTCCAGGTTTTTCATTTTGCGCCAGGTGTGGCCCAAAGAAAGAAGCGGTTGTTCCCCAAAATGGGTATGGGTCAAAATTAGGTACCCCAAAATTCTGGATGGTTAATACTAAACTAGACTAACATCTGTGGTCCCCTAGGTCTTCCATTTTGACCCACATCCAAATGTTGCTGCTGATTCACATCTATTTAGGGAACCCCCGGCAATTCCTTTCCCCCAGTAGCCCTCTCGGACACGGTAAAATGTTTTGGATTCGTTCATACTGGGATTGCATTTGTTGGAGTGTCTATAAAAAGATCTTAAGAGGGGATCACATAATCCTTTCATATCCTTTCAATGCTCAGAAAGTGCCCTAAATGGATTATCTGATATTTTTGAATGGATTCTCATGGATTATGTTGTTCATTTTTGGTTCAACATTTTGCATACATCAAATTATAGAAACCTCAAAACCTGGAACCATTTTTGAGCTGCAGGCCCTGGCATCAGAGGTGGAGGACTTTTCAACCTATGAGGCCTGCCAAGGGACGATGTTCGTCGTTTTTAGAAAAGCTAAATGGGGATTTAGAGTTATATATGGGTTATATATGGGTTATATAAGTTATATATATATGGGATTTTCATGAGCTGATCAACATGATAAGACAAAAGGTAGAAGAAACTGGTTGCTGGCTTCAAATGGTGTTTTATTCTCCCTGGGATGATGATGGCAACCCTGATATGGAGTTGGTATATATTTGTCTCAAAAATTGGGAACCCACAGTCCCATTATATTATTCTGTGTTTCACCATGCACCGTAGATTTGCCAGCTAGGCTTTAGTGGCAGAGCTTGAATACAAGTTACGAGCTCAGCACCAGGGACATGGGCTGACTACGATCTATGACCACTTTTAATGGGTTTGAGTTTGTTCA
>CAMXCT020002326.1:72500-104585 GCA_947184155.2 Cladocopium goreaui
GCGACTTAACTTTGAAGATGGCTTTTATCCATTGTCTACACTGGAGAAACTGTTGAATTACTATGTGCCACAAATCTGCGTCTGGTTTTTTGGAGACTTCTGGACATATGCCTTGGACCAGGGCCGTAAGCACTGCGAAAACTTCCGCATTGTCAGTCCATATTCTACATGTCCGCTGGCACCGGACGCTGATTTTGAGGCATGCCAACACAGCAAAAATCTCCGCCCGCAGGCTAGTTTGTTTCCAGCCTGGGACTCCTCCAAGTGAAACAGGCCAAAAACCATCCCCAGTCCATTCAACAACTCCCCAGCTTGAGACTCGCAGCGTCGCGTCCGCCGGGTAAATGCAGCTTCCGTCAGAAAACAAGTCTTGATATTCTAGCCTGCAAGATGCCTGCGGTGGCACCATGTATGTTCCAGTCGTGTCTGGGATGTCCAAAAGGCATCGGCGCAGCTCTGGTAAATCCTGGGACTGTGGCATCCATCCATGATTGAGCAAGCAAGGTTCGGCCGTGGCCTCCAGGCCAGAAATGTCAGGATACTGTTTGCGGATGTCTGCAAAGTACTCACATTCCCAGTGGCGATGTCTGCCACTGTCCGGTTTTTTACAGTATTGGCACTCTGAGCTGGCTACTAAACCAGTATGGACCAGAGCATTGTTAGTGAACTGTGTGCCATTGAGTGCACACCGCATGAGTCCGAAGTTACTTGCTGGCAAGCTTTGCATGCAAAGCTGTGTCAGTCTCGCATCGGCATTTTGCAGGCCTTTCATGGTCTTCCTATTTTCGGCAGTGATACCAAAAACTTTGTGTTGCCATGCTTCAAGTAAACGATTATACAACTCTTGTTTGGGACAAGTGAGGATGTTGCATGGAATGTTTAAATGGTCTTGACAAATTCCCCCTTCCTTCCATCGCCAAAAAATCTTCTCTAGGACTCTGACAAGACTACAGCATGGACCCGGGGTCAAGCTTGCCCCTTCATTGACCTGATGCAAGACATACTCTGACATGTCTTCCAAAGTGCAATCCCTGAAGGACATGACAGTGGCAACAACACAGTGGAATTCAGGGTCAGCTTTGGCATTGCTGATGCACGACAACTGTAACATCGGAGATAAACCATTCTGGGTATAATTCAGTGCTCGACACGCTTGGGTTCTCAACTTCTCGAAGTGTACCTTTCCCATGGTTACGGTGCATACCCCATAGAAAAGGTTGGGCCATGCTGCCACCACAAGTGCACGTTCTTTTTGAGAAGCTGTTGCGAAGCTCCTGCATAAGCGTTGCCAGAACGGTGCGAACTGTGCAATCTTCTCCTGCAGTGTACAGTTGGTTCTGAGTTTGGTGTAGTTAAGATGCCCTCCAAGATCCCTTGCAAACAGTTTACCTGCAAACTCACTGTCACGGATCATTTTCCTACCTTCAGCAGTATTGCTCCAGATGTACGATTTGTCAAAATCAATCTGAAGGTCCATCAAAGCGCAAAACTGACTAAGGACTTCTAGTGATTGGATGGCATCAACTGTGCGATGTGCTAAAGTTTCGAGGTTATCCACGTAACTCCATGTTTGGACTCTGGGGAGTCTGTGGAGCATGAAAACTTCACATGCAACATTGCAGATTGCCATAGCTACCACACTCATTGCGTCTCCCTCCGGAAACCCTGTGGAGGAGTCAATTGGTCTGCCAATGGCTCCTCTGACCTGAAATCTTCTTTCAATCTGCGCCAAACACTGTTTCCATGCGATGATGACTTCACTTGGCAAACCCAGGTGTTCAGCCAGTGCCAGCAGCGGATGCCTTGGCAAGGTATTGAAACATTTAACCAAATCAGCGACGCTGCCTGCTACTTCCGTGTTTTGGGCATATGCATACTCTATGGCTTGTTGAACTCGAAACCATAGCTGCTTTGGTGACCTACCCGGTATGTTTCCCAGGAGGGTTGTTGGTACCAAAGTGGCAAGGTATTTCAGGCACTGGCGTGCTCGTATTGATCCCCAAACACGCAAGAACAAAGGAAAAATGCAAATTGGTCTGAACTGGTTGGTGGTCTGTGCCTGTGGTGTTTTGGCCAGGGCGGCAACTATACCTGTGACCGCTTGGGACGGCCATCTGTGACCACCCTCAATTTTGTTAATGAGGTGCAACATGTCATCCACTATACAGTCAGGCATATTTTGCATATCATGTCTTGACACTCCATCTGGTCCGATGGCTGCGTATTTTTTCTTTTTGGCAACAGTGCGTCTCCAAAGCTCTCTTGTAATTGGGGGAAACGAAACTTTTTGGGCTGGGATTGCAGTTTTTAAGAAGTCTAGGATAGTTTCCCATGTCTCAGGTGGCACTTCATCATGTTTCTTCCATCTCGGTGCCCATTCATCCTCAAAAGCTTTGATGATAGTGGTTACGTCTCCTACTACCTTTGTGCATTTGAGCTGATTTCCACACTTGCTGGCAATTTCTGTTGGCAACTGCACATGGTGTGGATCAACAATACATGGTTGTACGTTGATCTCATTAACATGAAATTGATTTGACCCCTCTGGGACTGGGTCGGCAAGCGATAGTTCTGTCATGGTTTCACTCACCTTTGCGGTGGCCGTGATCTTCAGATTGTGAGCAGCGATGATGGTTTGCACTGGTTCAGCTCGTTCTTTCTGAAGGTCTCTGTAGATTAGCAGGGGGTCTCTTGACCTCCTTTCGGTGGCATGTTGGATTCTGGTCTGTTGGAGGCTGGTCTCAAGTGTCCTATAATGGTGGGTAAGCTCTACAAACACTGCATTCGCAATCTCAAAGCCTGGTGGGATCGTCGGGATTACATTGGGACTATTGAGAAATACTTTGTAGAGATTTTTCCACCACAGCAGGAAACCTTCAGGAAAACCTGTGGCATTGAGTATGGACCTCCAGAGCAGGGCTTGATGGTCGGGGGACTTGGCTTCATTGTCAGAGGCGACAAATCGAGTGTAGTGTTGCAATCTTCTGACCTGCTTGGTCCATCTGGAGTGCTGCAAATTTGTGGTGGTCAACTGCGATTGTATGTCACCACTGCGGTTTGGTTTGACCGGGGCAATCTCATTCATGACCATTTTGGTCTCAAAGGTGGTGGCTCTTCCCAACTGACATTTGAGTGGGGGCGGTACTTCAGCCGCTTTGTGCACGGCTTTGGCATATTCTTCGGTATTGGTCCAGATGTTTTTGTACCATGTGTCCATGTCATCTGACATTTCTGAGGGCTGATTCCACTCCACTTGGTCCTTGGGCTTTGGCCATGGCAAAGTTTTGGGTTTTCGCCACATAGGGACTTTGCATGGTTTACTCAAGTCACTTAGGAAAACTTTAATGACCGCATGGTCAGAGAAAAAGGACCAATCTAGCTGGATATCTTCGACGAAAGGGATTATTTCGGGGGATAAGTAAAGATAGTCTCGGACTGTGGCCCGTTTGCAAGTTGCTTGAAGTGGGTGATTCCATTTGAGCATAGCGAGTTGCTGAGCTTCCATCCATCCTTTGGCTTCCCAATAGTCAGCTTGTGGGATCTGTTCTCTTGGTAAATTCCAATCTCCTGCTATGACACGGAGTCCTGTCGCTCCATCAACAATACGGCTTGTGAGGCCTTCTAGAAGCCTTCCTGTGTTTTGTTGAACTTCGATCGATTGACGATTTTCGCTAAAGCCGTAAACTGTTCCCATTGTTATCCATCGATGCTGGACAAACGCTGCTGCTGCTAAACAACGACCTGTTTGGAAATCCTCTGGCGACCAACAGTGAGAGATGCTTCGACACGGGTAGCTACTGAGGTAACCTACTCCAGTGTGACGGCCTCCTATGGTTCGGAGGGATCCATTTTTTGGTGGAGCCGGTGCTCCATGGCAAAGGTGGTACTGGCTTTTGCGCCAGGCAAGCTCTTGGCGGAATTTCGTGATCCCCGGTCCTGTCAAGTGAGTTTCTTGGATTGAGTATACCCCTTGCGGCATGCTTTCCAAGTCTACACTTTTGCCCATTAGACCTGTGGGGTTCATGTTGCCAATTACAGGGCCTGGCACGGCAGCTTCCCCAATCCTAAAGGATGTTGCAAAGAAACAAATTAAGATGCACAAACTTCGGTGCAGGTTTCGAACCACCTTGTGTTTGGCAGGTGGATATTGGAATGCAAATGGCTGTGGACATCGAAAGGCAAAAACCTGTTGGTTTGCTGGCTTGTCCTCACCATAATTATGACAGTGCTTCATGTTGGTTAGTCACTCATGTCGGCCTCGTTTGCTGAACAAGGCCTCGATCTTTTCCATCTGCGCAGCTAGCTTCATGTCCAGAGAGGCATTGAACTGTTGGCCCTGGGCTTCCAGTTGGTTTTGCATGGTGTTGATCTTGGAATCCATTCCAACCTGATGTGCATGTACCTGTTGGATCTGCTTTTCAAGCTGGGCGACTCTCGATTCCATGTGATCTGCCTCCATGGAAACATCACCGTCATGCTGCTTGGCTTGAATGGCTGCGATGACTCTTTTTTCCACATTGGCCTCAATCGTGGCAATCTGGGCTTGGCTTGGTGTGGTCGTGGTCGATGAGGTCTGCTTGGTGGGCTGTGAGGCTGCACTACCATTCCATGGGTCATGTTTGAGCCATGGGTCTTCGTTCTGCTGAAGGTGCTCGGTTGTCTTCCTCGATGCAACGATGTTCACCGGAGCAGCTTTGACTGGGCTTCTCTCACGGAGTCTGGTGATAAGCACATCCCCATGTTGCAACGTATAGATCCAATGTGAAGGATCTTCAACTGCCTGGATGGTCCATGTGATGCCTGAGCTGTCAGCAGCCCTCCCTCTCGGTTGAAGGGCCCTCGCATCCCATCCCCATGTTTTCAGCAGCTTGGAGATCGATTCTTTGGTTGCTGCAAAAGGCATGGGTCCCATGGTGTACAGGGCTTTTTTCTGGCCCATCAGCATCGGCGTGTCTGGCCTGTGCTTGTCATGAATGGCTTGTGCATTGTAAGTGTCACTTCGTAGGCCAAACCTGTCCCCGTGCCTCGTCAATGTGGTTGCGAAGGGGGATGTCTGTTGTGCGAACTGGGCATCCTGGTATGACATCTTCGATAGCCATGTCACGTGATGGTCAGGACATGGATACCGTCCGCAGTGGGTACGTGGCTCGTAATAGATTCCTTGCTGCCCACTTTTGTTGATTAACTCATCAGCATGTTTGGCCATCATCCTGAAAGAGAAAACAAAAATCTCAGCCACTGCCGGCTTCAATTTTTCAAAACGTTTGGACAACCACTGCCTGTCCCACACATCGATTACAATGGACTGTTCACCTTGTCCTTTTGGTGCCAGGATTGGTTCTTGGGTGAAGATTCCCTTGACCGGCTGTTTTTGGATGTCTTGCCATAGCTGTCCAGCCTGGTCTTGGAAGACTAAGCAGCGGATGGTCTTTGTGTCATGTTCTTCAACTGCCAATTTGACCGATGGTTCAAACCTCACAGCTGGCTGAGCCCCCATTTGGTAGAGGTATCCGGATGCAATCAGTGGCTCTTGCGTCACAAGGCATAACGCTGGAAAACGGATTGGCTCAATCGTGTGCAAATTGGCGTTGGTCTTGGTGGCCAACACAATCACTGCGAGTCCATGCGGAGTGACCGGGCTTTGGAGTCGGAAAAGTGCTTCTGATTCTCCCTGATCTACCAGAACAACCCCTTGGCAGGAGCTTCCAACGTCATTGATTCCAAGTGGGCCCAGAATGTGGCCATCTTGTTGCTTAAAAACTCCTTGTGGTACCTGGAGATCGGATGCTCTGAGGTTCGGCAGGTCATTAGTGGGAGTTTGCTTTTTGCTGTGCTTTGATGGTAGCTTGGTACCATAGGCTCTTTTGTGATCGGCTCTGGCAGCGATCTGTGCATTGAGTTCATCTTGCTGGATGAGTTTGATCATAGGTTGGGCACTGTTGGCGGCCTGTTTCAATTCTGCCCATGGTCGTTTGGCCCCCAAGGCATTCCGCAAGACATGTGCTGCCACGCCATCCATGATCTTGGTGGCTCTGTCAGCCAGTCTGTCATGCCATACTCCATGAGCAGCAAGGAGTTCCATCAGTTGTCGCTGCAATGGAAGATCAACCTTGGCACCACCAATGTGCAGTTCGATGACCACTTCATCATGTTTCGAGGTGGCAATCAAATGTTTGGCAAAGAGGTGTCTCCATTTCTCTGCACTCAGTGGGGCGAGTGGTTCGATCTTCTCTTCTGCCAGCGATGCCATGATCCAGGCGAAGGCCTGGAATCCACAATCACCGTGAAACGACTGCGGCAACATCTTCTGTGTGGCTGTCATGGTGAGTCCATTGGCTGCTGTGATGTCTTGAATGGCTTCCAGGAAAGGTGACCCTTCAGGCGTCGTGGCAACTTGGATCGTGCTACCTTGCTTTCGGATTATGATGGGTACCCAATGTCTGCTGACGATTGCTGCTGTGATCCATGGTCTATCTGGAGTGACCCATTCAACTGGTTGTTGGAGCCAAACGCTTGCTTCGATCTTGACTGCGGTATCATTGAAGAAAGTTTGTGGTGGCAAAATGCTCACTTGGGCGAATTGTTTGGCTGCAGTCATGTAGAAATCCATTTCGTCCTCGGCAACCCAAGAGGCTTGTTTCCATAGTGCCAGGAGTCTTTGGCATGGGAGCGGGATTTCCGGTTGTGAGTTTTCTCCAGTGATCATTGGGCATTTGTGATCACTAGGAAGTCTCGGGTGCAGGATGACCACCTGCTTATCAGTGAGGGGCTCATGGAGTGGTAGGTGGGTCCCTACCCATGACCTCGGTGCAATCGGTTGGTCCATGCTCCCAAGCTTGGCTTCTGCCTGTGTGATCATACCTGAAGTTGTGCCAATGGGGCACTTGAGCATGAGGGGAGACAAAGTGTCACTGGTTCCTACCCACGTTCTGATATGTCGTTTGGCTTCAGATCCTGCGATGCTGCTAACGCTGGTTGGTGCCTGCTCTGTGTTGGTTTGCTCGATCAGTTGATCACTTTCGTGTTTGGCTGCTTCAGGGTTCTGCTTGTCATCAGCTCCTATGGTGTTGACACAGTTGTCAGGTCCATGTACCAGCTTTGTGTTGTCTTTTCCACACGTTGGCTTGCTTTTCTTTGTAGCTGGTTCCCATTCTTTGGTGGCTTGCTGTGCTGATGTTGCTTGCATAAGGCTTCGTTTTTTCCCGGCTTTGGTCTCAAACCCTATCACTCCACCATTGGTTGGTACATGTACCTCACAGGATGGAAAGGCATGGTGAATGGTTGGCTCTATGAGTCCGGCATTCTGGTAACCCGGAGTCGCCGTCATTCCGGGAGGTGTTGGGTCAACATCTGAGTTGGATGCAGCATGGGGGCTTTCTGTTTTGGCACTGCTAAATGCGGCATTGCTTTCCCGGGCTGGTTGTCCTTCTTGGGGAAGGCTCTGAGTGGTCAACATCGGTTGAGGAAGCTTCCTGAGATCTTGGTTCATCGCGGCATTATGGTGTCCCGGAGTTGCCGCTATTCCGGGAGGCAATTGGCCAGTAAGGCAGGGTGCAGGTGGGGATGCATTGGCATGGCTCAGTTGGTATGTCATGGGGGCACCGACATGCTGCATGTATTGAACCTGAGTTGTTCCACCGGCATTCTGGTAACCCGGAGTTGCCGTCATTCCGGGAGCCATGAGGCCAGCATTTTGGGCAGGCTGATGTTCCTCAGTATGCAGCATGCTTGCCTTGTGTTCCTCCTTGTGAAGCATTGCATTTTGATATCTGGCATTCTGGTATCCCGGAGTCGCCGTCATTCCGGGGGCCAATGGGCCAGCATTGGGTGGGAAGGCATGAGTGGTTGGTGTGTTCTTGGTGCTGCCTGGACATGGTCGATGGACATAACCCCCATGACTACTCAAGAAGGCGGACTCCAATGCTTGGTCAATGGAACTTTCTTCCATGGCAATCTTTTCATCTTGTGAGGATACGCCTACTGCTTCTTTGCTTTCATGCCTGGGCTCCGTTTTGATCACAAATTGGGCCGAGAGACATGGGGTCTCCTCCTCAGGCTTTGGATCAGGCAATACACCAGGGGCAGTGCCTGGGGCTCTTTCGGCGTCCCTTTCGGATTGCTGTGGGCCAGATACTTGAGTTCCATCGGCTTTGGAGTCAACTGCATGACTGATGCTGGGCTGTTGACCTGGATCAATCATAGCATCATGTCTGGGGTCACCCTCGTGTTTGGACCTGTGATCGGCTGCATACGGTACACCAGAGTTCGGCTCTGGGGCATGGGTCTGCAAAGGCACTTGTGGTTGGTTCAGCACTGACGGTACACCAGGGTAGGGCCCTGGGGCTTGACAAGGCTCGGTCGGATGCTCGGATGCAAACGGTACACCAGAGTTCGGCTCTGGGGCATGGGTCTGCAAAGGCACTTGCAGTTGGTTCAGCACTGACGGTACACCAGGGTAGGGCCCTGGGGCTTGACAAGGCTCGGTCGGATGCTCGGATGTAAACGGTACACCAGAGTTCGTCTCTGGGGCATGGGTCTGCAAAGGCACTTGTGGTTGGTTCAGCACTGACGGTACACCAGGGTATGGCCCTGGGGCTTGACAAGGCTCGGTCGGATGCTCGGATGCAAACGGTACACCAGAGTTCGGCTCTGGGTGCAAAGGCACTTGTGGTTGGTTCAGCACTGACGCAGGGTATGGCCCTGGGACTTGACAAGGCTCGGTAGGATGCTCACCAGGGTAGGGCCCTGGGGTTTGACAAGGCTCGATCGGATGCTCGGATGCAGACGGCACACCAGAGTTTGACTCTGGGGCATGGGTCTGCAAAGGCACTTGTGATTGGTTCAGCACTGACGGTACACCAGGGTAGGGCCCTGGGGCTTGACAAGGCTCGGTCGGATGCTCGGATGCAAACGGTACACCAGAGTTCGGCTCTGGGGCATGGGTCTGCAAAGGCACTTGTGGTTGGTTCAGCACTGACGGTACACCAGGGTAGGGCCCTGGGGCTTGACAAGGCTCGGTCGGATGCTCGGATGCAAACGGTACACCAGAGTTCAGCTCTGGGGCATGGGTCTGCAAAGGCACTTGTGCTTGGTTCAGCACTGACGGTACACCAGGGTAGGGCCCGGGGGCTTGACAAGGCTCGGTCGGATGCTCGGATGCAAACGGTACACCAGATTTTGACTCTGGGGCATGGGTCTGCAAAGGCACTTGTGGTTGGTTCAGCACTGACGGTACACCAGGGTAGGGCGATGGGGCTTGACAAGGCTCGGTCGGATGCTCGGATGCAAACGGTACACCAGAGTTCGGCTCTGGGGCATGGGTCTGCAAAGGCACTTGTGGTTGGTTCAGGACTGACGGTACACCACGGTAGGACCCTGGGGCTTGACAAGGCTCGGTCGGATGCTCGGATGCAAACGGTACACCAGAGTTCGGCTCTGGGGCACGGGTCTGCAAAGGCACTTGTGGTTGTTTCAGCACTGACGGTACACTAGGGTAGGGTCCTGGGGCTTGACAAGGCTCGGTCGGATGCTCGGATGCAAGCACACCAGAGTTTGACTCTGGGGCATGGGTCTGCAAAGGCACTGGTGGTTGGTTCAGCACTGACAGTACACCAGGGTAGGGCCCTGGGGCTTGACAAGGCTCGGTCGGATGCTCGGATGCAAACGGTACACCAGAGTTTGACTCTGGGGCATGGGTCTGCAAAGGCACTTGTGGTTGGTTCAGCACTGACGGTACACCAGGGTAGGGCCCTGGGGCTTGACAAGGCTCGGTCGGATGCTCGGCTGCAAACGGTACACCATAGTTCGGTACACCAGGGTAGGGCCCTGGGGCTTGACAAGGCTCGTTCGGATGCTCGCATGCAAACGGTACACCAGAGTTCAGCTCTGGGGCATGGGTCTGCAAAGGCACTTGTGGTTGGTTCAGCACTGACGGTACACCAGGGTAGGGCCCTGGGGCTTGACAAGGCTCGGTCGGATGCTCGGATGCAAACGGTACACCAGAGTTCGGCTCTGGGGCATGGGTCTGCAAAGGCACTTGTGGTTGGTTCAGCACTGACGGTACACTGGGGCTTGACAAGGCTCGGTCGGATGCTCGGATGCAAACGGTACACCAGAGTTCGGCTCTGGGGCATGGGTCTGCAAAGGCACTTGTGGTTGGTTCAGCACTGACGGTACACCAGGGTAGGGCCCTGGGGCTTGACAAGGCTCGGTCGGATGTTCGGATGCAAACGGTACACCAGAGTTCGGCTCTGGGGCATGGGTCTGCAAAGGCACTGGTGGTTGGTTCAGCACTGACGATACACCAGGGTAGGGCCCTGGGGCTTGACAAGGCTCGGTCGGATGCTCGGATGCAAACGGTACACCAGAGTTCGCATGGGTCTGCAAAGGCACTTGTGGTTGGTTCAGCACTGACGGTACACCACGGTAGGGCCCTGGGGCTTGACAAGGCTCGGTCGGATGCTCGGATGCAAACGGTACACCAGAGTTCGGCTCTGGGGCATGGGTCTGCAAAGGCACTTGTGGTTGGTTCAGCACTGACGGTACACCAGGGTAGGGCCCTGGGGCTTGACAAGGCTCGGTCGGATGCTCGGATGCAAACAGTGCACCAGAGTTTGACTCTGGGGCATGGCTTGGGGGATGCATCGGATCTGGCTTCATGTCATGCACGTTTCCAGGTGAGGCATTTTCACTTGTGATGCATCTTTCTGGAAAAACCTGATCAAACCTCGGTACACCAGCGTTGGTAGCTGGGGCATGAGTCCTCATGTGATCGGCTGTCTCGGACGTGTCTGGGATGTCCTCGGATGCATTCCTCATGTGATCGGCGATCTCGCATGTGTCTGGGATGTCCTCGGATGCATTCATTGCGGGTGTCAAATGTGCAATCGGTACACCAGGTGCTGTGCCTGGGGCTTTGGCAGACGGCGGAGGAAGATACACACTTGATTCCCCTTGCTGGTTAAGTGATGCCATATCAAGTTTCCTTTGGTTGACCATGTTTGTGAAAGACACAGCATCTTCACCCTTTTGGACCCCAAAAACTTGATCACGTTTGGTGAGTAAATCCCTCATCAGATCCAAAAGGAAGTCAATGGGGGTTTCTTGTACTGATTCACCAAACTTGGACTGCAAATGACAAACGATGTGCGCCCCTACCCAACACGACTGAATTGGAGATGCCAGCTGTCCCAACGCACACAGCGTGAAACGGGGTGGTTCCTTCCATGGCATGCCAGGAAACATTCCATTCAATAGGGCCAACTCATCAGGGTGAATGTGTCTCATGTTTTGGTAGATGTTGTTTCCACATTGTGACATCCCTGGAATTTGGATGAGTAATCGATGCAACCCACCTTTGGACAAACGGTCTTCACTGAAAGGGTATTTCCTACACCCACACGGGCATCCCGACAGTTGATTGCCACAACTATGGAGGCATGTTTTCATTTGACCCTTCCATGGTACCAAATTGGTGTCAACCCCGTAATAGGTGAATTTGCCCAATTCATAAAGGTCCAAAACCAGTTGACGCAAATCTTCATCATTGCACTGCAAAAACTGATCAAACAGGTTGGAAACCATTGGCAACGGGCTGACTTTTGGAAAAGGTTGCCATTGAATGTTGCCCAAGCTTGGATGTGACAACACACACCACCACCTCGTCCTTCTGGTTGGCCAAACATGATGTAGATCCAGTACCTGTTGGTGACTGCGGAATCCTGTGCATCGACAAAATGCTTTCAACGTGTCTTGAACCCACTGGCACGTCATGACCTCAGGGACACATTCCAGAATGGCAATTGCGAACCTACCTAAAAAGGTCAGTTTGAGCACTGCTGGCAATGTCATGGCACGACCATCACCTTGGGCTTTGCGGTCGCCCAACCGACTATACGGCTGGCATGCAATGCCTGCTGCAATTGTTCCTGCTGTTGGGGCCTGGTCAACAATTTGGCCTATGGAGCTTGTCTCACAGATGTCCTTACACAGCACTGGTGCTGGGCTGATGTTGGTTGCTAAGCGGAGCATCTTCTCATTCCAGTCACATTTGAGGCGGATCTTGAATCCTGCCGCTTCAAGGCCAACGCCTAAACATCCCATTCCTGCACAAAGTTCTACTGTGTCGGTGACTGTGGCCAGATTGATGTTGGGCCTGGGTATGCACCTAGATGATTCACCTGCTGATACCTTGACCTGTTGGCCAAACATAGCCACATTGACGTCTACCAGGAGCACCACTGTAGCATTGCTAGGTAACCTCCCTTGGTATTCAAAGCAAATCCCATACAACGCTGTTTTGAGTTGATGTCTCTCTTGGTTTTCATCAAAAATCACCACTTCAGCTAAGACAGTAATGAGACTCCGATCTTCAAACCAATCTTCCAGTTGAAGCGAAACCATTGCGTGTCGTGACTACCCAAATCGGCTGTAAATCAGCCTCACTCCCTGGAAAGTTTTGGGCCAGAGGCTATGAGTCAAAACCCTGGGACCCTAGGTACCCTACAATAGCAGGTTAATGGATGTTTATTTATTCCTCAAATATGATAGTAATATGTCATGTAGTAATAGGTTTTGACCCACCCCCATATTCCAAATGTATGCCTAACATCCTTCCTACGTACATATTATATATATATGTGTGCATATATACATAGATGCTGGTTCCAAAACGTACCCAGTGCGTGCCTGCAGGTTTCGTTTTCCACAGCAAAACGGCGACGTTTTCGCCTTCACTGACGCCGTGAATCGACAGTTTGTCCATGGAGTTCCACGGGAGTGTCATGGCTCCAGGTAGCGTGTGCATGTTGGAAGAATTGTGGGAAAACATGGGAATAAACCTCAGAATCCCATGGCGCGAATTTAAAGTATGACTTTCATGTGGCTATTCTTAGATGATCAAGGGCCTAAAAGTGGATGCGAAAAGGGTGGTTTGAACGGATGTAGAGGGATTTGTTTCATGAATGTTGGCTACTGCAATCTATTATTTATAGGATCATAATGGATCAATCTGGGTCATAGATCGATTTGTAGTCTTAGAGAACATACCGTACTACAAACCACGCAGAAATAAACATGTCGCTCTCAAGTCTTCACCCAGGACACCACTGATGTTCATTCACCGGTTGCACAGGGAGATCAGGACCAAACAAAACTTGTGATGCTCAGGAGCCGTGCAAAGTCCGTTGGCGCTTGCCGCCATACTCCTGGACGTGCTCTGGCGTAAAATGAGAAAATGGGGTGTCCACAAAATGGATCGTGTTTTGTAACATCACAAGACAATGGACAACCACCATGTCAAGTACGGAAATTTGCGAACTCAATGGGCAATGGTTCCATAGCAAACTGTTACTGTCAATTACCAGAGGGTAATGGCTGCGGGTAAGGGGGTCTTAAATTTTGACCTGCCATCCAATGGATGTATGGTATGTCTATACTCCTGATAGATCCTTATATATATATATGTCTATATATATGTATATATATATGTATATATATATAGTAGGAATAGTAGGAATAGTAGGCATAGTATAGTAAGTTTGGTTATGTTTGGCTAAACGCCATCAATCTTGCATACTGTTGTGTGTGTTTTTTTTGCCTCCGGAGCTGTGAACGCGTGCGAACAAGATCGGCCTGCATGTTAAGAACCTTCTTTTCTTATAGGGCATCAATTTTGAGACCGTTTGCAATCAAAACCGACTGGACCGACTTCTGTTGTGGGAATTGTTTTTGTCTAAAGGTTATACATTCCGGACCCTAAAGATCACTAAACACATTACGAATCATTACAAATCATTACAAAAGAAAACGCACAATTCAGTTGCTTGGGCGCCGCTTGAAAGTGGGCATTGGGACAGCACCCCTGCTCATAAATTTGCTAGTTGAGTGGATGGTACGTCGTTGCAAAAAGCGGTGCTGTACTGTTATGTACCTATGGGTGTTTTACCCCTAGAATCCACCCAAAACGCAGGCACGTATCTGATAGTTTCAACATAAAAAGGTAAAGTGCACAATGAGAGAATCTCATACCGTATGACTCAGAGCCAATTTGCATGTCCTGTTGCAACAGTGCCCTGAGGTATTTCAGTGATAGTTTGGGGTCGGCGAGATCAGGTTCGGTATGTCTGCCCAGTATCATGTGGGATGGGGTGAGTTTTGCCCAAAACATAAGGCCAAAGGGCGCAGGGGGTGACCTTTGGAGGTACCCTTCGATCTCCATGATGTTGAGCAGGAACAAATCCATGGATTCCAAAGTGTGATAGGAACAAGTACTGTACTTGCAAATATCGCTCACTTACCAAGTTCAGCCGAATCAATCCAATCGAGTGTACTTGTTGGATGTGGTCGCACATACCAACCTGCTTTTTCATGCGAAGGAGATATGGAAGGAAAAACCGCAAGACCTGCCAATCAACCTCCTTCCCTTGAATGTTTTGGAGTGCCCCGCCACGCGCGTGGGCTGCTAGGGACGAGGTACTGCTGAAACGTCCGCAGCTTGGGAAAGGTACGATCCTGGCCAAGATGATCGCAAGGATTTTGGTGACAGGACCACCTGAAGTTTCTGAATATGTAGCCTATCTTTGGAACTGATAGTGGGATATAGATGGATATAGTGGGTTGTTGCTGCAGTATCTGAGTTTAGGACCCACAAACAAGGGGGACCCTTCAAGTTTTGTATACTTCGGACAGGTTTTACCGCTTTACCTCTCAGGAGGGATCTGTCAAGCTTTCCTGAACCTTTTGGAATGAGCGACATTTTGAAGAACTTAGGGATTGCCATGGATTGCCATTCACGGACACTTTTCCAAGACGGATAAAGAATTCAAGAATGTTTCTTGCTACGCCGCCAAGCCGCTTACCGAATACAGGCAGGTAGCCGCAGAGCATCGCAGAGCGCAATTGTTGCCATGTCTTTGCTGTACCTGCTGCTCCAAGTGTCGCTGGTTGTAGCAAGCCCGCAATGTGAAAAACACAGCAAGGGCAATGTCATGCTGCAGCTGGGTATCTTGGCATCCACTGAGTCCAATATCTCAAACAGCATCCAATGTTGGCTACCCAAGGGTTCAGGTGTTCTCCCTTCTCCATCTCCGCTTTTTCTATCTCACAACCTTGACGAAGCAAGAACAGACATGAACACACGAATCAACAGGTGTTGTATGAATTTGTGGGATATATGATATGCGTTGATAGCCTCGTGATGTCCGCCGGCTGCAATCCGCATCACCTCTCAACTGCATGGGGTTTGGGGTTTGGGACATCGCTTGCCAACGGTGATGGAATCTTCACAGTTTTGTTCACATCTTCTATCCGATTCTATACCAAGCTGATGGGCATGGCATGGCATGGGATGGCATCGGTCAAAACATGTCAAAACTGGCACTCTGGGTAGTGAGCACAAAAGATATGGTAGATGGATCATCAACCCTCCAAAAATACGGTATCCTATTGTGGCATCCCCAAAGAAGTTGGATGGGGGGTCGTTCAGTTTTGCCATCATTTAGGACCCTACTTCAAGCTAGGTCAAAAGACGAGAACAACCGTGGACAGGAGGGCAAGAAGGGAATCATTGCAAGGCCTCGGGGCATTTGTCGAAAGCGTGTGCAATTTATTGTTGGCAGTTCAACTGGCATCATATCATTATCTCGTTTTTTTTGAAAGGCTGGTGTATCCAACAGATGTCTTGCATTCTTGGCACCATTTGGAACGTTTGGAACGTTAGAAGGGTGTGCTCCTTGCTGCATCCAGGAAGTGAGGTTCGTGAGTGGGAGGAGTTTGCTGGTCCCTTCAATCGTGTTTGTCGCGGTGCTGGCCCCACAGATAACAATCCTGCTTATTTTGAGGTGCGTCAGAAGATTCCCAGCATAGAAGCTTGCAAAGACTTGTGTGTGCAGGAACTTGGTCAAGAGGGATGTAAGGGTATTGAGTACAATTTCCTCAGCAAACGATGTGAGTTGTGGAAGCGGACGGAGGGCATTTGGGCCTTTGACTATCCCCAATGGGAGGGCTTCACCTGCCTACGCTACGGATGGCCTGGCAAATACCTCATCCCTGTCACTGGAGGCCTGAATCAGGCATGCCGTGGGCCTGGTGGCCAGAATTCAGAGAGTTTCTACGTTGTTGAAGCGGTTCGGCATATGGAAGACTGCCGCGCCCGATGTGTGGCCTCCAACATTTGTAGAGGCCTTGAGTACAGTAACTGGCTGGTGGTTTGGAACATTTTTTATTTTTCCCCACCTGCCAGGTGAGGGTTGTTAGATTTTATGTCAGTTGCCTCCTCCTGCCTCGTCCTCCTCCTCCTCCTCTCCTCCTCTCCTCCTCCTCCTGCTCAACCGCGACCCTCGACCACAGTGGTCTCTGTCGGACCTCAACCACGACCATCCACGCCCAGTGTTCCCTGCCGGACCTCAACCACGACCATCCCCGCCCAGTGTTCCCTGCCGGACCTCAACCACGACCATCCACGCCCAGTGTTCCCTGCCGGACCTCAACCGCGAGTATCCCCGCCCAGTGTTCCCTGCCGGACCTCAACCACGACCATCCACGCCCAGTGTTCCCTGCCGGACCTCAACCGCGAGTATCCACGCCAAAAGATATGCCACATAGAGTGCCAGAAGATATGCCAGATAGAATGTTAGAAGATATGCCAGATAGAATGCCAGAAGGAATGCCAGATAGAATGCCAGATAGAATGTCAGCTAGAATGCCAGAAGATATGCCAGATAAAGTGCCAGAATGTTTGCCAGATAGAATGCCAGCAGATTTGCCAGATAATATGCCAGAAGATATGCTAGATAGAATGCCAGATGGAATGCCAGAAGATTTGCCAGATAATATGCCAGAAGATATGCCAGATAGAATGCCAGATGGAATGCCAGAAGATATGCCAGAACATATGCCAGAAGATATGCCAGAAGATATGCCAGAACATCTGCCAGAAGATATGCCAGAACATCTGCCAGAAGATATGCCAGGTAGAATGCCAGAAGATATGCCAGATAGAATGCCAGATCGAATGCCAGAAAATATGTCAGATAGAATGCCAGAAGATTTGCCAGTAACAAAATGTATAAATGTCATGGTGGGGATCACACGAAGTAAAGTAATTCTATATATTGGGAATTATTGGGAATAATAATCCCATCTGACTAATATTTTTCGGAGGGGTTGAAACCACCAACCAGGTAAAGGCCGCTGCGAAATTTGGCATTCGGAGATAGCAACCACTGAGTCCAAGACTGGCTTCGAATGCTTGCGCTATGAGCCGCCAACTGAGCCAGAAGAGGACACAGATGAGCCGCCAGAGTGGGTAATAGAGCCACCACAACCGCCACCAGCGCAGCAGAGTGAGCCAGAAGAGGACACAGATGAGCCGCCAGAGTGGGCAATAGAGCCACCACAACCGCCACCAGCGCAGCAGAGTGAGGCAGATGAGGACTCAGGTGAGCCGCCAGAGTGGGCCATAGAGCCACCGGCACCAGCACAGCCCAAGCAGAAAGATTGAGACTTGAGTGGTATGGGTGAGGAGCTACAGCTACAGCCATTCCTCGCATGTTCCACTCAAAAATGCTAGACCAAGAAAATGATGAGAACATCTCAACATTCTATAGCCATTTTGAAGATGAAGATGGCCATGAGTATAGTTCTGGGAGATAGGGGGTGTGTCCGTGGGTCATCCATACTGTTCACTGCTAAAGCATCATTGACAATCTGAAAGTCACCCTTTATTGCCCGCTAGTGTTCATGGCCAGTAAATGCCTGTTTGGGCCAGAAGAGTCCTCCTGAATTGAAAAGAACGACGCAAAGGGCATCGTTGCGGACGCTTAATTGTTCAAGATGCTGCGACGGCTTTTTGCGCACGCATGCGGAGTAAAAAGGTGACATTGTCGGTAACATTCTCAATTCGCATCATGACTGGAGACACTCCACTGGGCATCTTGGGGCCATGCCGCGAAGTTTTTCTCCCGTGCAAGGAGATCTGCCAGGCTACTCCGGATTTGCTGCCGGCTGGTTCCACCGGAGAATCCCTGGTTGAGCATGCTTTACTGATCTTTAGTGCTCTTGGACTTGTGGGGTTTGCTATGGTCGATCACAATGCAGGGAGGGGATTTTTCTTGGCAATATTTGACATGTGCCTGATTTTTTTTGAGACACGTATGTAGAGCTTTGGGGGAAGGTAAAAACAGCTGTGAGGCAGCTAAATGAAAGAGGCTTGCCATGGCTTGCCCAAACCCTTGGCACCTTGGCATGGGTTGACGCTTGAAATAACTTGCAGTGGCTACTGTGGAGGCGTAGAAACATGTAGAAACCCCAGCCTGGGGCCATACTATGCATTTCGCCCATGGCTTGTCATGGAGGCATGATATTGCAAAGCTGACCGGCTACTGAGCGCTGCAAGATCGGTCCGATGGCAGCGGAAGCATTCCTTGGTGGAACATGACAGGGGGCAAGTTTGTCCTGGAGGTAGACAGCCTTCCTTTCAAGCGATGATCTTATTCTAGGTCATTGTTATCCACTTCTTGTTCACTATATATATATATATATACACATATATATATATATATATACATATTGTGATTTGTACATTCCAATGCCCAGGATGACAAGCACCTCCACTCTCGAGTGTCCTTTCTCAAGGCGTGTTGGCTCAGGCGAGCATAGGTGCGGGCAGGGTGGGCTCATACGCCCTTTGAGCCATTGTGTGCTGGTAGCAGGGTCTACCATTTTGGACCGGGGTGTCCTTGCAGTTTTCTCTGGAAAGAAGGGTTCGAGCCCAGCCGATACCTGTGCCAAGTGTCCGTGAACATAGCACTTCTCAGCTGGCATCGTGAAAACAACAGTTGGTGGGACGTGCAGTGGAGCGGGAACAGACTGATCTTTTGGTGGAACTGATTTATTCATTTTACAACTGATTTGTCTTTGAGCTGCCATTCATTTCATCAACTGGTGTTGCTGCCATTTACATTGGTAGCGGAGCCCCCCGCAAAGGGGGGTATCCGGGAAAACTATGTCATCGACTTCCGATGCTGGAGGTTCAGGTGTCAGCAATCAACTGTCGTCACTGGTTCCGACATTCGATCCTGCCACTGATGATCTTTTGATTTATCAGCAGAAGGTGGAATTGGTAGTCGCAGCATGGCCTAAGGGGAAGCTTCCAGAACTGATCACAAGACTGATTTTGGGGTGCAAAGGCACGGCATTCCAAAAGTTGCAGATACATCAGAGCGAGCTTCTTCGAGGAGATGAAGGTAGTGTCAAGAAATTGATAGAATACCTGGGGAGACAGTGGGGCAAAATTGCCCTAGAACGCCAATATGAAGATGCAGAGCAGGCTCTGTATCATACGATACAGAAGCCAGACGAGGCAAACGACTCCTACTTGGCCAGAGCTGACGTGATGTGGAGCCGACTTTTGGCCCGACAGATGACGCTGGATCAGATCCAAGCGTACGTGGTTCTACGAGGATCTTTGCTGACGGCAGATGAGAAAAAACGAGTGATCATGGACAGCGAAGAGTCTGGAACTCTCACTATGAAGCGAGTACATGAGGCCATTAGGGTCCTTGGGGCGAGTTTCTTCAATGAAATGACCGGCCGCAAGGCCACCCGGACGAAGATCTATGACAACACGACCTTCCTGACGGAGGCCACCACCGACCATGCCGCAGTTGCAGAAACAGATATGGGAACCAATTTGAATGATGATCAAGCAGAAGCTGATTTCTTGGAGGTTTTGATCCAAGAGGGAGACCAAGATGCGTTGCTCATAGCTGATTTTGAGGCAGCTGCTCAGGAGACGGTTCAGGATGATCATGAGTTAGCAACGGCATTTTCAGCATATCAGCAAGCTCGACATCGGTTGGGTGAAAAGTTTCGCAACCGTGGATTCTTCCCTGCAAAGCCATTTGCTGGAAAAGGAAAGGGGTTTGGTGGCAGACCTTTTGGAAAGGGGAAGGGATATGACAATCGTCCCAGACTCTGCAGGAACGTATCATGTCCTCAATATGCAGACTGTGTGGAGTTCGCGGACATTGGAAGGCAGAATGTCCGTTGAAAAATCAAGGAAGTGCCAACTCATCAGAAGCTCAGACTGCTGCTCCGACCTCTACTGTGATCACTACCGCCAGCAGCAGTAGCTTGCCGCTCGAGTTCCTTGAGTTACCTGAGACCTCCATAGATGAGCCCAAGCCAAGTTTAGCCGTCTGTTTTACTTGTGAACCAGGTTTTGATAAGAACAGATATAGTTACAGGGGACGTATTCTTGGGGAATCACACAAAGGGAACTATGATCTGAATTTTGGTTTTAGCAGGTTCACAGCCAAAGAACGTTTGCGCAGCCATTTTGTCAGGACTGAAAGATGCCAGATGCCGACCCACGATGCCAGAATGAGCGACACCCGGAGTTTTCAATCCGTGAGTGCCAGATCCGTTCCGTCCAGTCATGCCAAGGTCATTTTGACTAAGGTGAACAGTGACGTAGCTGCTGCAAAAAGGGTGAGTAATGTGGCAACTCACCAACCAATACCAACTAGCCCAGTGTGTTTTGCAACTCATGATGCCTACGGAGTACTTGACCTTGGCGCCTCAAAGACTGTCATAGGATCAGAACATGTGAAGGGTTTAATTCAGAGCCTGGATGAGGAAACCCGTTCTCAATTGTCCCGTTGTCCCTGTGAAGTCACCTTTAAGTTTGGTAATCAGGGTACTCTGACTAGCAGCCAGGCAATTGTGGTACCCATAGGCAAACTCCGACTCAAGATAGCGATCGTGAAAGGGGGAACACCCTTCCTCATCAGCAACACTTTCATGCGAGCCATTAGGGCCAAAATCGATTGCTTTTCGCACAGCCTGTCAAGCCCGATGCTGAATCATGCCATACCATTGGAACTCACCGAAAGAGGATTGTTTCTACTTAATTTGAACGATGTTGTGAAGGCCGCCATGAGTCAGCAATCCTGCGGAAGCCCCGACACGAAGCCTGTCGAAGCTACCTTCCTGAGCACTGAAAAATCCATTGCCGCAACAGCTGCTGAAATTTTGAATTCCGACAAGCCATCCTTTGACAGAATCCGTGAGTCCAAAGGAATTTCAAGAGGCGACAGGTATCCAAGTCTTAACATCCGAAGCCAATGTTGACCAGGAGATGAATGGTGACCACCGTGAGCCCACGGTCCAAGATCCCTGCCGAAAGCCTGATCGAACTTTACTGTCTAGCCATGTCTCTCCTTGCCCGCCTGAAGGCTGTTCAGACCGAAGTGGAAGTGCCGCTGACCGACTTGTCTCAGTTGACACTCGCAGAGCTGAAGACAGAGGTGGTCACCTTCGGACAGAAGCACCAGGGGGAAACGTACGAGACGGCTTGGGAGGATCAAGGCTGGATCAACTTCATGGTGTCGAAGTATGGAACCAGCAAAGTCCCTCAGCCATCGCCGCCTGATCAGGTTCGTGGAGTTGATGGTGGAGCACCACGAAAGAACGAGCACCCGAGTGCCTGTGCTGCCCCCACCGGAATCGGTGCCCGGAGGCTACGCCCTGATCGGCGAGCTTTCTGGACGCAGATCCACCCGAGCCAAGGCCAAGGCCATGAGCACAGTTCCATCTGGGGTCACAGAACCCATTCCACTGGACCAGGACGAAGAGCAGGAGTTCGAGATGTTCAACCAGGGGACTACGGCCACGACTCCTCTCCATCAGGATCCGGAGTTCACTGCACTTCAGGATCGTATCCTGAACATGGAGAACGCTCTGGGCCGCGTGATCAAGCACCTGGAGGACCAGATCGAGAAGCAGTAGACGTGAGTGATCCCGAAAGTGAGACGGTAGCCGAGTCATGTCTGGCCATGCACCAAGATGTTCAGGAACTGCATCAGATGATCCAGAAATTCACTCAGGAACTTGAAAGTGTGTTATCATCCAGCAAGCCATTAGGGAAACCTTTCATGATGGGTGAAGTGTTTTGCAGTGATGCATCACCTCTGACGCAGCAGGTCCTGAACATGGGACATCAGGCATTTAGGTTTGGCCTTGCACAGGGCGATCTTTCAACCATCGGTGGCCGGCAGAAGCTATTCCAGATGATAGCCAGTCATAGACCGAAGCATTTATGGTATAGTCCAGTTTGTGGTCCATGGTCGTCTTGGTCTGCCCTAAATGCCAGTAGGTCTTTGGAGTCGCAATGGGAGTACCAACAACAACGTAGTGATTTGCGATATCAGATTGCCCTAGGTGTTGTTCTGTATCGATATCAAGTATCTAGGGGATTACACTTCAGTTGGGAGCAGCCCCAAAAATCGTTGATGTTGCTTCACCCAGGTCTCAATGAAATTCACCAGCATACCCAGGTAAGCCAATTCGACATGTGTGAAGCCGGTGCACTCAAAGATCCTGTCAATCAACTCCATATGAAGAAGGGAATGCAAGTAGTCACTACTCATGAGCCCCTGTTTCGTGCACTCCATGGTCGAACATGCAAGAAGAATCACGATCACCAACACCTTGAGGGATCGACGCAAATTCATGGTCACTCAATCCTCCGAACCAAGTTTTCCGAGATCTATCCCCGAAAATTTGTGAGACTGGTTGCAAAAGTTTTGTGCCAACGTGGTCACCACTGGCCGTTTCAGTGGAAAACTGGCCTTGCCCTGTGTCAATGCAATTCTGGTGATCCGACACCAGGGCTTGCAGCCAGCCAGAAGCGTTCCACCGTGAGGCTTTCACGATACCGAGGCCGTGACAGCTTTGCCCGATCTCAACTGTCGACGCCGGAAGAGAGTGATGAAGCCGGTGTGAAACGAAGAAGACTAGAAGGAAAACAAGGTCCCATACCCACCATGAAGGATTGTCAAACTGTCTTTCAAGAAATCCAACAAATACTACCCCGAGTTGGGAAACGAGAGATTCAAGATTCCAGCATTCTTCAACAACTCCAAATAATATTTCCAGATCGTCAAGTGATCACAGCTGTTGCATGCAGAGGCACTGATCGGACCATTCCTCCCCCTGAACATTTACATAAGAGTCAAGCCCCTTTTCGTAAGACACTCATGATTCTCCGACCGTCAGGGGATATCAGGTATGAAAAGGAATGGGAATGCTGGTCAGATCTTTCCAATCGACAAATGATCAGGCCCGCTCATCCGTGCCGCATCAACATTACTGTTTTTGCCAAAGAATTTGAATCTGAGATCACCCCAGGTCAATCCAGCACTCATCCGACCCCGACAGTAAATCGGGAGACTGGTGCCCTTGATGATCCGATGCCAGCCAATCCCGAGATTGTGAGTTTGCAGCCCATGCACCCGTCACCACAGAATGGCGAAGTCCATTCACCACGTGTCACTACGACTCCGGACTCTGAGAGACCCGAGCAACTGGCCCACCGAGAAGTTTGCAGACATGATCAGGGTTCCTATTTCCATGCGCTCCCAAAATGGGAACAGAACCAACTGATACAGATTCATAAGAATCTAGGTCACCCTTCCAATGAACGACTTGCCAAGGCACTGCAATCAAATGGCCAGAGACCGGAGATGGTGAAAGCTGCACTCGAGCTCAAATGTGGCATTTGTGCCGCCAGTTCCGCTCCCAAGCATCAAAGACCAGGACGACTGAAACCACTTCTTGATTTCAACCATAGAGTCTATGTTGATGGAATCAAGTGGACGAATAAGAATGGTCAAAGTTTTCAAACGTATCATGTCGTAGATGCTGGGACACACTTTCATGTTGCCTTCACTGCCCCTGCGCACTCGACCAGAGATGCGATTACCCTGCTGAACCAGCACTGGCTGAATTGGGAGGGAGCCCCACAGGAAATGAAAGTTGACTCTGGTACCGAATTGAACAGTGATGAATTCCAACAATTTCTTCAGAGGTTTTCCATTCGGTGTACCACGATAGCTCCCGAAGCACATTGGCAGAACGGCACCATAGAACGCCATGGAAGTTTTCTACAACAAATGCTATCCAAAGTGGACCTAGAGATACCCATTGAAAATTATCATCAATTGCAATTGGACCTGAACCAATGTTGTCAATCCAAAAATAGCATGATGGTAAGACATGGTTACAGCCCTGAAATCATGGTTTTTGGTAAGCAGAGCCGACTCCCAGGTTCCGTGCTCAGTGATGAGTCACTGCCGGCTCATACAGCTGCCATCCAGGAAAATTCAGAGTTTACAGCAGAGCAGTTTCGCGATCAACTCAGGCTTCGAGAAGTGGCAAGACGAGCCTTTCACACAGCCGACAATAGCGATGCCTTGCGGAGAGCACTGCTTAGAAGATCATGTCCATCTAGGGGTGTATATCATAAGGGCCAATGGGTAATGGTTTGGAGAAATACGGGTCCCCAGAAACAAAATTGGATTGGTCCTCAAAGGGTCATAATTCAAGATGAAAACCACACGATCTGGACTACTCAGGGAGGCAGACTTTACCGCAGTGCACCAGAGAATGTCAGATTGTCACTTCCTGAAGAGGGCGAACCCGGTGGACCTGATTTGCCCGAAGATTTGACTCAAATTCAACAGCAGATCAATCGCATTTCCCAACATCCTGAAGCCATGCAATCAATTCCCGAAAACGAACCACTTGAACCTGACATTGATGCCACGTTACAAATACCAGAGAAGACCACCCTGTAGCTGATTCCGAGTCAAGTCGTCGAGACAGCACTGCCAGTGAAACCACCATTCAGCCAGATCAAGAACCTGAAACGTTAAGCCGTCAAGAGACTCATCATCCTGATGAATCTCCAACTGATCATGCCGAAACTTTCCTTACGTGTGCTGAGGATGAATGCGTGCTGACAAACAGCAATGACAATCCTCTTGCCTGGAAGTGTGAATTCGACATCACAGTGCCAGAAACAGTTGTGAAACAAGATCTCACCCCAGAGGAAACCTGGATTCTTGTAGCCACAACTTCAAAGAAACATCGATCTGAAGTCCGACTGGCCGAGCTCACACCCAGTGAACGTGAGGAATTTGCTGCTGCCAAGCAAGTTGAAGTGAACAACTGGATCAAAACCGAGACTTTATCAGTAATGCTGCGTGACCAGATTCCCCCCGATCAAATCTTAAGATGTAGGTGGGTACTCACATGGAAACCATTGGACGTAGCTGAAGGGGGTGTAGATAGCCAAAACCTCAAACAACATAAGGCCAAAGCTAGGATTGTGGTACTAGGATACTTAGATCCACATCTTGATGAAATTCCCCGTGATAGCCCCACTCTTGGTAGATCATCCCGAATGGTAATCCTTCAAACGATCGCTTCACATGGATGGCACTTGCAATCCTTCGACATCAAAGCAGCTTTTCTCCAAGGACAACCGCAGAAAGACCGTTTAATCATAATTGATCCTGTGCGTGAACTTCGAACAGCCATGAAAATGCAGCCTTCCGAAGTAGCTAGACTTCATAAGGGGGCCTACGGTCTAATCGATGCTCCATATCTTTGGTATTGCGCATTGGTTCAAGAATTGACCAGGTTAGGCATGGAATCTTGTCCATTCGATCCTTGTGTCTTTATACTTCGTGAAGATTCGTTCACTCCAAGTGATGATCAGCTGAGACCTTCCAACGCTAATCCTGCCACTGGCCCGATTGTTGGAGTACTTGCTGTCCATGTGGACGACGGCATTTGCGGTGGAAATGAGCAATTTCAGCATGTTATTCAACTTTTGGAACGAAAGTATCCCTTTGGAGCCAAAAAGATGACTTCCTTTACTTTCACTGGTATTGAGGTAAATCAAGATCCCAGTTTTAACATTACCCTCAGCCAATCCAACTACATCCGCAAAATCAGTCCAATCCCTATTGACATTAACCGTAAATCCCATCCTGAACAACCCGTCAATGATGAAGAACGTGGGCTTCTTAGAGGATTAATTGGGTCCCTGCAATACGCCTCTACAAATACCCGACCAGATCTTTCAAACAGATTATCTACCTTACAGTCACAGATCAACAGTGCTCAAGTTGAAACTATCATGGAAGCCAACAGACTCCTTCATGAAGCAAAGAAATACCACGACACTACCATCACTATCAAATCCATACCCCATGATGATCTTCGGTTCATGGTATTTTCAGACGCCTCATTTGCATCCAGTTCCGAACCCTACTCATATGCCGGTAGCATAACTGTAGGTACCCACCGAGACATATCCAAAAATGTTGAATGCCCTATCAGCCCTTTGATATGGGGAAGCAAAAAGATCCAAAAAGTAGTAACTAGCACGCTTTCAGCAGAAACCGTTTCCATGGCATCCGCCTTGGATCAATTAAGTTGGCTGCGGTTATACTGGAAATGGCTCCATGACCCCAAGACTCAATGGCATCGACCCGAAGATGCTCTTATGAAGGTTGAACCAGCCATCTCAGTTGCCACATTGCCTTCGACCGCAGATGTTGCAGTAACTGACTGCAAGAGCCTGCATGATCTCATCACTCGTACTGCTCCTCCGCAGTGCTCTGAGTTCCGTGTCCAGCTTGTTGCCAGGGCCATCAAGGAGACTTTAAGGGAAGGTATTAACTTGAGATGGGTCCACACAGGAGCCCAACTAGCAGATGCACTGACTAAAGCGATGGAAGCCAGATTTCGCAGAGAGACCCTCAAACATGGTTCTTATCGACTTTGTGATGAAAATTCAATGTTGAAAGAACGCGCCAAAACTCGTGACAGAATCAAATGGCTCAAACAACAAGGATCCAATTCAGAGAACGATACATTCAATAACAATCCTACTTCACATGCAACTTCACTTGATACAACCAATTCTCAATAAATTTCCCTTTTACTTTCAAAAAAAAAGAAATTTTGGGAGTGTGATTTGTACATTCCAATGCCCAGGATGACAAGCACCTCCACTCTCGAGTGTCCTTTCTCAAGGCGTGTTGGCTCAGGCGAGCATAGGTGCGGGCAGGGTGGGCTCATACGCCCTTTGAGCCATTGTGTGCTGGTAGCAGGGTCTACCATTTTGGACCGGGGTGTCCTTGCAGTTTTCTCTGGAAAGAAGGGTTCGAGCCCAGCCGATACCTGCGCCAAGTGTCCGTGAAAGCACTTCTCAGCTGGCATCGTGAAAACAACAGTTGGTGGGACGTGCAGTGGAGCGGGAACAGACTGATCTTTTGGTGGAACTGATTTATTCATTTTACAACTGATTTGCCTTTGAGCTGCCATTCATTTCATCAACTGGTGTTGCTGCCATTTACAACATATATATATACATATATATATATATATTATATGTATAGTATATACTGTAAGAATTTGTAAGATCTGTAAGATACCCCGCTACATGTAGGTAAGGCACATTCATGCCATGCCCAGTTTGCGTAGGCCATTGACTGGGGTGATTTTTCACAACATGTTCAATTTTTTCACAATTTCGCTCAAAAAGTCAGATAATAAGTCAGCTTTGGGTTTGCTATACCCATAGGATCCATGTATGGTATATATGCTAACATATGCTAACATTGGGGGTATATTGATGCTAAATGTTACCATATATAGCAGCACCATGGATCCTATGGGATAAGATCCTCTGAATGTCTCTGAATGCCTTAACCTCGCGAACTGCGGTGTGTTTCCCTTTGCAGATCCATGTACAGTTGCCATTTCGGTGGTCCTGCTCCATGAACTTCTGAGAGGTGGATGATACGGAGGGTCAAAGTTATCAACCCCCAAATGAATAGTTGATATTGGTTAATATTGGTTAATATTGGTTGATATTGGTTGATATTGGTTAATATTGATTAATATTGGTAAATACTAAACACGACCCAATCTTGTGGGCTTTTTGACACTCTGATTTTGAGCCATACCAAATAGATATAGGTTCAAGATGTTTCAAGGAGGACCTTGTTGGATTTCCAGTGCACGGGAATCAGCTTTACAGATCTCGTCACTGTTGTAACTCAGGATTATTGCATGCAGTAGTCATTGCAAAGGTTTGAACTTAAACTTTCCCAGCAAACATCATGAACAACACTTTCCACACTTAAATTTCTTCTGTTAGACTTGGTGATTTTGTTCGGTGGTCCAGATGGAAAAACAAACGGATTCCGCAGATCTCAGGTGTTCCTGGAAGAGGATTCGACAATTTGTACAGGGCAGGAAGGAGACCTTGCAAGGAAAAGCTGCCATGGCTGCCATGGAATTTTGACAGAGTATGGTTATAATAAGGAGCTACACAATACAAATTCTCCAGAGTTGTTTTATATTGTTTGATATGGCAATCCAACAGTCAGTGATAAACTTCAAGCGGCAGCTACTTAGGACTTGTACCACATAATAATATGTTAGTGAGTTCAGAATCTTGTGATCAACCCCCTTTACTGTTAACCACATCATTTTGATGGAGTACCCCTCAATCGCCGGACTCTTTGGAGGCTTCGTAATCTCCAAGCACCGCTGAAAAGCGAAGCGTTCACGACCAGCGTTCATTCCCTTAGATACCAAGATGAGAAGAATTCTGACGCCAGGACATGAACCGTGAAATTTGGGCTTTCCAGCCTAGCCTGATATCAGCATTGCACGCGTTGTGTCACCATGGCACGCTTAGTCGCTGCTGTGCCCTGCTCCCAGCTGGCCACCAGACAGCAAGATTCTCTGCAGGCGCAGTGCTGCACAGCGCTGTAATCCAGGATGAAGTTGAAGCACGAGGGACGATTTACCAATTGAAATGCTAGATTTCTATAGATTTCTTTGGGTGATCATTGGTTCCTGACCTTCGGTGCAGGCCATTGTGAACAAGCACGTCCAGGATCCAGCTTGGAGGACCCAGTACTTGCTCAAGCCCTGTTGGGAAACATGTAGTCTCTACCAACCCGGAGAAAGCACGCAGATGCTTGTGAGAAAAATGTAGCGGTGGCGGTGGCGGTAGATCCGCGCTAGATCTGCACTAGCACAAGCTTCGCAGAAGAGACCATGCCCCATTTCGATGCTTCATGATGCTTTCATTTTGTAACCGAAATATAGTTCAAAAAGATGGAGATGCATACAGAGAAAGAGAGAGAGAGAGAGATAAGGAGAAAAAGAAGAAGAAGAAGAAGCAGAAGCACCCGTCTCCAGAAAGGCAATGCTGAAAGTAGCTCTAGCTTTTCCAGCATTTAGGCAGGGAAAACAGAATACGGGTAGTTTATTTTTCAATTTATGGCACAAGAAGAGCGATTCAAATCAGAAACATATATACAGTATATACAATTATATACATATTATATAATATCATCCCATGGAACGGTAATGAAAGGACTACTGTAAATGTCAATATGCCAAATTCATGTCCAGGCAGAGGACAAAAGTGTTCTCAGCTACGTGACTTGGGTGTAGGTCAAACATGGGATACCACATAGACCCACAAAAGGTTTGCCATTTTCAAGGTCTGACATGTTGTCTCAAACTTGGGTATCCTCAAAATTCCTCGAATCCCATGGTTTTTGGAGGCTAAATCCCACATTTTGGCCCAGACCCCCATGACACTTGGGACTCAGGCTTTGAGGGAGCTCAACTCCTCTCAAACTTCCACAGAGAGGGGTGTGCAGCGATGGGAGCAGGCAAATTCACTTTGGTCAGATAGTAGAGGGAAGGCCGCTATGCAATGCTATACACCTGTGTATCTAGTATATCGCATGCAGGATTGTTGTGTGAAGATTTGGGTGTTCTCCAACCACAACTCTGGTTCCTGGAATCCGGCTCAAGCGCACGGACTTTTTAAGCTTTCAATATTCCCAAAAGGATCCAAAAGGCCCACAGACAGCGGCAGGCACATCTCGTTTCAGCCCTGGATGTCATCAACGAATACCAGCGATCCCGTCGTGCACGAGTTTTCAGCTCACTGGCCGTGGCCTCAGGGCCTTGGGGTCATGATCATGTGGATCCGTAGAATCACACAGTAAGACTGCACAACTTCAGTCAGAGTTGTGTCAGGGAGACTTTGGGCCTTCCTTTCGACGTTCCTACAAGAACGACCCCAGGACTTGGTATTCGGGAGCTGTTGGGATGGCAGCCACATTGGGGATCAAACAGGGGTACCTGTTTGGACCCACAAAAGACTGGTCATTTTTTTGGGTCGATTTTCTCGAGCCATGGAATCCCCCTGGGATTCTGACAGGATCTGACAGTCTCAGCATATACCCTCTGGTAAACTAACATAACTATATACTATTGGAAAACCACAATTTATGGGGGAGTAAATCAACTATAATCAACTATAAATGGCAATTTTCAATAGCTATTTTACCAGAGGGTATTTAGATGTATTTAGTGTTTCCTTTTGGAAAAAATTGAGAGTGATGCTCTATGACAGCCATGTAATAGATGATCTTCCTATAGAAGCAATGACCCCATGTTGTCCTGTGTTGGCAGAGAGTTGATTCATATCCAATGGAGATACTTGGGTATCGAAGCCAATTGTGTCATGTCTTTTTTGGGGGATGAACATCCAGAATTTCCAGTTATTTTGAGGTTCACTGAAGGGTATCAAACTGATCACCACTAGCTATAACCAGTTGTTTGGAAGCTCCAAGATCTTGGCGAAGCTTCAGGACACGCATGTGCGAACTCCTAAAAAGCTGGCTCAGAGCCAATGCTGCTTGCAATTCCTTACCAGAGGAAGAGGTGCGATGTCTCGGAAACGTGGATTTTTTGCCAGCATGGCCTTAAAATGCCATCAAACATTGCGAAAAAACGGTGATTACCCTCCGCAATTTAGCATGTAGCTATGATGGAAAAATCGCCACACATATATTTATAGAAGGTAAATCATCTATAAATGGACAATTTTCATCCATTTTCCGTAGCTTTGTTAAATTACCGGAGGGTAAGCAGTCTGGACCCATTTTTCATGTCGGTTTTCGTCAGCCGCGTCCGTGCGAGGTGCGGTCGATGTGTGGCCTTTGCCGGGACGTTCTCAGCCATCCGCAGCTTTTTCCTGCTGCTTGGCAAGCCTCCAATGGCAGATCCACTGGTTACCTGCAAACTATTGGAAAATCATGAAACTCCCCAGACTCAATGGAGGTTTGTAGCTGGGAAAATCATCGATGAGGGATTTTCACTTAGCCTTGTTTGATTACCGGAGGGCAGAACTTTTCTTTGCCCCATTGTAGCCCAAAGGTAGACGTCATGATTTGGCAAAACGATTTGTATGTGTTTTAGATTTGTTTAGTGTGCAGTGTTTGTTCAACACCTTTGGTAATTAAGCATCCAGTTCAACACCTTTGGTAATTGAGTATCCAGCAGATGATGCTGCCTATGCATTGCCTATGCGTGCTAGATGCTGAAGTGCCTTTAGTGAATGCCGTGCACTGCTTCTGTGACCACGACCACCAGAGGGTTGGACCATGTCACCTCCAAATGCAGCCTGTTCATCGAGGCCAAAAACCCTCAGAGCTTCATGAAGAGCATGGCAGATGCGACTTGGCTCGTGCGTTGCTAGTGACTTAGGGATTGGGTAAAACTTGTGGATTACATCATCTTCGGGTTTCCATTTTTGGATGGTTTATAAATGTTTATAATGGACAATCCTAATCTAAAATGGCTAAAAATTTTTGGATACCCCCCAAAAAAAAATGGTAGAAGGGGGAAGCTAGGACAAGACAGGTTGTAGGTCAGGTGGGAGGCTGTTATGTTTTTGTTCAATCTTGTAATCTGAAATGTTTGACTGTTTCTTTTTGGTTATATATATATTTCTATATATATATAAATGTTTTAGGTTGTTGTAATAATGTTTGGTTTCAATGAGGGTAGGTTTTGTTGAGGGTGTTTTGCCTGTTATGTTTTTTTTTTTAATGTTCTTGTTCAATGTTTCTTCCTTCCCTTTGATGTTTTATGTGTTTTATGTTCTGTTTTTTTTTGTCGCTAACTTTTCTGGGGCTTTCTGTTTGAATGTGGTTAGGATTTGTTGAGGTTGTTGTGATTTAACCATCTGGATATGAGGGAAATGTTGCGTTAAGGTAGTCTATCATTTCTTGGTGTTTGATTCGTTTGATTTCTTCATCAGTTTTCTTTTGTTGTTCTATTTGTTTTGGGTTAGGTTTGTTCAAGTGTTTTTTTATGTCGTTGGGTTCTTTCGTGTCTTAACATTTT
>CAMXCT020002327.1:0-104565 GCA_947184155.2 Cladocopium goreaui
GATTAGGATTAGATTAGATTAGATTAGGATTAGATTAGACTAGGATTAGATTAGATTAGGATTAGATCAGATTAGGATTAGATTAGATTAGGATTAGATTAGATTAGGATTAGATTAGATTAGATTAGGATTAGATTAGATTAGGATTAGATTAGATTAGATTAGATTAGTTAAACAAAAAATAAAACAAATACAAAACACAAAAAAAAAACATTTTTCAAATCTATTTTGCACATAACTCTGATTTCCCAGACTTCCAAACCACCAACCCAAACCGCCATATAAGTATAACCTGATTACTCTTACTGGAATTCAAAATTCAATGTTTCTTGTCTAAACTCTAAACTAAATATTTCGTTCCTCAGTGAAGCTGGTTTACCATGCAAAGTAAAGCTATAGTACCCAAGGACAGAAGTTGGCAACGCACCAAGTTTCTTGCTAAGATTAATGTCCTTGTTCAAAACCTTCTCGCCTGGGTATTTGGTCAAAGTGCTCTTGCTTGGAGTTGGCAAGTATTTTTTGGTTAAACTACTGATTTCCTCCAGGAAATTGTTTTGCGGCGGAGGAGGAGGAGCAAGAGGAGGGCAGGGCACATCTAAGGTCTGCCATTTGTTGCAACCGTTCTTTGTCGAAATTACTACTTCACTGATTTGCCTTCAGATCCGAGGAATCACAACGAAAGGGTCTTTTTTGATACAAGTATATAGTCAAGTGAGGTCAAGTGGTTGTCCTTACAGGATTTAAAGGACATTGAATCTTATTCTGTCGCAATTCTTTTGAAGAAACTTCTCCGGAAATCATGCATGGCTCCCATTGCTTCTGAATCGACCCCGTGGCGAAAAAACTGGGAACCTTTCTGATTGCTGGGGCTGAGCAACACAGGGAAGGGACGCTTTGCAGACAAGAGCACTGACGTGAAAAACCAACAGCTGGATAAGTAATATATATTGTGTTCAGGATGGTGCACTTTTTCCGCCAAGCACGTAGGCTTCGATTGTGAGACTCGTGTCTCGCCTCAAAGTTTTTGAGGACACATCCTCAGTTATCTCAGAACCTCCTGGTTGAGGCAATTTATAAGTGAACTGACAGCACCTTCTGGATAAGGCGCAAAAGAAAAAGCCTCCTGGTTGAGACATACAAAAGCTTTTGACCAAGCACGAACAAATGTTCAGCTGTCATTCCGCATTCCCATCCAAAGGGGGTTGGGCCGAGGTGGGCCTCAGCTTAAGCCTAAAAGCAAGTCAGCGTCAAATGTTACCCATCAATCACACAAGAAGTTCGAGGAACAATCTTGTGTTCAGGATGGTGCACTTTTTCCGCCAAGCACGTAGGCTTCGATTGTGAGACTCGTGTCTCGCCTCAAAGTTTTTGAGGACACATCCTCAGTTATCTCAGAACCTCCTGGTTGAGGCAATTTATAAGTGAACTGACAGCACCTTCTGGATAAGGCGCAAAAGAAAAAGCCTCCTGGTTGAGACATACAAAAGCTTTTGACCAAGCACGAACAAATGTTCAGCTGTCATTCCGCATTCCCATCCAAAGGGGGTTGGGCCGAGGTGGGCCTCAGCTTAAGCCTAAAAGCAAGTCAGCGTCAAATGTTACCCATCAATCACACAAGAAGTTCGAGGAACAATCTTGTGTTCAGGATGGTGCACTTTTTCCGCCAAGCACGTAGGCTTCGATTGTGAGACTCGTGTCTCGCCTCAAAGTTTTTGAGGACACATCCTCAGTTATCTCAGAACCTCCTGGTTGAGGCAATTTATAAGTGAACTGACAGCACCTTCTGGAGAAGGCGCAAAAGAAAAAGCCTCCTGGTTGAGACATACAAAAGCTTTTGACCAAGCACGAACAAATGTTCAGCTGTCATTCCACGCTTCCCAGCAACGCGTCCTTGCCATTTGTATGAAAAATGGCGAAATCAGAAATGAAACTTAAGCAGCATCTTTGAAGTCCTTGGAGTTCTTTGTATGGAAGGAAGGTAGCTTAAGGCATCCATGATATACACCTTGGCCACTTTACTTGATTCCCAACGTCCGCGCATCAATGCCAGCTCCATCGAATGGGACATTTGAAAAGTATGCGTAGCTCCGCCACGCCTGAGTGAATAAGGTCTAAAGTTATGCCGCTGCAAACCAAAAGAAATACAAAGGTTCCTAAATCTAGTGCGGAAAGCTGAACCGCTGCCGGACCAAAGAGGTTGCATTTCCAGTCCCAAATCCTTTTTGACTGAGCAAAGCGTGGAGAGCAACTCGAGGACGACGAAATCAGTGATACTAATAGCTTCATTGGCGCTATTGCGCCTGCCAGATTTGGTCTCCTTTAAGGAGCAAATCCCTTGTGATGAATTCAAAGTGAAATCAACTGCCCGCAGCTTGAGTGCTTCGCCTGTCCGCAATAAACAGTGGAAAGAAAGGACCAAAATGGTTGCCATCTCCAAATGACCCTTGTGAAGTTCATAAGCTGACATCGATCTGACCAGTTCCAAAGTAAGTGGAGGTGCTCTGCTTGGCAGCTCAATTCTCCGCCATACTGCAAATAGCTTCCAGCTGTGAGGAATCTTACGCTTTGACCAAGGTTCATAAAAATGAAAAGCCGACAGAGCATCGCCAATGGTGAGCAAAGGCTCCCCACTCTTCCACATTAAATGGATCCAGTCACATACTGCAGGGTCAAGGGCAGCTTCCGAAGTGACAGCCTCAATGTGTGGCATAAGCTTCCGTAATGCTGCATAGTACCTAGTCCTTGTTTTGTCACTCAAAGCTGCGTCCTCAAGGACTATGTTCTTCCTCTTTTTCTGCCGCTCAGCGCGGGAAGGCTTCCCAGCGAGCACATAAGTGACCATCAGCGGCGGGAACCCTTGTCTGTTGGGTTGTCTGTGGACTCCACATATGCCATGATTAATTGCAATCCAAAAGCTAAAAGATGTGCATTAATCTTTGACGGAACCCTTTGTATTTGCAGGCTGGAACTCCTACCTTTTCCCACAACACTGAGACAAACATATGAGTCAGAGAATTGGAAGATCCTTGCATCAGCCGCTTTGAGCCGCTCGATCTGAAATTTAACCCCCCAAAGTATGGTCTCCAACTCAAGCACATTTATATGGGCTTTTCGTTTCCATCTCCTGCTGAACCCCTCCTTCCATTTCCACCATGCTGAAGCAATTGATTGCCTGGGGTAAGCCTTTGAGTTGAGAACTTCTCCAGTGATGATGCGAACATCAGAACCAGTGCGATTAGTTCGCCTTAAGAGCATCCTATTGACCAATTGCATTCCCAAAACAGATAAGTTGTTTTGCAAAGGCATAGATCCATATGAAAGGCCCCTACAGAGTGGCATAGTACTCCTGATGTGTGCAACAAAACCAGGCGCCATCCCCATACGTTGAACCAAAAACCGATAAGGGGTACAGGGGACAAAATCTCTGCAGCAAGCCATTGCCAGTAATACGAAGCTGTAAATGCTAAAAGAATCTCCCAAATACGAATGTCGCGCATCGCTGTATCCCACGGGATTTTGTTTTTGCTTTGAAGCTGACCAACAAACTTCTGTATGGTTCATGCCGTACCCCAACAGTAACTCCTTTTCTGATGCACTCAAAAGTCTCCAGCTTTTGTCTGTGGTGATCAAAAATTGGTCTTGGTATTGATAGGGGGGATATCTATAGCTATCGTCTCTCCACCGTGCCTGACACGCGCTGTCACATTTCTCCAATCCTGCCGGTCGAGGAGGAGGTGATTGTCGGCATATTGCCTTCATGCATGTGGGAAAAACTGTACCCTGCGCTTCGCCTTCCCAAGTGAAACCCGGTGTAAGCCACTGTTGTGTCAAGGGGTACTCAGCTTCAGCGATGACCTCTTTGAAATAGGACCCTGGAACCACTGACACATCCGGTAGGAGAGATTCTAACTTCTCCGTCGTCCAACAAAAACGTGGCCTACGCATGGGAACTGCTTGGACGCAGTCCAACTTATAAGGGATTTGTCCAACCTCCTCGGTGATCTCGGTGGCTGCTGAGCGGTCCATTGACGCCACATTTTCCAAAACCTCTTTTACTGTGACGCTTGGCCCAAAGTGGGTCTTGACTTCCTTTGAAATTCGGGGCACTTCCCAAAACAGTGAACTCTGGCTTCCCAAGAGATTACAACGGTTGTACTTGACTGCAGAAAGGTCAGTGCAGGGGAAACCTGCCCACAAGTGGATTTCCTTCACTCCCAAATAAAGCCGGCTCCACTGCTGTATCATTTCTGAAGTCACCAGTCTAACATCTTCCACAATCACTGTGCCCGGCCAGCGATGGCTTGTCACCCTGTTGGCCCCCTTGTCCATTTCCACAGCTATCCTTGCTAAAGGGACCACGCCAATAATGTCGTAGGCGCGGAAGGCCCCGCCTACTCCATTGAATAGGCTAATTACCAACACTGGGATTGTTTGACTTGTGGGTGCACGTTCAAGCTTCTGACATGCCTGTATGAAGTCATGTCCTGTCTCAGTCAGTTCCTCTGCCCAGCCAATTGCTCCACCAGTTGTAGAGGCGTCGCTGGCCACCACATAGTTCATTATTTTGGCGCCCAGATTGCAGTGGAAGAGAAGAGATGCTCCTACCAAATTCAAAAGTTCCTTTCGCACCTCATCTCGCAGTGTCTTGGTGATCCGCTTATGCCCCCCAGTGAAGTGCCAAAGTTTCTGAAGGAAGCTCATTGCTGGCCTACGAAACTGGAGGATGAACATCCAACGCCCTGCAATAATCTGTACATGTTTCCGGTTCATGAGAGGCCGTGTCACTAGCCATAGTGTTGATAGAATCACATGCAGTAATTTCTGACTGGAGACTCCCAGCATTGCTTGCTCTCCATCAATCTCAGCTCCCAATTCCAGTGCGCGAGCTGCTGCTGTTACTCGCTTTTTGCTCGAAGATAAAACGCCTGCTTCACTCCAAGCTGCTTCAGCGGCCTCGTGGGCCATACGGCCACGGTCTGTCGCACTCCATGGCGCAAGTCGTTCACCAGCACAAAAATTATCTAAATAGATATGCCACCAAAAAGCTTGAGTGTCCTTGGCCTCTGTTAAAATGTCTGAAAACCAATGCGGTAGTGAGACCCCTCGCGCCACTTGATTTCGGGGGTTAAGACCAGACACCTTCAACAAATTTTCAGAGATCTCCTGCATGAGGCTAACGCTAGAAAGCCATCCCATGGGGATGACTTTGCATGCCAATGCCATCTTGTTGTTCCCCGGAAGCCCCAGCTCGCTGCAGGAAACGACAATATTGAAACTGAGAAACTTTCTCCAAATAGCCGGTAATTCAAAAAGATAGAATGCACTGCACATATCAGATTGAAAAAGTTGAATAGATTCCCCTTCATCAAGAACAATACCTTGCCATGCTGTAATTGTAGGAAGTGAAGTCGTGCCACCTTCCAATTGCCATTGTGTAGCATTAGAACCAGTTAAATTCATGATACATCTGAGCACGCATCGACCATCTTCCAACAACGCTGGTTTCTCCACTCCAAACAAGCCGTTCAACACTTTAATTCCCCCAATTGAATAGACATCATCAAAAGGAATCCACTCGCAAACGCCCCTACGAACCAGTTCCAATGCAATCTTTAGCTTATCGCCCTCGTCGATGCGAACTTTCCCAGGCATCTTCGGTAACTCAACCAGTTCAGGTTCCTTAAGAAGGAGTGTTGGGTTCAACAAAAACCGCAAAGTTTGGGGGCCTACCCAGTCAATAGCTTTTATGCTGCCCCCGTGACCCTCTGGCGGGAGAGCTGGAATCACCTGATCCCATGTCAACTTGTGGCACGTTGACAACTCTTCACCCGTATACCCTACTTGACGCCCATGGAGCTCTTTTTGCCACCCTTCCAGTGTCAACGGCGCTCTGATGCTATCTGTGGCCAGTTTTCTAGTCACAGCAGCCCTGACACTACGCTGGGCAGCGAGCTCTGAAGCAGTCCAGCGGCCCGGCACCAAGCCAGCCGCGGCACCCGCCAGAGCATTCAAACTCCGTAGGCATAAATATACCCACGCGTCGACCGCATAGTGCTGCAGCTGCACGTCAGAAACAGCGCTGCGCACATCAAGGCGGGCAAAAACACTCACAAAAACATGCAACCCCCCTTCACGGATGGGAAAAACTGAGCCACGCAAACGAGCATGGCCCGGGTGTGCTTGGCGTCCACCTGGCATCATCCAGATCTCGCTAAGACACCTTGTCATTTCATCAAGCTCGGGTGTACTCCACCCAGCGATGACCCACCAGCAAAGTAAGCACCCCGTGGTTACCAGTGAAGTGCATAGTGCCAGTGATTCTGTAAAAGTCATTTCTGCTGTGCCTTCCACTTCCGAGCCATCATTGGCAGTGCGCGCGGCCATTACCAGCGCAGAGCCAGTGAGACTGCTGCTTCCTATTTGTCCGGAAGCTTCTCGCGTGTCTTCTGTGCGTTGTCTCCTTCGCCTGCTGAGGGCGCGGGCCAACCTCCTTTCTGCTTGCCTTTGCCCTTGCCCCCTTTCTTCCCTTTTGACTTTCCGTCGTTGTTGCTGGGCCAGTGCGAATCGCCCCATTGCTGGCCCTTTCCACGGCCGCCTCTGCCTCGGCCGCCCGCGGACCCCGTCCAGTACTCCTGGCTGTTGAGCTTTGCAGCTAGCTTTGCATGCTTCCTTGCCTGGAGTACTATGGCGTTTCCTGCCGCCGTGGAGTCCTCCATGGGCATCAGCTCCAAATGACGGGCCGTGCTCCATCCGCCGTCCAGCAGTGACTGATGCACGGACATGAAGCGGCTCGCCAATAGGTCCCCTAACACGTCGAGGTCCCCTTGGCGGAGCAGGTCCAGGCCATTTGCGAGGAGATGCATCTCCCGCACAGGCCCGGAAATTTGCCCCAATTGCGGCCTGACCACGATGCTGAAGTAGCTGCTCAGCTTGTCCCGGCCGGCCGGCTGGACTGAGACCTTGCTGGTCTGGTCCAACTGCTGGCGCGCGTGCTCCACCAACAGCGCTAGCACCGACCCCGGCTTCTCCTTGCTCCTCTTCTTGAGGGGGGCATCCATCTCCAGGGAGTCTGAGCTTGACTCCCCCTCCGAGTGCCCACTGGAGCTGCCCCCGTAGCTCGATGTCGGAGAGCTCGAATGGTCCGGGTCCTGCGACCCCCCACTTCCTCCTTTTCTTCTCTTGCGTTTCTTCTTCTTCTTCGAGGTCTCCCCGTCTTTCTTTCTCTTCTTGGACGACCTGGCACCCTTGGTAAGGATCTTCAACAGCTGAGTGGAGACATCCTTCTTCCGATGTTTCCTCTTCTCCGCTTTCTTGTCCTCGGCTTTCCTCAGAGCTGTGTCGGTCGCCCTCTGGACCAACTGTCGTTGCAAGGTGCTCGAAGTGCCGCCTCTTAAAACCTCCAATCGGCCTCCTCTGTCGCGCTCCTCTCTGTGATCCTCTGCCTTTGTCTTGCGCTTCTTCTTGTCCCTGCCTGATCCTGAGGGGCCCCCATCGCCCCGACCAGGAGGGAGATGAGTCCCGTCCTCCAGCTTCCCGTCGGCCAAGGAGGGAGAATAGCCTGGAGACAAAGATGGACGGGTTTCCAGCTCCTCTACACCTGGCGGGGGCGGCAACGCCCCAGAGCGGCGCCCCCACCCGGTGCTACTCCCGTCAGCCTCTGCCGCAATGCGGCAAGCCGGGCTTTCAATGTCTCTTGGTCGATTCCCCCCTTGTCGCCAGCACCCATGTCTCCTGGAAGGGCGCCCCCCGCAGCGGGAGCTCCAGGACGACTCCGTCGCACGGCGGGCTCGCCAGCGCCAGTGTCTCTCCGGCTCGTCGGCTTCTTTGCCGCCTCGGCAGCTCTTGCCGCCGCCTCTTCGCCTGAAGAAAGCTCCACGCCATCCAGGTCCAGAAAGTCCTGACCTTCTTCGCCTACCACCTTGATGTCTTCGTCCAGCCATTTCTGAAAGTTTTTCTTTGCATAGGCCCCCACAAAGTCCGCCTCGTAGGTCTCGCCTTCGTAGATCCTCAAGGACCCAATGTGGAGCGGGTGATTCGCCATTACACGGCAGGCGCCCCCACAGAGGTGTATGGTGCCTCTCTTTCTGTTGAAAGTTGCTGACATCTTTTTGGCCAGACCCGGGTCTTCGCTTCCCAAGCTCTTGACCATCAACAACAAGTCCCCGGTCACTGAAAGCAGAACCTTCTGAACCAAAAAGGCACAAATGGCTTCTCCTGCAGCCACATCCTCGCTGACGGGCAGGTCCGTCTCTATCACCTGCCCTTTCTGCACCGTAAGTGCCTCCCATCCTTCTTTGTCTTCAAAAGTGAAAGCCCTCACAGCGTCACCTGCCATCTCGGTGGGACCTGCGATGATCACCGTCGTCTCTCAGCCTGTCTGGAGCGTCCCAGTGGCTGGCAGGGGGCCGCCTGTGAACCCTGATGGACGGGTCCTCAAGTGCCCTGTAGAGCCGAGGGTGGTTGCGGCCTCCTCGGTTCCCACGCCTGTCTCGTTTGTCCTTGTTCTTCTTCTTTTTCTTTTTCTTAGCAACTTCCCCAGCGGCAGCCGGCTCCTCAGGTGCAGGCCTCTTCCTGCTAGCGTCTGGCCGCCTTACAATGGGCGGTAGCTCAGGCTCTGGTGGCCGCCTGGCCGGGTCGCTCTTGGCAAACAGGTGTTGTTGCCCAGGAGAAGACTCTCCGGATTCCTCCAGAGACTCCTCAGAGGACCCCTCTTGCTCCTTGACGTCTGTGGAGCCCCTGGGGTGCTCTCCTTCCCGGCTCCTGGGAAGGGGCGCCCGGTCTGCTGCCTCGGCCGGCTGGCTTGTCTCCTTTCCCTCCCGAGCGGCGCGGCGATCACCAGCGCTCTGGAGGGAAGAAGAGTAAGCCCGGAGCGCACGTATGTGCTTGACAGCGCTCACGAGCTGGTCGTTGGCCAAAGCCCTGACCGCCGGGCAGAACCAGCGCCCTGTCAATTCGTGCCCCAGGGCTTCCCAGGCAGAACAGCCCACGCACCAAGTGTCAGTGCCCTCAGGTGGACACTGCTTGCACTTGGCGCAACTCATTACCTAACACCCTCAGCTTAAGCCTAAAAGCAAGTCAGCGTCAAATGTTACCCATCAATCACACAAGAAGTTCGAGGAACAATCTATAGATGATTATAGATGTGGCCACCAACTATGGCTCCAAATGAATGGATAAGCCATCCAGCTGAATCACATGCAGCTATGCTTTTCACCAAATAGAGGGAGCGTCTTCATTGGCGCAGGATTTGCTCCAGCGAGGACGGAAACAAGGTTTGTGAGAGACAGCAGGGGAACATGGGTGTAACATGGTGTAACGGATGGCTTCATCATGCAACCTGGGGCAAGGACCAGTGAGATCTAGAACCCTTTAGAAGCTTAGGAAGCGGTGGTATGTATGCTATGGAGCCGTGCGTGTGCAAAGATGTGCATTCTGGAATGAACTGGGAGCAGCATTTACATTCGAGCACACACACTCAAGCTGGCAAGTAGCGTTACCAATCCCTCTAGAATCGGACTGGGAATCTTGGCCAGTCGTATTTTTCAATGTCTGCGTCCTCTTGGTCACGCTTGGTTGCTATGGGTATTGGCTGACGCTTCAAGGCCCAATCAACATCCAAGATGTATCCACGGAACTGGTTGAACTTGGAGAGCGCATCCAGGCGCAAGTGTGTGCAAAGAGCATGAGTGGAGATGATCACCGCAGGATGGCAGATATCGACCCAGCTGTGAAGTTTCTCAGCTGGCTCTGCCACATCGAAGGCATTGTAGGCACACTTTTCAAGCATCACAGCATGGATAGAGGCAATGTTCTTCACTCCCCGCTCCAACACAATTGTCACCACGTGCTCATCTGCATGGCGCTCATGCGCACGAAGATCCAGCAATGGGTGAGAAGGCTCCAAACCCAAGAGAGCCTTGCGAAGTGCTCTTCGGATGCTAGCCACCATCAAGGCAAGCTGCTCAAAAGTGTATGCAGCTTCTTCGGTCTCTAGACACACAGACCTAGGCGTTGCTTGGGCTGCTGTTAGCAACAGTTCGCCCAGGTTTGTTTCCAAGCCCGCCATGACGCAGTGCTCGGTCAAAAATCAGACTCTTGAAGCTGCTCAAAAGGCTTCAAAGGAACACAGGCTTGTCAGGGTCTGTCACTTCCAACCACAAGTTTTCGATTTAAAGCAAAAGACATCAAAAGAATTCAAAAGACATTGAAATGCGCAAGAGTCAATGCTCCATGGCAGCCGTCTCGAAAATGATCAATGATGGCCTGCAGGTGGGACTCTGCCTCCGCTGCACTGATTTTGCAGCACAGAATTGAAAGAAAACATGACATGACAGGACATCCAAAATGAATCCACTTGAATATGCCATCACAATATGTTTTCGACAAATATCCAAATTCTTGCAGATCCTCAGTCTCGGACCAGATTTCAGGGCTCTTTCAGCTCAGCCTGCATGCCAAGTCTGTCCTGGACCGGGCCCACGGGCCCATGTGAAGCTGGCATCTGAATCACTGTGGTATCTGGTGCTGCTATTCGCATTTAGTCGACATGCACTTTTCGTAATTAGGAATTAGCATTCGCTATTAAGAACGGCTTTTCGTAATTAGACAATACACTGATGACGGTCCCTGCGATCACAACACAAACAAAGACCAGGAGAAAAACACAAAGAAACCAATGGCAGCGGTCACCCCTTTCCTGATCCGTCATGGCCCTGATCTTTGCAATCGTTGGAAGGAACTCTTGTGGCTCCTCAACGGTCTGTGCAGTAAAATTTCCATGGAAAGAGTTCTTGACTATTTTGACTAAATCCGGCAGGGCGGGAAAATCTGGCAGCGAAAGAGCCACAGCTGCCGAAACGAGGCTCAGCAGCTGGATTTTCATGGCGCCACATTCGAGGTTCGGATCTATTTCTATCTGCGGGCCGTTGAGCTTCCAAAGCTGGCCACAAAAAGCGCAGCGATGGCATGGGCCATGGATGTGCAAATTTCACGCAGTACAAGGTCATGAGGCTCAATGCTGTTTTGATTCATCAGAAACTTTGAGTTAGCCTCAGTTTGGAGATCACAGCCAATCTGCGAAAGAATGAGATGCTGCACAGCCTCTTTTCCGACCACACTGTGATTCTTCAGCGCTTGGCGCTCTCACTCTTTGGACCTTCAGGGCTTTCAAGGTCCGTGTGTATTCAATAACATGAATTTCAACTGCAGTGCTGTTCACTTGCAAAAATGCTTGGAAGCCGTGCTCTTGGCTGTTATCCAAAGAGCAGTCCATCGCTCGAAACGGCTCGAAAGGCGTTGATATGTTGATATGACATGTACCGTACACATACCCAACGAGACGACTGTGTAATTTCACTTTAGGCAGCCTGAACAATGTAAGATCGCAATTGGATGCTTGCACCAACCATTTGTTTATTGCATATGTTCAATGCTGCGGAATGGTTGCCTCAGACATTTTTTCCCAGAGCGGCAAATGTCTGAAGATCGGAATCATTTCCATGGCATGGCGAATCATACACCCCATGGCATGGCGATGAAGGGACGAGATCAGCCAGCAATGAATCAGTGTTTGTCAGAGATCAGAAGCCCGAGAGTAGGACAGGTAGATAATGATTGGATATATGATTGGTGAATGATGATTATTGTTATTTGATGTTATTTGAATGATGATGTCCACAGCGTCTTACTTTTCCTCGCGACGGCGCTGATTCTTCGGCGCTTGGCGCTGCTCTCGCTCTTTGGATCATCAGGGGCACCGGTCCCTCGATGTGGAACGTGAAAAGCCACGGGCTGCTGAACCCAACCATCTCTGAATCAGTGCCCCTCAAAGCTTTTCAACTATCTCCAATGTCTCTTCACGGGTACCACCGTACAACACCCTCCAAAATCTAGAGTGGATGTTAGTGGAAGTAGCTCTAAGTCCTGCTTGTTGTGGATTCTGACAGTTCTCTTCCAAATCGCACTCAACCGAAGTTGCTTCACCGTGCTCACACCTGAACCCTTCCAAGCATAGATTCTAAGAAATGGTCTATGCACAGTGCTTTCACTGTTTGTAATGTAGTCCTTGACGTCATGATACCTCCGCACCAACAGTCACTGTCACTGACTACAATTGCGTCATGGTTTCAAAATCTGGTTTGCCAGGTGACCAAGTGCTATTTCGAGCCACTAGAGTAATGTCAATACCGGGTAGAATTTCGCATCAACTTTCGTCAGTTTGAGCCGCCCTAGCCGCCCTAGCACGCCTGGGAGCCATGGACACTCCTGGGCTATGGGATTTCTGGATGTTTGGGGGAGATTGGGTGAAGAACCTCGAGCCTAACCTCTGAAGGAAGGGACTAATGAAGATAGGCACCTCATCGGTTTCATGCAAATGATCTACCACTACAGGAATCCAAATTGTTGATGATTGCAAAACCGAACAATGATCACTCCCCGATAGTGCGAATTCACCGAATCTCACCTGAATTGGTTGCTGGTTTCGTATTTAGACGCCACAAGCGGACATTCCAACCAGATTGTGATCTCTCAACTCTCTTTGCCACCTTCAAAACATAACCGATCAATACGGTCAAATAGGTAATGTTGATCCCATGCTTTGGGTATGGTTTCTGATGGGTTTACCATGGTTTACACCATCAAAAGGATGCAGTGCAGATGTGAACAATTGTTCAGCAAGTGTTACAACGCAACATCCGAATGTACCATGTTTCCATCAAAACATATCCAATGATTCCCCCTCCGGCAGCAAAACCGCACAGTTCCCCCTCCAGGCCAATGCTGGCACTCCTTTCGACGTGTCAGCCCGAGGTGCAAACCAAGGCAGAAACTCAGAAACTGTCCCATGCTCTGAATCTCACCAAAGGAAACTTGCGAAATTCTTGGAAAAGATACTGTATCCATTCAGAAGTGAGTTTTGTTTGGCGCAGTTTGGTGACACGGTAGAGGCTGTACATACTGAAACATCCTGAAACTGTCCGGCCCAGTGGTGCAAGTTTCAACCTTTCGCATCTATTGCACCACCTCTTTAGAGCCTAAAACGCTGCAGCGGAAAATTCAGAATGGTGCCAGCAATGAAGAGCAAAATCCTGTCCTGTCATGAGGTCGGGATATCATCCAGTCGGGGTCATTTCTTTGGTCATGAGTGCTCAATGTGCCAAGGAAAACCTCTCCACACACATTTATGAAGGCCGATGATTGGAGAAAAGAGTCAAGAAAATGCGCACCGATAGTAATTCGATACTTTTGATTTGACTTCGATGTGTTTCGCACGTCTGATTTGTGCTCAAGCAGAACTGCAACCCTTTGAAGCTGATGCCAGAGCTGCTACACTCAACAACTTTTTAGACTTGGCTGTATAAGTTTGATTCAACTGTATACTGAATTGTCAAATTGTACAATAGTTACAACTACCATTGTTATATTGACTTGGTTGGTGCATTGCATTCACACATTTCCAGCTCAATACATGGCTTCAAGTAAAGAGTTGACAAGTTCCAAGGGAAAGGTCGCGTCTCTTCCACTCAGTGGTCAGCAAGCCAAGCTATATAGTTGAGCATGGGCATCATTTCTTTCATACATGTACGAGGAACAGCTCTCCACTTGTAACATCGTTGGAACAGAAGCACCACCCGTCATTTGCCAGTGCCTTGGTGTCCCAAGATGTTGGGCCGTATTTTACGGGTGGATGGATTACAACCCTTCTACATACAGCACCCGGGCCTTCTGTGTCTATATTAGTGCGGGACCAGTCATCAATCATCAAGGATCTCCAAAATCATCAAAGTTCCCAATATTCCAGAGCCAGAGCTTGGGACTCCTTTTTATTATGAAGGTCTCGATTTCCCAGTCTCCACTTCAGTTCTGTGACAAAACCTGAAATCCCAAGCACTGATGCAAGTCTTGGGCACATAGAATACCTGTAGTCGTATGACGAATCGAAGGGATGCTTTTATCCAAATGCTCCATGCACACCAGCATTCCTCTGCCATGCCGAGCTTCAATTCTTTAAATCAGTTTCCTCGCCAGGGATACTACCAAACAAAATTCTAAGCCAAGCACAAGACATAAAATGTCATAAAATGAATAAAGAGTCAGAAAGGGTGCAACACTCTCACCATGCCTAGGCAAAACCATCATGATTTTATTTATGGCATGCTTCGGATTTGTGAAAGTCAACTGCAATGAACACAAGCAGCCATTCTCCCAGGATGCAGTCAAGCAACGATTGTTCGACGTCCAGTGGCCTGGAGATCCAGAAAAGATACGGTTGAGAACCTGATTGAACCCCTCCAATCCTGAAATATGCGCTAGCCCGCATTACGAATGTGGGTAACTTTGGACTCTACTCACCTTCTGGATTCAAAATCCAACATACAATCGCTGTGTGTGTGCTAGATGGGTTCCAAGATTTCGCCATGAACTGATTGAATTCTGTGGCACCAGATTGCTAGGATCAGCCAATGTAGCACCGGGTTGCAGCTACAAAAATATACACAAAAATGAACATATCTGGCTATCGGCCATGACAGTACCACACTCAGACATTAAAAGGAGAATCTGTCGCCAGAAAAACATGCAAAGACCAATAGCTGCTGGCAGAACGACATCTGTCATCATGTTGGGCATCAAACTCGCATCAAATCATGCTGAAGCAAAACATGGCACAACTGAGGCTCTGTTTTCTTGAAAACTATTGAACTAAAACTCTTCATGGCTTTTGTGGTGCTCACCTACGGTCTGGTAGAGATCTCTCACAGCTTCACAGGGAACGTTCTGCTTCTGCCAAGCTGCCGTGCCACCCCTCTCGTGTAGTCCAGCATTGCAGTGGCCAAGCCCTGGGATGGACACCGGACCAAGCAGAGTTCGCAAAAAACCGGCGCGGTTTTTTCATGTTGTTCAAAGCCTCAACAGTCCTCAATTGCTTTCAAGTCACTTCCTGTCTTCTCCGTTTCACTCCCTAGGTGCAGAGCCGACAGCAACTGTGCAACGTTCTTCAGGGAGTTTGACTAAACAAGAAGGGTCGTTTCGAAAGAGCTTTCTCTCTCAGTTGCCATACAAGTCGCTCACGCTGCAGTTTCATCGCTTTCTACTACAACTGGTTGGTATTGAATCATTTAAAAAGTAGGTAATCTATTGAGCATTTTTTAGCCATAGCCAAGCTGCCAGACGAGTTCAAAGTTGTCACCCCGCTCCTTTTTGATCTTCTCTGCCTCTTCAAGTGCCTGGCCGCCCGCACCCGAGCTAGGAGCTGATCTCCAAAGCCGTTTTTCACATTTTATACCTTGGAATAAATTAGATACTTCGTGAGGGCAGAACATGGCAGAACCAAGTGTTCACTTCAAATTTTGAATGAAGGAACATGAAGAAGCAACAGTTCGTCATCAAGACTTCAATGCACTGAAATAATACTATATAAATCTATATAATATGGTATACAATCCCACCCCTGTGTTCCAGTGCCCAATTCATCTCCTTTCCGGACGAAATCCGGCCTGACGGCCCAGGGCGCCGGAGTTGAACCAAGCTCCCCACAGACTGGATTTTGGAATGCTGAGATGAAGGGTCTTCAGACTTCGGTTCTGCTTCAGCCCGCTGGCCAAGGCCTGGAGCGAAATTCCCAACATCCGACTGCAAGGAACAGCCACCCATGCTGCCCTGCAATCTTAGCGTGACGTGAAGCTCATCCCCCTACACCAGTGGGCAGGCATTCAGCCGCAGGCGCCTCAGCTCCACGATCAGCAATCTTGTTGGAGTTGAGGTAAAGCTGCTCCAAACTTCCATTGCTCTTAAGGCTTTCAGCCAAGGCCTGGCCATCCCGGCGCCCCGGAACAGTCGGGATTGACCTCTCCCCATTTTGCAATCACCACGTGGGGAGGTGGATACAAGCGATCCCTGGGTTGTTTGTTCCACAACACATGAATCCGGTGGTGTACACTCGGTTCGCTCGGCGAGTGGCCAAAGCAGAGCTTCTGCGGTTGCTCAACCCACAGTTGCTGAACTGTAGAGTGGCACAGCCTCTGATTAAACCACTCCGGCTCGAATCTTTCCATTTTTCACATGCATCACAGGCGCAAAACAGTTTCGTTTGGAATTTAGATGAAATCTTACCTCTACCTCGTACCGAAAGCTGGTTTCGGTATTCAACACCTTGCCTTGCTCAAATCTTGGATTTAGATGAATTTTTGCACCTGGCCTTGTCATTTAAATTATCATTTGAATTCTCATTTAAGTTCTTCTTGTTCGCAATATCGCCAGGGGCAAGGGGGATAAATATAAAGCCTTTGCAGAGCTGACGTGCATGAGCTAAATCAAAATGCGCAAAAGCCTCCTGTGCCAAAGAACTATGTTTTCTGAATTCTGACCAGCTGCCTGGGTGGACTTAGAAGACCCAGGAAAAAGACAGAAGCCAATGATTTCAAACAAGAAAAGCTAGCTCAACCCTGCAAACCAGGCAAGGGGTAATCTGACGATTTTTCCGGGGCTGTTCCATGTTCATCATAGTCTCAAGATTCACAACAGTGGCTCTTGGCCTCCTAGCAAACCAACATAAAGGGGACGGAATCGCCATTTGGGCAGATCTTTCAAAGACGGAAAAGGACTGAAGTCAAACATGCGATAACCCAGAGAAAACATGAGAAAACACTCTGCTTTGTGCCACTCAGATTTACCACGCGCAACAATTGAATCTGGTTGAGCATGGCATTGTTTGGCTCTGTTTGACTGACTCTGCTCAAGCCACAGTTGCCGAACTGCAGAGTGGCACAGCTCTTGACGATACCTCTCCCTGCAAATGCCCCACAATCCTAAGACGTTTCAACCCTTTGTACTGCCTCTTCACATCTCACAACAAGTAGGAATGTGCTCAGCATCACTTGCCCACAGCATCTGCATAATTTCGAATAAATCTTGCCTCGTTTACCTCATACCGAAGCTCGCTTCAGTATTTGACACCTCGCCTCCTTAGCTAGAATTGTTTAGCACCTGGCCTTCTCATTTAAATTATCATTTAACTGCATTTAATTGCTCATTTAAGTTATGGATTAACTTCTTCATATTCACACTGTCGCCAAAGATCATCCTTCTTACCACATCTCCAACAAAGTGCAGAAACCCAAACCGTCGCTCATCCCCCCCACACCAGTGGGCAGGCATTCACCCCCCGCCTCAGCCCCGCGATCGCCGATGTTGTTCCAGCCGAGCAACAGACATTTCAAATTTCTGTTGCTCTTAAGGCTTTCAGCCAGGGCCTGGCCGTCTCGGTGGCGCGGGGCATGGGGATTGACAGGATTGACACCTCTCCCCACCTCCCAAAGCACAGAAACACATCGGGGGAAATCTACCAATTGGATGGAATCACCAAGTGGGAGGGATTGACAACTTGTCAAGACCACTGTTCTGCCGCCACTCAATCTTTTGTTGGGGCAGTTCCAGATGCATCATATTCTCACTTTCAAGATTCGGCTCATTTCGGCTCCTCAAGAACTGGTGCAGAAATCTTCATCAAGGCCCTCACAACTGCACAGAGTTGCAGCAGAAGTGCCTCAGCACCCTGGTCCCCGATCTCGTTGTCGTGAAGGTAAAGGGTCTCCGTTGCGCTGCTTTTCAGAGCCTCTGCCACAACCTGCGGCAGCTCCCACATGCCCCGGTTGCAGAAGATCTTCCAACGGGTCCCAGATCTGATCTGATGTTTTCACTCATTCCATGTTGAAAGGATATATGCCAATCATTTCCTGCTATAGCCATGTATTTCCTCACAAATACAAATACTGAGACTTTGGACATCTCCCACAATAGACCCATCTTTCTCGATGGAACATTTCAGCCCTCGTATAAAAGTAATTGCACTTGTGGGACATGAGCGACGCGCCTTTTAAGCACCTAGATAGCTGGTGAGATACGTCAAAAAGGCGGTGGCACGAGGCACATGATTGCAATAGGATTTGAAAATATTTGAAAAGGGCCAATGCATAGACTTTGCCTTCGCACACTGGTTCACAGCATAGTTTAGATGATATTCACTTTCCAAGCACCCCACCCATGATGTTATTGAGCGTCTAATATAGCACCGACCGGAAGGCAAGATCAGCGAAACGGCGAATATGTCATTCGATCGAAATCACCGAGATGGGATGTGAAACCGCAAGTAGGCCCGCAGACTCCAACATAGCACCTTGGCGCTGGAATTTCCCATCTTCCGGTCTCGGAGATTGCAGTAAGCCTTCAAAGGCCCCACAAAAGGCTGAGCTCGTGAGATGTTCGGACTCGCACCAACACATCAACTCACTGGCAGCCCCCCGGCCTGCCCTGCAAACAGAGCTGCCATGTGCTGTAACATCTCGAGCTCGTTACCCCCAAGCTCGTCCAGATCCTGCGCGATGGGATCTGAGCAAAGTTGCAAACACCTGAAGGATCCTGAAAGCAGGTGCAGATATGTTCAAGGGGCCCTTGTTGACCTGTGGCCTTGGACTTCCAGTCGTTGGGATTACTGAATCAAACATGCGCAGCAAGCCTAAAAATTACTTTCTGACATAGTTTCTGACATACCATCTGGAAGTATATATGGCATATTCTGACATTCTCTCTTGCATATACTCTGACATTCTATCTGGCATTCTTTCTGGCATAAATTCGGACATTTTATCTGACATACTTTCTGGCATATATTCCGACATTCTATCTGGCATTCTATCTGACTTATGCTCTGACATTCTCTCGGGCATGTGTTCGGGTCCATGCATGGCCCACTGCATCCGGAGCTCACGATATAGAGTTCCGGTCCATTGCTGCCCACTAGCGACGAGCTGGCAGAGGAGGAGACGAGGAGGAGGAGGAGGAGAAGAAGAAGGATGAGTTGCACCGTTGCACCTTTGTTAAAATTTAGAGACCCTCACCTGGCAGGTGGGGAAAAAAGAAACGATGGTAAGTTTGCCTGCCACTATGAAGGGTTGCCCAACTGATTGAACAGCTCAAATCCATATTCAAAGCAATGCAAGAGCCATAGAATCCCAACATGCACAATGATTCCTGTGTCTCAGTTCCAAGATTCCAGAAATTCTGGGTGTCCCACCGACATTGAGTCCTTCAGCTCTTCGCTCATGAAGCCGCAGCGCTTTGCTACACCCAGAAAGAAGGTCAAGTGCGGCAGGAACAGCCCGAAAAGCTGCATGTCCTCCATGATTTCCGCCTGCACATGGGACCAAAAGAATGTGAGATGGACATGACACGGAGTGTTGCTGGTGCTGAGATGCGCTGAGCATAGAATTTTGACGCCATTATTGTCAAGGGTTGGTTTGTTGTGCGAATTTCTCGCTAGTTCTGCCATCAAACCTGTTGTCCATTAGATGTGCTGCGCGACCTGCTCAGGCATGTGAGGTTGGGAGCAAGGGCTCTGGTGTAGCACAACGCAGCTGGTTGCAGCTTCGACTGTCGAATTGAACATCATGTTGTGTGAAATTCGTTGTATACAGCATACAGCTTGCTAGATAGCTGGTAACAGCTCTGCATTTGCAGTCGTAGCACAGCTGGTAAGCAAGAGAATGATTCGTGTTGGCAGGGCCCAATTGCATCCAATGAACATGTAGCAACCAACTGCATGCGAACTTTATGGCTCTTGGGGTATTCAGAAGCTGGGTGGGGTGAGCACGGTACAGCACATGCCCTTGCTGGACACAGTGTGTATTCAAAATCAATCAAATTGAATCAAAGTCATTCACATACACTGCCCTTGTTGACGTCACTCCTTTTGTTGGGTTAATTATGTGAAAAACTTTGGAGAGCATGCCGCTGGTTTCACCTGTTCTGGCTCACATATACTGAGTCTGCATTGCATCCGCAAATTCTAGACTGCTGCATCAACTAACATTCGATGCAGTAGCATTCGACTGGACATTTCCTGAAAGACCCGTTGACCTGGCCTCTTCCCACAGAGCTTTGGCTGCCACGGCGTTGCCACTTTTCATGGCTCTGTTGAGCCTCTTCCCCAGCGCGGGGATTGCAGCTGTGCGCACCGGCTCAAACAATAATTCGGCCAGAGCAATCTGTACTATGGGCACCACTAAATTGAAGGCAGCGACAAAAAAGGATCCGCCTTCGACGGCCAAAAAAAGGACAGACATCAGTGCCTGGGGCACATTCTCAATGAGCAAGTGGTGCCGCTTGCTCTTTGTCACTTGTCCGTAAATTGCGGGGAGGATGGTCCCTTCCCAACAACTTCCAGACCACTCACCCTGGACCTTTGGTGCGATTAGCAAAACTGCGAGGTGGCTTGCGGCCAGCTCGTTAAAACAGTTTGCACCTGGTGCTTGTGGATTTGAGTCTACATATTCTCCATCCCCTCCTCGTTGATCAAACGAGTACCATACCTTACCATAGCCAGTCTGAGAGGAGATGATCGTATACCGAACGGAGCGAATTGCAACATAGAAGAAACAAGCGTGGAAGGCTAGTAGGTACGACCAGCTCAGCACACCCACAATCTTCATGAAAAGGTGCTGTGACTGCAAGCAAAGCCCTCCAAAAATGATATCTCTCAAAGTGTCAAACTGGTCAGACAAAAATGGTGCCATGGAGGAAAATGAAGCCATGGCAAAAGCTGTGGCATCAAAGCGGTCGCCCGCTTTGAGCCAGGTCACCGCCAGCACAGCTTGGATGAGAAGGGAGGCACCGGCACAACAAAACAGAAACAAATAAACTTCCCAGTCCAATCCGAATGTCTTGGACAGCCTTCCAGTCTGGAGGCTCCAAAGGCATGCAGCGAAGCTCAACAATACTGTGCCGCCAAAGCTCAACATGACCAGCCGTAGTTGAGACTCTTTGCTTAGTGGGGTGGTGTGACCCAGAACCTGGTAGGAGCTGAATGCTTTTAATTCAGCTCCCACGAACATGATGACGCTCCCTGAAAAAACAACACAAACAAAAACCAGGAGAAAAACGCAAACGAACCAATGGAAGCGTTCTGCCCTTTCCTGATCCGTCATGGCTCTGATCTGTGCTATGGTTGGAAGGAACTCTTGTGGCTCCTCAACAGTCTGAGCAGTAAAATTTCCATGCACTGCATTGTCTGCAATTCCAACCAAATCTGGCAGGTTGGGAATTTCTGGAAGACTGAGACCAAATGCAGCGCAGATCAGGGTCAGCAGCTGGATTTTCATGGCGCCACGTCAAAGGTCCAAAATTTGTGTCTATCCGTGCGCCCTTGAGCTTCCAAAACTGGCCACACGAAGTGCAGGCATGCGGCATGCGCCATGGGTGTGTCAATTTCACGCGGGAGGAGGTGGCGAGGCTCAAAGCTGTTTCGATTTGGCAGAGACTTTGAATTCGCCTCCGAGTTTGGAGATCACAGCCAACAAATCTGCGAAAGAATGAGATGCTGTCATACTTTTCCAAGCGACCACACGGTGATTCTTCAGCGCTTGGCGCCCTCACTCTTTGGATCTTCGGGGCTTTCAAGGTCCATATGTATTGAATAACATGAAAGGACAACAGCAGTGCTGTTCACTTGCCGAAATGCTTGGAAGCCATGCTCTTGGTTGTTGTCTAAAGTTCTGCAGGGCCACTGTTTAGTCGTCTTTGAATCGTTCAGTCATTACGGAGCCCTCAAAGTTTTTCAATGACCTTCACACAACTCCATGAAACAAAATAGAGTGGAAGTCAATGCAAGTAGATCTGAGTCCTGCTTATTGAGGATTCTGAAGGTTTTCTTGATCGCACTCAACATTACTCAACCTGAATTATGTCAATATTTTCAAACCTGCAACTTTCCAAGCATCGCTATGTACAGAATCCATGGAAGGCTGCACGCTGCTCTCAAGGTTCGTGATGTCTTGGAGGTCATGGCAACCCCGTGACAGCCCCCAGCAGTCCAGCGAATCTTCCTGCGGACGGTTCGGAAAATACGTATGCCAAGTGCCTACCTAACTGAAATTTTGGACCATTCAATGGCCATTGACAGTACGGATATGGCACACATACTTTCTTCAGCTCACTTACACAGGCAGAACACCTCAGCCATCCTCAGCCTGTTTGCAGATCCCATCCCGTTGCCACGCCTGGCAGCATGGGATGCCAAGCCGAGCCAAAAAAGGCCAGTGCCTAGGCCATGGGACGGCACACCGAATTCTGTCCAACTTGGCCCAGTGTTTGGAAGGAACTAACGGATACTTTAAACAGATCGGCATCGCCCAAGTTCTATGGCACCTTCAAACGCCACAGTGACTCTTGTACCTGGTGAAATTGTCAGCTGTTGCCAAACAATATCCAACTGCACCGTGTTCCGTCAAGCATATCCATGAATCGACCTAAATGGGGGAGTTTCCATTGTCATGTTCAATTGCCAGAGACTCACGGGTGCCATTCTACACCATGACTTCGTATTGAAACACCCATGGTGACTTAGGGATCCTCCATTTTAAGAAACCCCCATATCTGAATCGCCTTCATATCTTCCCAAATGAAAAAAATACGCCAAGAAGCGCTCCAGACTGCGCTCATTTGTTTTTGCCAGAGAAGCAGGGAACTCAAATGACGCGCTTAAACCCTGTCAGGTGTTCGATCCCCCAGAAGCACGCTACAGTTGACCAGAAAAGTGGTGTCAATCTCTGGGGAACCCGTAGGTTCAGTCTCACCAACCACCATGTACCCAATTCCTTTCCTACCAAGCCTACATGCTTGGAGATTAGAAATTTTGCTCTGTTGCAGTAGCTTTCTCGCACCAACCCGTAACCCATAGGCTCATCTGCGCCCACCAAGGGCTGAAGACCGGCTGAAGATAGTGTTTATGCAAGACCTGCAGGAGGTTTGTCCGTTATGTCTCTGTCCAACTTGTAGAATTTCACTGCATCTTTGCAATAAAATGGGATTGCCACCATGCCAAGTTCGAATAAAAACGCGCAATCCTATTCCAGCAGCACCGTTCATTTGACATTCCGCTTTAAAAGTTGCCTTCGAACGGTTAAAGTGTCGGGACGTAAACTCCTGAGTCCAGCGTTTGTCAGCCAGAGAGCTCAAGAACTTTTCTGCACTATACAGGTTCCAGGCTAAAGTGTGTCCAATTAAAAACCAAGCACCTGAACCCATCTATCGGGTGTACAAAGTGCAAAGTTCCAAAAAAAGATGTGCACTCCTATACGCAACCCGCGCAACCGTGCACAATTGCCGCTTTAAACGTTCCGCTTCAAACGGTTAAAGTGTCGGGACGTGAAAACTCGTGAGTCCAGCGCTTGTCAGCCAGAGAGCTCACGAACTTTTCTGCACTATACAGGTTCCAGACTAAAGTCTGTCTACATGATTGAACCAAGCACCTGAACCCATCTATTGGGTGTACAAAATGCAAAGTTCCAAAAAAAGAAATGCACACTCCTATACGCCACCCGCTGTGCCGCTCACAATTCCACTTCAAACGTTCCACGTCAAACGATTGAAGTGTCGGGATGTCAAAGCTCCTGGCACCTGCGCCCAGGGCTATGGTTTGAATGCACACACTTCCACTGCAGGTGCGCCCTGATAGACTCTGTTCGCTTCAAGGTTGCTGCCCTTCCAAGTGACACTTGATGGTCGTAGCACGGCTCCCTCACCGACGTCACTCCTGGCAACCTTGGCTGCTGCCATGATCCTTGCTCCGTTGCCAATCTTGACCGGAGAAAACTTCAACTGACGGTCCTCGAAAGAGTGGCACCTGATGTCTGCATCATAGTCTACGATCACATCATCTCCGATTGAGATGAAAGGTGCATCAATCAGGGCAATGTCATGCACGCAGAAGAAGCGCTTCCCAATCCGAGCACCTCGCAGCCGGAAGTGATTTGCATGCCAGCAGCTTCCCACCGTACGAAAGGGCGAAGTGAAAATATGTTTTTGGAGCATGATAGATGTGAACCACCGCGTGACTGTCGTGGAGTGGTAAGCACTGCTGGTTGGGGTAGTTTCATTGTACAAGAGCCTGCCAAAGATCACAGAAAAGACGAGCCAGGATGTGACGTTCATAATGAGGTATATGAGCATCACCATGAATAGGACTCCAAGAACCGAAGTGTTTGTGGTTGCAGGGAAGCTGTACCTGCTCATCACAAATGAAGCTGAAAGCACCATGCCCTTCAAGCCCCGGAGGATGAAGATGTCAATCACACTGGTTCTGAAGTGAAACCAGCAAAAAGCTGGTAGACTCGTCGCTTCCTGTGGGCCGTCCTTGCTGGGGCGTTTGAAGATCATCGCCGGAGTTCCAAAGTAGCCCAAATTTGTCTGCTGTGGCCTTTTTGGTAGCGATGTATTGAGACCACAGAAGCTGCCCTCTGGCAGGCCCGCAGGCAAGCAGTTGTCGTTCCCCACAAAGCTGTGGTCACCTTGATACCCAAGAATTTCATCAAATTTGGACAGGTACTGTACTGTAACCATCTGTAACCCTATTCATGGAGGTTGGACATGAATCACAATCGAAACCAAACTGAATGTGATGAGGGTGATGACGTTGGTGATGACGAACACGATGATAGTGATGACTATGTTTTAACAATGATGAGGATGATGCGAGGATAATAACGATAATTGGTGATGAGGGTGATGAGAGTGAGGATGAGACACCTTGAAGGGAGTTAGTTGCTGGACTCTCGATTGGTTCCTGCCACTGTCGCACAGGGGCCGTCCACCACAAGGGTGACTGGAATCTCTGGCCAATCAGACAAAACCTTGGTGTAGATGTCTTTGCCTTTCGACATCGGTGGACAGTGACGATGAGAGTGAGGATGAGAGTGAGGGTGATTAGGAGGATGAGAAGACGTATGTAAAACGATTTTCTTGGGGGGGCTGGTCTTTACAAACAACCCATCGCACGTGCTTTTTCAGGAAAATAACAAATAGGACGCTCGCTCCCAGAAAACGTATCAACGTCAAGTGACCAAGGTTTGTAACGCAAGGAACTCTGAAGTGACCCTGGTCCACCGTCGCGCTGGTGAGGATGTTCCGGGAAGCAATGAAACAACCATTTCCCACCTCCAATGTGTCAGGCAGCACGACTTCTTCGGCTATGGCAACTCCTCGCTCCAAAACGAGCACCACACATACGCATGAAGACTGGCACTATCGAAGCATCTCTCAGCAAGTTGGAGGCCTGGTTGGCCCACCGCATCTTCAGGGAGACCATCTGGCCCCGGATGCTGGTCAGCAAGTAGCTACAGGGTGGCTTTACTCTGGGAAGCAGCCGGCAAATCAAAACGGTCAAAAGCAGCTGCAGAGCCAGAATCAGCACAGTAAAAGCAAAGCTCCAAAGTGGAAGCTGTGGCAAGAATCTGAGGACACCTTCGGGCAAGGAATCGAAGCGTTCCAATTCCTTCTCTGAATCTTCTGGGTACTCTAGCTTCGCCTCGAGCTGAAAGATCATGATGATGATGAAAGGCATCAGGGCCTGCGGCACCACCATGAGCCAGTAAGTGGAGGCCATGAGGGCTGCATTTCTGCAGAACTGGCGCACGTCTGCATCCAAAGGAATGCTTCGGGGGTTTGCCACACCTGCATCGCAATTCACGACCTGAGCTGGAACGCCAGAAACTCGGCTTGACACTTTGGAGCCAGCAGGAACCATGGACAAGGCTTCCACGTGGGCTGCTGCAGCAACGGAACACCCTGGCTCCAGAACAGCGTTAGCGCCAACAAAAGCGCCTTGGCCAACTGAAATGGATTTCAACACCATCTTCCCCTCTCCATAGTTCACAGCAGTAAGGTGCTTCAAGCCATTCACTGTGGCCAAATGGCCCACCGAAACAAGATCGAAAGCCACAACACGTGTGAAGATCATAGAGGTCAGTGCCACATCCGCAGAAAGTGGTGGGCCACGCTGGTTCCTGGAGGTGTTGCGGTACCAATGATGGTGCCCTCTGCAATACGCTCCACCAGCCAATGCCGCAAGTAAAACAAACTGTAAATGTCATGTTTTGCCTCCCTGTACCGTCCAATGAGCACCCACTTAGCAGCCAACAAAAGAATGACTCGAAGGATCTTCTCACAAATGATGACGGCCCAGAGCAGCAAAAAGGTTTGCCACAAAGGTATGGCAAAGGTCAGTGGCAACAAGACCCGTTCTGCCAACATCATTCGAGTTGCCATAAGCACAGGCTCTAGCAGAATGATGCTTCCCTGCACCCAAGCACAAAAATTTGGCCAACTCTTCTCACCAAAGCTGTGAGTGGCCGCTGCTCCCAAAAGGCCTGGAAACAGCGACGAAGCTGTCATCATGTCGCGGGTTCGGCAAACAAGGGAGTCCCTCGCGGCACTCGCTTGACCCGCTGTCACTACAAGGCACCTTTTCTGACCAACAAGCACAGGCAACGACGTGAAAGCCTCGCTTGCTTAATGGCCCAAACACATAAATCTTCTCCTGTATTTTGAAGCCTGGATGTTAAAAGTTGGGAACAAACCAAAATCTCAATCCTGAAAATGTTGAAAGAATGGCTCAACCAAGGGACCTCTCCATTCAGGCCTGACTCGTTGCAAAGCAATGTCTCTACGCTGTCTCTGTCCACCAAAGCTCCACCACTCATGAGGATCTTCAGCACTGCGAGGTGTGCCGTCGCAGGCAGCGAAGCCGCTCGCGCTCGCTGGAGCTCGGGCCAGGCATCCAACAGCTCCAGAATCGCACGATGCGAAGCCGTCAGAACTGTCAGAGCTGTCTGGCCTCCAGAAACACTTTCATCATGTCCTTCCAGATCTTCATGTACATACTGAAAGCAAACATCATCTGGATCTATGGCCGGCAACTTCACACGAACTTGCAATGGTAAGGAAGCACTGCTCACATCGATGCACTGCAATTCCTGAACTTCGTAGCAAATTTCTTGTAGTCGTGCCCAAACAACATCCTTGGAGCTTGCCAATATGCACTGAGCGTCAAAGGCTTGCAACTGGTCAGCAAACCCATGGCCTTCATCCAGGACGCAAAAGGCATGACCCTCCATGAGCACTGCCAGCATTGCAGCCATTCGCTCGGTCATCATGTCCACGCAAATGGCCACTGGTGTTTTCTTGCAATTCGTGGTGGTCCTATTTCTGCGCAGCAGTTGCCGAAAAGCTGTGGCCAAGCGAAAGAGTTGCGTATAGCTGAGACAGGAGGATGGCAATTCGCAGCAAATGCTGTGTGGCTTGGTCTGCACACTTTTCCAAACGGCACTGACTAAGTTCTGCCCTGTCTGCTCCCCATCAAAGGGCTCTTCTTCTGGATCGGACTCAGGCTCAGACAAGAATGAGGCCAGCGTGCTGACTGTGGGATGATTGAAAAGCGCACGCAGATCCACTTTCTGCAGCCTGGGTTTGCTTCGCATCTGTCCCAAGAGCTGCCCCATGCCGGCAGAATCGATTCCCAGGTCATCCACAAAATGTGAATTTCGGTCCCAATACTCAGCACCTCTCACTTGCAATGCTACACACGCCGCAATCTCCAGTTCAAGAGCACTTGCACCAACTCGGTGGAAAGAGTCCAAAGCATCCCAGCCATCGTTGTCACTCCATGGAACCACATTTCGCAGGAGCTTGCCACCGCTACTGAACTTCCAAGCGCTGTCCTCAACCAGCTTCACTTGACTGAGGACATAGCCACGACCCAAGGACATAGCTTTGGCTTTCAGCTCAGCCTCAAGGAAGGAACCAGAACCAGATGCCAAGAGTACGAGGCGACCATCCAACAGCCGAGCCTCACAATGTTTCACAGTCCCCAAGTCCATGATGGCAGCCTCCAAGGCCTCCAACTCGATCCGAAGGCCACGCACCTTCACCTGTGAGTTTTGTTCGAAAAGTTTCCAAAGATTGTCGGGATCAACCTTGTTAACCTATGTTAACCTGACTTACTGACTTAGGTTAACAATGCCTGCAAGATGTATTGAAAAAAACACCTGACAGATTCCACGAAACCGAATGCACCCTTTCAATGGGCGCATTAGGTGCAGAACACTCTTGAAAGACACTCTTGAGGAAGAAGACGCTCTTGTGGGACACTCGTGAAAGACACTATTGAAACACAAACTGGTGAGACACTCTTCCAAGCAAGCACCCTTGCTAGATGCTCTTGCAAGACACTCTTCGAAGATACTCTTGCAAGACACTCTTGCAAGAGATTCTAGCGACATTCCGCACTGTCAACATGACACGTTTTGCAGCACTTCCCATATAGGAACAGCGAGGGGTCGACTAGTGACATCTAGTGACTAGAGACCCGCGAGGGAACAAGACACTACCCCCAGACCCCAAGCAAGAAAACGAGAACCCTTCGGACCCTTCGCTACGCATTTGGGAAAGAAAAGAGAAACAAGATGAAACAAGCTGCTTTTCCACACCTGGGAATCCACCCGGCCACGAAAATGCAAGCGGTTTTCGTCGTCTTTGAACGCCAGATCTCCTGTGTTGAAGAGTCGGCCAAGTTCAGGGAGTTCAATGAACTTCTGATTGGTCTGCCCTTCTTCACCAAGATAGCCACGAGCCAAGCCTACACCACCCACGAAAAGGACGCCAACCTCCCCAACAGCCTTCATTGCAAAGGTGTTGGGGTCCAAAATGTGGCACTGATAGCCGGGCAAAGCGAGGCCAAGAGTAATGGGGTCACCCAGCCGCACGTCAATGCCTGTGCAAACCACTGAAATCTCTGTTGGCCCATAGCTGTTGAACAGGAGACGGCCAGGAGCCCAAGTCGAGACCACATCTGCACCCAAAGCCTCGCCACCCACATCGACAATGCGGAGCTGTGGGAGATTGACGTCCATTGACACATCGCTACCGCCAGCAACAGGTACCATGGTGCGCAAGTGTGATGGGACCGCACTGATGCCTGTGACCTGCTTATGTCTCAGCCACAGAAGCATGTCCGGACCAGACTGCTTTACCAGGTCGGGACAGGTGATACTTGTCGCCCCAACAGCCATTGCACCATAGATCTCTATGACGTGAACATCCCAGGACATCGAGGAAATCTGTGCAAAGCGATCCGAGTTGCACAGTCCAATGGCTGCACTCCACACGCGCGCCACGTTCAAGGCCGAGGCATGTCGAATCATCACGGCCTTCGGCTTGCCAGTACTGCCGCTGGTGAAAATCAGGTATGCCAGCCGGTCGAGGTCCTGCCGGAATTTCCACATAGAACAGTGGCTCTGAAGTATGCGCGGGAAATCACATGGGCATTCCGATAAGAGAGGGCATGGGATCATGGACTAGCTGCATGAAAACCAGCAACCACGTGTCACTTCCACAATTGGCTGACAGGTGTTGAGACTATTGCTACAGAAAGAATAAGTCTTTTTTATCGTTAACAGCGGATCTTTGCACTGCTACGAATTGAAAAAAAGAAGTCTTCTAGGAACGTCCCTCAAGACAAGTCCTACCATCGTTTCCGTTTTTTTGCGCTGCCTTGGCAGAAATCATTGCTGGGAAATTTGCTGTCAAAGGTTCCTGCTCGCCAAAGCTCACACATATGGAAAAAACACAGTTGACAGGTCCTTCCTTGCCCAAAAAAACAATACAAAAAAAATGCAAGACTCGATCTTTTGGGGTTCCTCATCCAACCAAAGACATGTGAAACATATGTTTTTCGGCATTCTTGAAACGATACTCGGCCAAAAGACCTCTGATGAGTTTGTTGGTTTGGCAAAGCGCGGAAAAAGGGCCCCTGTGAAAACAATGCGGGCATATGCGGGCTCTTTTCTGAAAGGCCAATTTGCAGGAGACGTTGCTTGCTCAATGAGATCTTACTCTTACTGGAATTCAAAATTCAATGTTTCTTGTCTAAACTCTAAACTAAATATTTCGTTCCTCAGTGAAGCTGGTTTACCATGCAAAGTAAAGCTATAGTACCCAAGAACAGAAGTTGGCAACGCACCAAGTTTCTTGCTAAGATTAATGTCCTTGTTCAAAACCTTCTCGCCTGGGTATTTGGTCAAAGTGCTCTTGCTTGGAGTTGGCAAGTATTTTTTGGTTAAACTACTGATTTCCTCCAGGAAATTGTTTTGCGGCGGAGGAGGAGGAGCAAGAGGAGGGCAGGGCACATCTAAGGTCTGCCATTTGTTGCAACCGTTCTTTGTAGAAATTACTACTTCACTGATTTGCCTTCAGATCCGAGGAATCACAACGAAAGGGTCTTTTTTGATACAAGTATATAGTCAAGTGAGGTCAAGTGGTTGTCCTTAAACGATTTAAAGGACATTGAATCTTATTCTGTCGCAATTCTTTTGAAGAAACTTCTCCGGAAATCATGCATGGCTCCCATTGCTTCTGAATCGACCCCGTGGCGAAAAAACTGGGAACCTTTCTGATTGCTGGGGCTGAGCAACACAGGGAAGGGACGCTTTGCAGACAAGAGCACTGACGTGAAAAACCAACAGCTGGATAAGTAATATATATAGATGATTATAGATGTGGCCACCAACTATGGCTCCAAATGAATGGATAAGCCATCCAGCTGAATCACATGCAGCTATGCTTTTCACCAAATAGAGGGAGCGTCTTCATTGGCGCAGGATTTGCTCCAGCGAGGACGGAAACAAGGTTTGTGAGAGACAGCAGGGGAACATGGGTGTAACATGGTGTAACGGATGGCTTCATCATGCAACCTGGGGCAAGGACCAGTGAGATCTAGAACCCTTTAGAAGCTTAGGAAGCGGTGGTATGTATGCTATGGAGCCGTGCGTGTGCAAAGATGTGCATTCTGGAATGAACTGGGAGTAGCAATTACATTAGAGCACACAAACTCAAGCTGGTAAGTAGTGTTACCAATCCCTCTAGAATCGGACTGAGAATCTTGGCCAGTCGTATTTTTCAATGTCTGCATCCTCTTGGTCACGCTTGGCTGCTATGGGTATTGGCTGACGCTTCAAGGCCCAATCAACATCCAAGATGTATCGACGGAACTGGTTGAACTTGGAGAGAGCATCCAGGCGCAAGTGTGTGCAAAGAGCATGAGTGGAGATGATCACCGCAGGATGGCAGATATCGACCCAGCTGTGAAGTTTCTCAGCTGGCTCTGCCACGTCGAAGGCATTGTAGGCGCACTTTTCAAGCATCACAGCATGGATAGAGGCAATGTTCTTCACTCCCCGCTCCAACACAATTGTCACCACGTGCTCATCTGCATGGCGCTCATGCGCACAAAGATCCAGCAATCCTGGGTGAACGGGCTCCAAACCCAAAAGAGCCTTGCGAAGTGCTCTTCGGATGCTAGCCACCATCAAGGCAAGCTGCTCAAAAGTGTATGCAGCTTTTTCGGTCTCTAGACACACAGACCTAGGCGTTGCTTGGGCTGCTGTCAGCAACAGTTCGCCCAGGTTTGTTTCAAAGCCCGCCATGACGCAGTGCTCGATCAAAAATCAGACTCTTGAAGCTGCTCAAAAGGCTTCAAAGGAACACAGGCTTGTCAGGGTCTGTCACTTCCAACCACAAGTTTTCGATTTAAAGCAAAAGACATCAAAAGACATTGAAATGCGCAAGAGTCAATGCTCCATGGCAGCCGTCTCGAAAATGATCAATGATGGCCTGCAGGTGGGACTCTGCCTCCGCTGCACTGATTTTGCAGCACAGAATTTAAAGAAAACATGACATGACAGGACATCCAAAATGAATCCACTTGAATATGATATGCCATCACAATGTGTTTTCGACAAATATCCAAATTCTTGCAGATCCTCAGCCTCGGACCAAATTTTCAGGAATTCCTCTTTTAGCTCAGCCTGCATGCCGAGTCTGTCCTGGACCAGGGCGCCACTAAGGGGCCCATGGGCCCACGCGAAGCCGGCATCTGGTTCCGCAACAGTTTGAGGCAATCTGAGAGATGCACAAAGCGAGGCAGGTCGTTGAAAGCCTTGTGCCCTGCAAGTCTTAACCTGATGCAGGTTCAACTTGGCAGAACTTCAGCAGATGATGGGCTAAAAAACGAAGGCAGTTCACACATGTTCACACAAGATTCAAGGATGCAACGTATGTGGTCGCTCCTTCGAACCAAATGTTACTGTTGTTGTTCCCAACCAACTTCTGAGCTCAGACTGGAAGTGAAAGCTCAATCAGGGCTCGAGACAGATCAGCTGTGCATTTGTTAGACGTTTCGAGACTGTGGAACCGTGCAGCCAACAAACAGTGAGCGTAACCCAAAGTGTAGTTTTCAGGACGACCCTGTGCGAGCTGTGGGTGTGCGCTTGCGTGCACACAAGTGCGTGCTCAATGTATGGCCACGTGTCGAGTTTCCTAACCTTGCGACATCTATAGATCTATCTCACATGAGTTTCGGGTGTCTTTATCTGCTTGTCTTCGTCTGTGTCGCGCTCTCTCTCTCTCTCTCTGTGTGTGTGTGTATGTTTGCGTGTGTTTTTTCAGTCTCTTTGATGATTTACACCTCTGCACACTTGTGCCATGAGCGAAGAATGCCCCCAGTTCGTGTGCAGCGTGTCACCCAGTCTCAACGTCAATCTTTACAATCTTTTGCAGAGCCCAAAAAAATGACAGAGCCTTGGCTGCGCCCTTCCATTCGGAATGTCAGGGAGATCGTCTCTGGGAAAGAGGGCAACCTCAGTGACCCACCAAATGAGGCACCTTATCAACTCCCAATTGTCTCTACATGTCTCTACTAATTGCTACTGTAGGCACAGGGCTTTAGAGGCTGGTAGCAGGATGGATTGATGCCCGTACCACTCGAAGGTGCGTATTGTCTATTCACACCTTCATGGGAAAAGCATGCGCAGCTGACATATCGGCCTTGTAGAGGGCTTGCTACGTAAGACATGTCGCTAGGTGACAGGGGAAAATGGGAAAATGCTGACATACAGACTTGAGTAATCTTGAGTATTTGTATGAGACTTAGGAAATTCGAAAGCCATGCAAACTGCATCTGCTTTGTCTGCTCAAAGTCAATGTATCGCAGGGCCTACCTTGTTCAGAGCCAGCCTCGCCTGCTGTCTTATCAGTGCTACTAGGCTATTGAGCCTGTTTCTCCTCAGTAAAGCCCGTAGTGGCATGTCAAGATTTACGCAGGTAGGGGATAGAAGATGGCGTTGCTGGCAAGGGGAATGGTGCAGCTGTGCTTCCTTCAACTCTGAGCACCTCACCCTTGGCCATTGTGTGGGGTCTGGCCTGAAAGCATGTGAGATAGGACCAGTATGGACCAGTTGCGTTAAGTTATAAAACTATTTTGGTAGTTTCCTATCTCATCAGCCCTTGCTGGTGTCACGAAACATGAGATGTTGATCGTTTATGAATTTGTTTTTAAGACCTGCATTCAGGTCTGAGAGTGGGTCCAGCGCGCATGAGTTGGGAGTTTGGGCAAAACAATGCACTGATACTCCAACCAACGCCCCATAAGCGCTTCAAACCGTGGGCACATGCGATAGGACTGGTCCCCTGAGAGAGCTACATCTCATAAGAGGCGACAAGTCCTATCTCATCAGTACCTCAATATAAATGATGGGTTTTCCCTTGTCATATTCGATTACCAGAAGGTCATGCGCCGTCGTTGTATAGCCCTAGCAGGCCTGGGAGCCATAGTCCTGGAGGGCCATGGGATTTCTGGATGTTTGGGTGAGATTGGATGAGGAACTTCAAGACTAACCTCTGAAGGAAGGGTTTTATGGAGATAGTCCCCTGATCTAGTTCCATGCAAATGATCTCTTGACCTTTCCAGGAATCGTGATTGTTGATGAAAAACGTGAGAAGTCCGAACTCACGGACTGATCTCTCAACTCTTTCGGCACCTTCAATCAAAATGCAATTACAGTAGATTGTTTAAATCCCAAAGTGATAAAACTGGGGATGGCTTATGAGACTTATGAGTGTTACTGCACGACATCGTTTCCATCAAACATATTCTCTTCGCCTGCATCAATACAATCAGATCACGGGAACCCCACAATTTCTCCCCCAAAACCAATGCTGGCGCTCCTTTCGACGTGTCAGCCCCAGGCGCAAACCAAGGCAGACATTATCCCCCATATGTTGACTCGCACCACAGGAAACTTGTGAAAGTCTTGGAAAAAATGGAAGAACTATATAGAAATATAGTTCTTCAGTTCAGTTCAGTGAGTTTTGGGCATATTTTGGACATGGCACAGGCGACTGACCACTGACTGTCCAAGCCATTGGTCCAGGCGTTTCAGCACCTCTTTGGATCCAAAAACTCTGCAGAAGGCCGTCACCAATCGAGGGGAGATCATCCAGTCCGAGATATAGATATGTCGTGAGTATTCTTGAGTCATGAGTATACTAAAATGTGACGAGGAAAACGTCTCCACACACACCTTTGTGAAGGCAGATCGTTGGAGGAAAGAGTCAAGATGCACATCGAACGTGAATCGATCCTTTTGATTTGATTTCGATGTGTTTCGCACCTCTAATGTGTGCTCAAGCAGAACTGCAACCCTTTGAAGCTGATGCCAGAGCTACCGCACTCAACAACTTCTTAGAGTCTTAGACTTGACTAGGTTTCATTCAAGTGTAATATTGAGTTATATCTTGAATTGGTGTTGACGCATTGCATTCACACATTTGCAGCTCAAACGCATGGCTTCAAACAAAGAGTTGACAAGTTCCAAGGGAAAGGTCGCATCTGTTCCGCAGAGTGATCAGCAAGCCAAGCTAGTTGAGGATGTGTACGATTTCTTTGATTTCTTTCCTACTGGTTCCAGGAACAGTTATCCACTTGGAACTTCGTTGGAACAGAAGCACCACCCATCATTTGCCAGTGCCTTGGTGTTTCAAGATGTTGGGCCATATTTCATGGATGGGTCTCACAGGTTTGCACAAACCTTGTAGATACATACAGCTAGTGAGCCTTTTGTGCCTCTGTAGAGACAGTCATCGATCATCGATCATGATGGATGTCAAAAAATCAAGTTCACAATATTCCAAAGTTTGAGACTTTTCGTTTACTATGAAGGGCTCTCATTTTCCCAGTCTCCACTTCAGTTCGGTGCCAAAATCTGACACGGTGATACGTAGTCTAGGATTTGGATTTGTAGCACCTCTTCTCAGAATGAATAAACCTCGACATGCCTGAAATTTCTACCACTGGTGGAACTCGATAGGAAAACAACCTACCTCGCAAATTGAAGGGGCGTTCTTTTATCCAAATACTCCATGCACACCAGCATTCCTCTGCCATGCCGAGCTTCAATTCTTAAAATAAAAGTTCCCTCGCCAGGGACATGCCAAACAACCTGCCAAGTCAAACACAACGCATACAGCGCATTACAGAGTCATAAAGGATGCGACACTCTCACTGTGCCTAAGGAAACTATGTTGTTAATGCATGATGCAGATTTGTGAAAGTCAACTGCTGCAATGAACACTTTCACAGTTTCTGGCAGGATGCCGCCAAGATGATGTCTGCTGATTGAATACGGGCCAACCAATCCCCTCCAATCGTCAACATGCGCCGCTAGCTTGCGCTACCAATATGTTTGGGATTGTTTGGGTACCCGTGGATTCTACAGTGAGTCCTTTTTTGCAGCATGTATTCATTCATGGTGCTTAAGCTCCTCCTGGTTTCAAAACGCAATGTAGAAGTGCTGTGTGTGTGTGCTCGAAGAGTTCCAAGATTTCACAGGACCATATCGCCATTTGAGAAACACACATAGTACTTGTGCTCAAACGGATTGAACTCTGTGGCATGAGAAGTTCGAGTTGCAGGTCGACCAACACCAGATTGGGATCAGGCAATGTGGCACAAGGTTTTTGGGTACTGAAATGAACATATCTGGATATCGACCATTACACTACCACACTTTGAGACGAGGTTGTAGACATGCTATAAAAGGAAAAAAGCACGCAAAGGCAACAGCTGCAGCTAGAGAAGAACGACATCTGTCATCGTGTTGAAAATCAATGAAAATCAAACTCAAATCAAGCCATGCTAAACGAGGCAAAACATGGCGCAACTAAGGCTTTGTTTTGTTGAAAAACTAGTGAACATTATTGAACTAAAACTCTTCATGGCTTATGTTGTGCACATCTACAGTCTGAGATCCCTGACACCTTCGCCGTGAACTTTCTGCTGCCAAGCTGCCATGCCATCTCTGTCGTTTCTTTTCATGCCGGATGGTCCACATTGCAGCAGCCAAGCCCTGGGATCCGTTCCCGTCTTCTTCGCGGTTTCACTTCCAAGGTCCTGGGTTCACCGGCAACAACAACTGTCCAATGTTCTTCACGGAGTTTGACCAAAACAGGGGAGTTGGTTGTTTCTACAGATCTTCCTTCTTCACAATACAAGTAGCTCACACGGCAGATCTGCGTCACTTCTACAAATTGTTGGTATTGGATCAGCTCCTGGTAAGTGATATTGAGCATCCTTTGGGCTGTAGCCAAGCTGCCACCAGATTTTGAAGTCTTCACCCCGCTCCTTTTTGATCTTCTCTGCCTCTTCCAATGCCTGCCGAGTGCCGAGCTGGGAGCTAGTCTCTCAAGACGTTTTCTAATGTGGATACATTTTGACACTGCACGAGTGCATGCAGAATCAAGTGTTCACTATATTCACTCACATCTCGGTCGACAAAAAAACAAGAAGGTCAACACCCAACTCCCCTCCTCTCCGACCCCCAACTGGCGCCTTGCGGCCCTGTGTGCGCCAAAGTCCCCACAGCCTGTATCCATAGTCCCGACTGAGAGAAATATAAGAAAGATGTCGGTTCTGCAGCAGCCCGGCGGCCAAGGCCTGGCATTGGATCCGACGGCGCAGGGTCCGGACAATCCGAACCAACTGCAAGGAACAGCCACCAATGCTGCCACAGCAATTCGGTTTCAAAGGAGCTGACCTCTACCGTACCTCGCACACCTTTCCTTTCTCACACAAACTTCACCCCCGACCCCGTCAAGATCTCAGTGGAAATCATGACAGTAGCAGCTCGGCTTTGGAAGAACCAACCTACAACATCTCCCACACCTTTCCTTTCTCATGCAAGCTTCATACCCCAACCCCAAAAAAAAAACTAACATCTAGCTACTTGGCTTTGGAAGTACTAACCACATCTATCCTTTTTCACACAAAGTTCACGCCCAAACACTTGATCTTCACCTTTCCGGCCACATCTCCAACAAAGTCCAACTACCCCAAACTGTTGCTCATCCCCCAACACCGGCGAGCAGGCGTTCAGCCGCAGGTGCCTCAGCTCCACAGTCACCGATGTTGTTGTTTTGGAGCTGAAGCTCCTTCAAACTTCCATTGGTCTTAAGGCTTTCAGCCAGGGCCTGGCCAACTCGTGCCGACCGGAACCAGTCGACATTGACCCCTCTCCCCACCTGGGGAAGCACAGATCACACATCGGGGCAAACTTACAGAGTACCCAACATCCAGTGGACAGAATCACTGGGAGACCACTTGTCAAGATCACTGTTTCTCTGCAGCTACTCACGCTCATGCTGGGGAAGTCTTCAAATTCGCATTTTCAAAATTCGCCATCCAAACATCCGACTGCAAGGAACAGCCAACAATGCTGTGACACGTAGCGGCTCGGCTTCAAAGGAGCTGACCTACAAGACCTCTACATGACATCTTTCCGTTTTCACACAAACTTCACCAATCCCTTGAAAATTACTATAATCTTGCCATATCAACAAAGTCCAACTACCCCAAACTGTTGCTCATCCCCCGACACCGGCGAGCAGGCGTTCAGCCGCAGGTGCCTCAGCGCCACGGTCACCGATGTTGTTGTTCTGGAGCCAAAGCGTCTCCAAACTGCTGTTGCTCTTCAGGCTTTCAGCCAGGGCCTGGCCAACTCGTGCCGAGGGGAAAACAGGCGGGGTTCACCCCTTCTCCCTCACCTGGTGAAGAACAGAGCACACATCGGGGCAAACTTACAGAGTACCCAACATCCAGTGGACAGAATCACTGGGAGACCACTTGTCAAGATCACTGTTTCTCTGCAGCTACTCCCTCTCATGCTGGGGAAGTCTTCAAATTCGCATTTTCAAGATCCGCCATCCAAACATCCGACTGCAAGGAACAGCCAACAATGTTGTGACATGTAGCGGCTCGGCTTCAAAGGAGCTGACCTACAAGACCTCTACATGACATCTTTCCGTTTTTACACAAACTTCACCAATCCCTTGAAGATGACTAATCTTGCCACATCTCCAACAAAGTCCAACTACCCAAAACTGTTGCTCATCCCCCGACACCGGCGAGCAGGCGTTCAGCCGCAGGTGCCTCAGCGCCACGGTCACCGATGTTGTTGTTCTCGAGCCCAAGCTTGTCCAAACTTCCATTGCTCTTCAGGCTTTCAGCCAGGGCCTGGCCGTCTGGGTACCATGGGGGAACAGTCGGAATTGACACCTACCCTGGCCTGGCAACGCACAGAAACAAATCGATTTAAGGGCAGGGCTCTTCCCAAGCCAACAACATCAACAACAAGTGGAGGGAATCACCATGTCGGGCGAAGGATCGCTACTAAATAAGCTTTCAACCACCGGACCATAAGATCACCCAGAGTTTTCAAAACAAATTGTCCCATTGTCGGCTCTGCTTCATTGGCTCTGTGAATGACATCCGGAGACGGTTGCTCAACCGACGGTTGCCGAAGTGCACAATGGCACAGTTCGTTCCTAACCAAAAACACGCTCTGCAAATGCCGCGCGATGCTACGACATATCAAGTCGCTTCACTCATTGCTCAATGCTGTACTCAAAAACAGACTGAATGTCCAAAAGCTACCCAAAGCGTCGCACATCCCCGGACACCAGCGAGCAGGCATTCCAGCCGCGGGCGCCTCAGCTCCACAGTCACCGATGTTGTTGTTATCGAGCCAAAGCTTCTCCAAACTTCCATTGGTCTTAAGGCTTTCAGCCAGGGCCTGGCCAACTCGTGCCGAGGGGAAACAGGCGGGATTCACCCCCTCTCCCCACCTGGTTATAGCACACATTGGGGCAAATTTACAGAGTACCCAACATCCAGTGGACAGAATCACTGGGAGACCACTTGTCAAGATCACTGTTTCTCTGCAGCTACTCCCACTCATGCTGGGGAAGTCTTCAAATTCGCATTTTCAAAATTTGCCATCCAAACATCCGACTGCAAGGAACAGCCAACAATGTTGTGACATGTAGCGGCTCGGCTTCAAAGGAGCTGACCTACAAGACCTCTACAGAACATCGTTCCGTTTTCACACAAACTTCACCCAATCCCTTGAAGATTACTAATCTTGCCACATCTCCAACAAAGTCCAACTACCCCAAACTGTTGCTCATCCCCCAACACCGGCGAGCAGGCGTTCAGCCGCAGGTGCCTCAGCTCCACAGTCACCGATGTTGTTGTTGTGGACTGAAGCTCCTTCAAACTTCCATTGGTCTTAAGGCTTTCAGCCAGGGCCTGGCCAACTCGTGCCGAGGGGAAACAGGCGGGATTCACCCCCTCTCCCCACCTGGTTATAGCACACATTGGGGCAAATTTACAGAGTACCCAACATCCAGTGGACAGAATCACTGGGAGACCACTTGTCAAGATCACTGTTTCTCTGCAGCTACTCCCACTCATGCTGGGGAAGTCTTCAAATTCGCATTTTCAAAATTCGCCATCCAAACATCCGACTGCAAGGAACAGCCAACAATGTTGTGACATGTAGCGGCTCGGCTTCAAAGGAGCTGACCTACAAGACCTCTACAGAACATCTTTCCGTTTTCACACAAACTTCACCCAATCCCTTGAAGATTACTAATCTTGCCACATCTCCCACAAAGTCCAACTACCCCAAACTGTTGCTCATCCCCCAACACCGGCGAGCAGGCGTTCAGCCGCAGGTGCCTCAGCTCCACGGTCACCGATGTTGTTGTGCTGGAGGCCAAGCCAATCCAAACTTCCATTGGTCTTAAGGCTTTCAGCCAGGGCCTGGCCAACTCGTGCCGAGGGGAAATTCACCCCCTCTTCCCACCTGGTTAAGAACAGAGCACACACTGGGGCAAATTTACAGGGTACCCAACATCCAGTGGAAAGAATCACTAGGAGACTACTTGTCAAGATCACTGTTTCTCTGCAGCTACTTCCTCTCATGCTGGGGAAGTCTTCAAATTCGCATTTTCAAAATTTGCCATCCAAACATCCGACTGCAAGGAACAGCCAACAATGCTGTGACACGTAGCGGCTCGGCTTCAAAGGAGCTGACCTACAAGACCTCTACATGACATCTTTCCGTTTTCACACAAACTTCACCAATCCCTTGAAGATGACTAATCTTGCCACATCTCCAACAAAGTCCAACTACCCAAAACTGTTGCTCATCCCTCAACACCAGCGAGCAGGCGTTCAGCCGCAGGTGCCTCAGCTCCACGGACACCGATGTTGTTGTTCCCGAGGCCAAGCGCCCGCAAACTTCCGTTGGTCTTAAGGCTTTCAGCCAGGGCCTGGCCAACTCGTGCCGAGGGGAAACAGTTGGGATTCACCCCTCTCCCCACCTGGTTAAGAACAGAGCACACATTGGGGCAAATTTACAGGGTACCCAACATCCAGTGGACAGAATCACTGGGAGACCACTTGTCAAGATCACTGATTCTCTGCGACGCTACTCCACTCATGCTTGGGAAGTCTTCAAATTCGCATTTTCAAAATTTGCCATCCAAATGTCCGACTGCAAGGAACAGCTAACAATGCTGTGACACGTAGCGGCTCGGCTTCAAAGGAGCTGACCTACAACACCTCTACATCTTTCCGTTTTCACACAAACTTCACCAATCCCTTGAAGATTACTAATCTTGCCACATCTCCAACAAAGTCCAACTATGTCCAACTACCCCAAGCTGTTGCTCATCCCTCAACACCAGCGAGCAGGCGTTCAGCCGCAGGTGCCTCAGTTCCACGGACACCGATGTTGTTGTTCTTGAGGTCAAGCAACCCCAAACTTCCATTGGTCTTAAGGCTTTCAGCCAGGGCCTGGCCAACTCGTGCCGAGGGGAAACAGGCAGGATTCACCCCCTCTCCCCACCTGGTTCAGAACACAGCACACATCGGGGCAAACTTACAGAGTACCCAACATCCAGTGGACAGAATCACTGGGAGACCACTTGTCAAGATCACTGTTTCTCTGCAGCTACTCCCACTCATGCTGGGGAAGTCTTCAAATTCGCATTTTCAAGATTCGCCATCCAAACATCCGACTGCAAGGAACAGCCAACAATGCTGTGACACGTAGCGGCTCGGCTTCAAAGGAGCTGACCTACAAGACCTCTACATGACATCTTTCCGTTTTCACACAAACTTCACCAATCCCTTGAAGATTACTAATCTTGCCACATCTCCAACAAAGTCCAACTACCCCAAACTGTTGTTCATCCCCCAACACCGGCGAGCAGGCTTCAGCTGCAGGCGCCTCAGCTCCACGGTCACCGATGTTGTTGTTCTTGAGGTAAAGCTCCTTCAAACTTCCATTGGTCTTAAGGCTTTCAGCCAGGGCCTGGCCAACTCGTGCCGAGGGGAAACAGTTGGGATTCACCCCCTCTCCCCACCTGGTGAAGAACAGAGCACACATCGGAGAATATCTACGGAGTACAGTGCCCAAAATACAGAATCGGTGGGAGGAGACCACCTGTCAAGACCACTATTTCTCTGCAGCCACTCAATCTCCTGTTGGGGAAGTTCCAGAATTCGCATTTTCAAGATTTGCCAATCCAGGGCCTCAAGAACTGGCAAAAAAAATTGCAAAAATATCTCCTTAAACCCGCAGCGTGTCGCAGCAGAGATGCCTCTGCACCCTGGTCCCCGATCTTGTTGCAGCTAAGGTCAACCCTTTTGGCGGTGCTGCTTTTCAGAGCCTCTGCCAAGACCTGCGGCAGCTCCCTCCCACGTGTCCCGGTGGGTATGCAGAGGATCCATCAACGGGGTGCAGATTTCAAGATGCGTTCAACGGAAACTCAGGGTCACAAGCCCCTAAATATCACGCTGCGAAACACTCGTTCCATGTTGAAAATTCCTGCTCTAGGCACCTATACAAATATGTGCATTGGCGTTTTGAAGAGCTCTCACAGTAGATCCATCTTTCTCGATGGAACATTTGGCCCTCGTCTAGAACAATTGGCACTTGTGGGACATGAGCGACCGACCTTTTGAGCACCTATTTCGCTGCTCAGAGATTTATCAGCACAGCACAGTTGGTGTCAACACACTTCGTTATTTGTGAGATCAGAAGAAACCTATTACAGTGCACCATACCTGCAGCATGCCGTGAGGGGCATGTGATCCCAATAGGATTTGAAAAGGGCCACAGCATAGCCTTTGCACACTGGTTCGCTGCGTCATTTGGATGGAATCTCAGAATTGCTGCGCACCAGGTGCATATCTACTTTTGAATCTTGTCACGCATGAATTTACTGAGTTATTAAGAGTCCAATATAGGACTGACTGGAAAGCGAGATCAGCAAAACAGCAGCAAAATGAAATCACCGACATGGGATATGAAACCATCACTTTCCCAGAAAAACATGGCCCCCAGCTTCGGCCCTGGAGACTCTAACACCGCACCTTGGCGCCGGAATCGCCAAGCTGGATTTGCCGGAAATCGAAATCGAAATCCTTTCAGACCGGTCCCCTCAAAAAGGCCACCCGGTGACATGCTCCGACTAAGCACAAAGCGGCTTCCCCTCCTGAATTCCGGCTGGATCTTGCTGGCAAGTTGTGATCCACCGACTCCAACACACCGACTCCCCAGAGCCCCGTCCCCCGCCTGCCCGGCGAACACACCTGCCATGCGCTTCACCATGTGGAGCTCCGAGCCACTGAGCTTGTCGAGGTCCTGCACAGGAAACAAGTTCAGCCTTTGTTGACTTGTGAGCCTGTGACCCTGCACTTCCAGCCGTAGCAAATTGCAGGAATGAATGTCTGTTTGCCTACCACGAGACAAAGGGTCGCACAGCTGGCCAAGCAGCTGAAGTTCATATTCAAAAGCCCAATTCTCAACATGCACAACACTTCCTGAGCTTCCGGAAATGCTGGTGCCATAGTGAACTGAGTCCTTCAGCTCTTCGCTCATGAAGTCGCAGCGCTTCATTACATCCAGAAAGAAGGTCAACTGCGGCAGCATCTTCGCGAAAAGGTCGGAAGTTTTCCTGTTATGCGGCATGATTTCGCTCCCATCACCCATGAATGGAGCGAAATCATCACCCATGAATTCTGCCTGCGCAGGTCCGGGACATGAGATAGACATGAGACAGAGTGTTGCTGGTGCTGAGACTGGAAGATTGACGCCGTTGTGGAAGGTTGGTTTGATTTGCAAGTTTCTGATTAGTTCTATCTACTTATGAACATCGATTTATATCAAACCCATTTCAGTTAGAAGAATGCGTGTAATGTTCTGACACCTTTGCAGGACAGTTGCAGCAAACGCAGCTCGTTGCAGCTTCAATGGTGGAACTGCCATCTCTTGGGAAAAACAGCTTGTTTAACAGCTGCTAGCAGCTTTGCATTGGTTGTCAGCTTGGGTATGCAAGAGCCATACATGACAATGAGAACAGGGCCAGATTGCATCCAGTGAACATAAAATAGGGGTATTCAGTATTCAGAAGCTTGGGTGGCGCGAGCACACAAAAGGTGCAATCTTCTGGCTCGCGTATATGGTCGTTTGCATTGCACACGTCAATATTAGACTGCTGCATCAACTAATATTCAATGCTGCAATACTCTTGGACTCGCAATTCCTCGAAGACCCTTTGATGGATCCGGCCTCTTCCCACAATGCTTTGGCCACCACGATGTTGCCACTTTTCATGGCTCTGTTGAGCCTCTTTCCCAGTGCTGGGATTGCAGCCGCCCGCACAGGCTCAAACAATGCAGCGGCGAGAACAATGTGCACCAAGGGCGCCACTATGTTCAAAACAGTAACAAAAAATGATCCGCCTTCAACAGCCAAAAATAGAACAGACATCAGTGCCTGGGGCACGTTCTCAATGAATATGTGGAGGAGTTTGCTTTTGGTCACCTGTTTGAAGATTGTGGGGAGGATAATCCCTTCCCAACAACCTCCAGACCACTCGCCCTGGACCTTTGGGGGGATGAGCAAAACTGAGAGGTGGCTCGTGGCCAGCTCATTGAAACAGTTTGGAGCCTGAGGAAGATAAACCTCCATAAAATAATGCATAAAAAAGAAAAGGGCATGGAAGGCTACTAGGTACGACCAGCTCAACACTCCGACTATCTTCATGAAAACGTGCTGTGACTGTAAACAAAGCCCTCCAAAAATGATGTCTTTCAAAGTGTCCCACTGGTCAGATAAAAACGGTGCCATGGAGGAAAATGAAGCCACAGCAAAAGCTGTGGCATCAAAGCGGTCACCCGCTTTGAGCCAGGCCACCGCCAGCACGGCTTGGACTAGAAGGGAAGCACCGGCACAACAAAACAGCAACAAATAAACTTCCCAGTCCAAGCCGAGTGTCTTGGATAGCCTTCCATTTTCCATGCTCCACAGAGTTGCAGCAAAGCTCAACAATACCGTGCTGCCGAAGCTCAACATGACCAGCCGTCGTTGAGCCCCTTGGCTCAGTGGGACGGTCTGACCCAGAGCCTGGTAGGAGCTGAATGCTTTGAATTCAGCTCCCACGACCATGATGACGGTCCCTGAGATAACAACACAAAGAAACACCAGGAGAAAAACGCAAAGAAACCAATGGAAACGATCTGCCCTTTCCTGATCCGTCATGGCTCTGATCTCCGCAATCGTTGGGAGGAGCGCTTTTGGCTCCTCAACGGTCTGTGCAGTAAAATTTCCATGGAAAGAATTCTCTACGATTTCGACTAAATCCGGCAGGGCAGGCATCTCGGGCAGCGAAAGAGCCACAGCAGCAGAAACGAGGCTCAGCAGCTGGATTTTCATGGCGCCACGTTGGGAGGTCGAAATCTGTTTCTATCTACGCACCGTTGAGCTTCCAAAACTGGCCACGGGAAGTGAAGGCATGGGCCATGGGTGTATCAGCTTCACGCAGTAGGAGGTTATGAGGCTCAAAGCTGTTTCGAATTGTTGGAAATTTTGAGTTCGCCTCAATTTTAATCATCCATTTCATCCATTTTAATAGGATTTTCCATGATAAACCATCTATTTTGGGGTACCCCCATTTATGGAAACCCCCAGTTAGCCTCAGAGTTTGTCAGAGATCACAACCAATCTGCGAAAGAATGAGATCCTGGAGATGCTGCGCAGCACGGTGATTCTTTGGCACTTGGCGCTCTCAACTCTTTGGATCTTCCCTGCTTTCAAGGTCTGTGTCGAAGCTTGGAAGCCGTTTGCTATTTAAAGAAACACGGGCCACTGTTTATCCCCATTGTGTTTTGAAACATTGAGCCCTAAAATTAAGCTTTTCATTCTGACAGTTTTCTTGCAAATCACACTCAACCTGAATTGCTTCAATAATCTTCAATATGTTCACACCTGCAACTTTCCAAGCATAGCCATGTATGGAATCCAAGGAATGGCCTATGCAGCAAACTGCTCTCAAAGTTCGTGATGTCGTGGCAGAGAGAGCATGGGACCTCTGCACAATCAGTCACTAGCGAATGCAAATCTCATGGCTCAAAGAACAAGCGGACCCTGTGACAGCTGTCCCCCACCACCAGCCAAGCTAATCTTCCTGCCGATGGTTCAGAAACCGGCATGCGAGTGACTCAGTGTGATTTCAGACAAGTTACGGCCATCCACAGTACTGAGCAGCGCGCGTGTACTTTCTTCAGCCCACTTGTGCGGGCAAAAACAAAACACCTCAGCCTGTTTGCAGCTCCAGGTTAAGACGACATCCACTGAAACATCATTTCCTCTACCAATAGCAAACACTGCCCTGGGCAACTGAAGAAAACCGTCCCAAAAATCCAACGAAATGTGCGATGCGGGAATCCATTGATAGTGGATGTGAGAAACCTGCAACCTGTTTGGTCCTAAGATTAATTACCATCTCTCTGCCGAGCCTGGGGTTGCTACAAACACTCCTGGAGCGCGGAACGTGATTACCAGGAATGGGACTGCGTAAGACCAAAAATGCTGACATCTTCAAAAATTATGTTTGCACGCGTAGGTGCGCCCTAGTGGGAGCAGTATTTTGAAGCAAGAAGCGGACACTCCAAACAGATCGGCACTCTTGCGACACTCCCGTATGTCAGTGACTCATGGTAGAATGCAATGAATTTGTTTGCTGAAAGACAAAAAATCCAACTGCATCAGTTCCGATGTAAATATCGAATTTCTGCTTGTCATACTAGATTGCCAGACGGCGCGGGTCATGATTCCAAACTCCAGTTTGCCAGGTGACCAAGTGCATTTCACACCATTTTTTTCAGCTTGCTTGAGCAAATATAGCAAGTACCTGCCTCGGGCTTAAGATGACACCCTCAATAGGTTAACAGCAACATGTCATATCTTAATGCTGAAGTTGCTGTCTTATACGTTTGATTCTCTGTTTCGGCATTAAATAGCCATTATTTCTATCGACTTAGATATTGTTCTTAGGATATAAATTGCTCTAAGTCCATGAACAAGGTCAAAATCGCCCCACCTAAGCGGGTGGCCAAATTTCGACAGCCTCCCCAGCAGCCCTAGCGGGAGCCCGGGCCTTGCGACTGCCTGGAGGGCCATGGGATTTTGGCATCTGTGTGGGGCACCTTGCCTCTGAATGAAGGAAAATTCATGGAAATCTGGTTGGTGGTTCACCTACCCCTCTGAAAGATGATGGAGTTCATCAATGGGAAGGATGACATCCCATATATTCTGGAAAATAATCCACTCATGTTTGAAACCACCAGAAATTCATCAGCTGCATTGATTTCATCTGATCTTGATCTGGACTTACAGAAATCCTAATTGTTGATGGAGAAACAGCTGGAATGTCACCGACAACGATTCTGCACAAACAATGATGACCTTCTTGGAACTGCGAATTCACCGAATCCCCCAGAATTGGTGTAGTCTAGTATTTAGAAGCCAAAAGCGGACACTCCAACCAGTTTGTTCTCTTTTGGCACCTTTAAAAGTATATCTGAATCTTAATCGCTTATACCCTGAAGTGCTAAAATTGGGGGTGGCTTGGGTTCGACACATTAAGAGGATGCACCGCAAATGTGAACAATTGTTCAGCAAGTGGTCCAACGCGACATCCAAGTGCACCATGTTTACATCAAACATATCCAATGATTCTCTCCGCAGCCTGCATCAATGCAGTCAAACAAAACCCCACAGTTTCTCCCCCAAACCAATGCTGGCGCTCCTTTCGATGTCTGTCAGCCCCAGGCGCAACTCTCACCACGGAAAAAATATCCCTGCAGAAGTGATTTTGGCATAGTTTTGCTATGTGTTTGCTATGTTTTGGTATCATGGTATTCATGGTCCAGGCACTGGAAACTGTCCATCCCAGTGGCGAAAGTTTCAAGCTTCGCACCACCTTTCGGGCCCAAAACGCACAACCCAGCATGATGCGTTTCACAACGAAGGCTTCTCAAAATCCTTTCCTGGGATGACCGATCGGATATACAATCGAATACAATCGAGGTTGGGATATCATCCTGTCGGAGATATGTCCTGAGTCATGAGTGCTAAATATTTTGGATGTGCCCAGGAAAACATCTCCACAGACCTTTATGAATGTGGATCATTGGAGGAAAGAGGCAAGAAAATGCGCAGCGATCGCAATTCGATCTTTTCTTCGATACGCTTGGCACCTCCAATACGTGCTGAAGCAGAACTGCAAACCTTTGAAGCTGATGCCAGAGCTGCCACATTCAATAGCTTCATAGACTTAGCTAAGTTTCACTCAACTCTATATTTAATCATCATATGATATATCATATTATATTGGCTTGATGTTGATGCCTTGCATTCAGACATTCGCAGCTCAAACGCATGGCTTCGAATAAAGAGTTGACAAGTTCCAAGGGAAAGGTCGCGTCTGTTCCACAGAGTGATTAGAAAGCCACACTAGTTGAGCATGCGCATGCTTTCCTTAATTTCTTTCCAACTGGTACCAGGAACAGTTGTCCACTTGGGACTTCGTTGGAACAGAAGCAGCACCCGTCATTTGCCAGTGCCTTGGTGTTCCAAGATGTTGGGCCATATTTCATGGATGGATCTTACATGTTTGTACAAACCTTGTACATACAGCAATTAATGCTTTTGGTGTCTCTGTTACAGTTGCAACAGTCATCATGGCTACGAGTACTCAAAAATCCTCAAGGTTCCCAATATTCCAGAGTTTGGGACTCTTTGTTTGCTGTAAAGGTCTCTCAATTTCACATTCCCAGTCTCCACTTCAATTCTGTGACAGAACCTGCAATTCCAAGTACTGGCTGAAGTCAAGTAGGAAAGCAACCTACACTGCAAACTTCTGCGCAGTAAAATACCTGTAAGTTGCATGATGATTTGAAGGGTTGTTTTTCTCCAAATACTCCATGCCAAGCTTCAATTCTTAAAATCAGTTGCCTCGCCAGGGACATGCCAAAAAGGCAAACACAAGACACATGGGGTGCAACAGCCTGACCATGCCGAAGTAAAACCATGCTTCGGATCTGTGAAAGTCAACTGCAATGAACACAAGCAGCCCTCCCGAATACAGCCAAGCAACTGCTGGATGTCCAATGGCCTCAAGATCCAAACCCCTCCAATCGTTCAATATGCGCTAGCCATAGCTAGCCTGCGTTATGAATGTGCTTGGGTAACCTTGGATTCTCTCGTAAGTTCAATTGTCCGAGTCTGTGTTCATTCATGGTGAATAAGCACCTTCTGGTTTCATAACGCAATGTTCAATTGCTGTGCGTGCTAGATGGGTTCCAAGACTTCACAAGACGATACCAGCACTTGACAAAATGACATGCTACTTGACGGGTCAGCAGAAGGAAAGCACGTCTTTTGGTCAACAGCTGCAGCTAAAGAAGAACGACACCTGTCATCATGTTCAGAATCAAACTTGAATCAAACCATGCTGAAGAAAAACATTGCGCAACTGAGGCTTTATTTTGTTGAAAACTATTGAACATTATTGAACTAAAACTCTTCATGGCTTATGTTGTGCACAACAGTCTGAGATCCCTGACACCTTCGCCGTGACCTTCTGCTGCCAAGCTGCCATTCCTTTCAGCCAAGCCCTCGGACCCATTCCCGTCTCAGTTTCACATCCTGGGTGCGCCAGTCGTCAGAGCTTCCTAGTGCCATACAGGTGACCCACACCGCAGGGTTGCACGTCCCGAATTTGTGCTATTAAATCGAATCATGAATCATATCATCTGAGGGTAGCTCATACTGAAAATATTTTGGGCCTTTTTGGGCGCCAAGCTGCCACCAGATTTCGAAGTCATCGCCCCACTCCTGTTTGATCTTCTCTGCCTCTTCCAATGCCTGGCCGCCCCCGACCTCCACCACACCCTACTCCTAACGGAACCCCCACTGGCGCCTGGAGGCCCGGTGGCCAAGGTCCCCACAGATTGGACCCAAATTCGCTGAGAGAAAGTCTCCAGAGACTTCGGTTCTGCACCAGACCAGCGGCCAAGGCCTGGCACTTGACATCGGATCCCACCACGCAGGGTGCCAGAATTCGAAACTTCCGACTGAAAGGAACAGCCACCAATGCTGTGACATGTAGCTGCTTGCGCTACCAATATGTTTGGGTACCCATGGATTCTACAGTGAGTCCTTTTTTGCAGCATGTATTCATTCATGGTGCCCTCAGCTCCTGGTTTCAAAACGCAATGTAGAAGTGCTGTGTGTGTGTGTGCTCGAAGGGTTCCAAGATTTCACAGGACCATATCGCCATTTCAGAAACACACATAGTCTACTTATAGTACTTGTGCTCAAACGGATTGAACTCTGTGGCATTAGAAGTTCGAGTTGCAGGTCGACCAACACCAGATTTCGATCAGGCAATGTGGCACAAGTTTGTGGGTACTGAAATGAACATATCTGGATATCGACAATTACACTACCACACTTTGAGACGAGGTTGTAGACATGCTATAAAAGGAAAAAGGGTCAGAGAAAAGGAAAGCACGCAAAGGCCAACAGCCGCAGCTAGAGAAGAACGACATCTGTCATCGAGTTGAAAATCAATGAAAATCAAACTCAAATCAAGCCATGCTAAACGAAGCAAAACATGGCTTTGTTTTGTTGAAAAACTATTGAACTAAAACTCTTCATGGCTCGTGTTGTGCACACCTACAGTCTGAGATCCCTGACACCTTCGCCGTGAACTTTCTGCTGCCAAGCTGCCATGCCATCTCTGTCGTTTCTTTTCATGCCGGATGGTCCACATTGCAGCAGCCAAGCCCTGGGATCCATTCCCGTCTTCGCGGTTTCACTTCCGGGATCCTGGGTTCACCGGCAACAACAACTGTCCAACATTCTTCACGGAGTTTGACCAAAACAGGGGAGTTGGTTGTTTCTGCAGATCTTCCTTCACAATACAAGTAGCTCACACGGCAGATCTGCGTCACTTCTACAAATTGTTGGTATTGGATCAGCTCCTGGTAAGTGATATTGAGCATCCTTTGGGCTGTAGCCAAGCTGCCACCAGATTTTGAAGTCTTCACCCCGCTCCTTTTTGATCTTCTCTGCCTCTTCCAATGCCTGGCCGCCCAGTGCCGAGCTGGGAGCTAGTCTCTCAAGACGTTTTCTAATGTGGATACATTTTGACACTGCACTCGTGCATCAAGTGTTCACTATATTCACTTTGAAGCTCACCCCGTATCCCAAACAAATCACATCTCGGTCGACAAAAAAAACAAGAAGGTCAACACCCAACTCCCCTCCTCTCCGACCCCCCAACTGGCGCCTTGCGGCCCTGTGTGCGCCAAAGTCCCCACAGCCTGTATCCATAGTCCCGACTGAGAGAAATTGAAGAAAGACTTCGGTTCTGCAGCAGCCCGGCGGCCAAGGCCTGGCATTGGATCCGACAGCGCAGGGTCCGGAAAATCCGAACTTCCGACTGCAAGGAACAGCCACCAATGCTGCCACAGCAATTCGGTTTCAAAGGAGCTGACCTCTACCGTACCTCGCACACCTTTCCTTTCTCACGCAAACTTCACCCCCGACCCCGTCAAGATCTCAGTGGAAATCATGACAGTAGCAGCTCGGCTTTGGAAGAACCAACCTACAACATCTCCCACACCTTTCCTTTCTCATGCAAGCTTCATACCCCAACCCCAAAAAAAAACTAACATCTAGCTACTTGGCTTTGGAAGTACTAACCACATCTATCCTTTTTCACACAAAGTTCACGCCCAAACACTTGATCTTCACCTTTCCGGCCACATCTCCAACAAAGTCCAACTACCCCAAACTGTTGCTCATCCCCCAACACCGGCGAGCAGGCGTTCAGCCGCAGGTGCCTCAGCTCCACAGTCACCGATGTTGTTGTTTTGGAGCTGAAGCTCCTTCAAACTTCCATTGGTCTTAAGGCTTTCAGCCAGGGCCTGGCCAACTCGTGCCGAGGGGAAACAGGGGGGATTCACCCCCTCTCCCCACCTGGTTAAGAACAGAGCACACATAGGAGCAAACTTACAGCACCCAACATCCAGTGGACAGAATCACTAGGAGACCACTTGTCAAGATCACTGTTTCTCTGCAGCTACTCCCTCTCATGCTGGGGAAGTCTTCAAATTCGCATTTTCAAAATTTGCCATCCAAACATCCGACTGCAAGGAACAGCCAACAATGCTGTGACACGTAGCGGCTCGGCTTCAAAGGAGCTGGCCTCCAAGACCTCTACATGACATCTTTCCGTTTTCACTCAAACTTCACCAATCCCTTGAAGATTACTAATCTTGCCACATCTCCAACAAAGTCCAACTACCCAAAACTGTTGCTCATCCCTCAACACCGGCGAGCAGGCGTTCAGCCGCAGGTGCCTCAGCTCCACGGACACCGATGTTGTTGTTCTGGAGCTCAAGCGACCCCAAACTTCCATTGGTCTTAAGGCTTTCAGCCAGGGCCTGGCCAACTCGTGCCGAGGGGAAACAGGCGGGATTCACCCCTCTCCCCACCTGGTTAAGAACAGAGCACGCATCGGGGCAAACTTACAGAGTACCCAACATCCAGTGGAAAGAATCACTGGGAGACCACTTGTCAAGATCCAGAGAAACAGCTACTCCCTCTCATGCTGGGGAAGTCTTCAAATTCGCATTTTCAAAATTCGCCATCCAAACATCCGACTGCAAGGAACAGCCAACAATGCTGTGACACGTAGCGGCTCGGCTTCAAAGGAGCTGGCCTCCAAGACCTCTACATGACATCTTTCCGTTTTCACACGAACTTCACCAATCCCTTGAAGATTACTCATCTTGCCACATCTCCAACAAAGTCCAACTACCCCAAACTGTTGCTCATCCCCCAACACCTGCGAGCAGACGTTCAGCTGCAGGTGCCTCAGCTCCACGGTCACCGATGTTGTTGTTCAAGAGGTAAATCTCCTTCAAACTTCCATTGGTCTTAAGGCTTTCAGCCAGGGCCTGGCCAACTCGTGCCGAGGGGAAACAGGCGGGATTCACCCCCCTCTCTCCCACCTGGTTAAGAACAGAGCACACATCGGAGCAAACTTACAGCACCCCCCCCCAAAAAATCAGTGGACAGAATCACTAGGAGACCACTCTCTCATGCTGGGGAAGTCTTCAAATTCGCATTTTCAAAATTTGCCATCCAAACATCCGACTGCAAGGAACAGCCAACAATGCTGTGACACGTAGCGGCTCGGCTTCAAAGGAGCTGGCCTCCAAGACCTCTACATGACATCTTTCCGTTTTCACACAAACTTCACCAATCCCTTGACGATTACTCATCTTGCCACATCTCCAACAAAGTCCAACTACCCCAAACTGTTGCTCATCCCTCAACACCAGCAGGCAGGCATTCCAGCCGCGGGCGCCTCAGCTCCACAGTCACCGATGTTGTTGTTTTGGAGCTTAAGCAACCCCAAACTTCCATTGGTCTTAAGGCTTTCAGCCAGGGCCTGGCCAACTCGTGCCGAGGGGAAACAGGCGGGATTCACCCCCCTCTTCCCACCTGGTGAAGAACAGAGCACGGATCGGGGCAAACTTACAGAGTACCCAACATCCAGTGGAAAGAATCACTGGGAGACCACTTGTCAAGATCACTATTTCTCTGCAGCTACTCCCTCTCATGCTGGGGAAGTCTTCAAATTCGCATTTTCAAAATTTGCCATCCAAACATCCGACTGCAAGGAACAGCCAACAATGCTGTGACACGTAGCGGCTCGGCTTCAAAGGAGCTGGCCTCCAAGACCTCTACATGACATCTTTCCTTTCTCACACAAACTTCACAAATCCCTTGAAGATTACTCATCTTGCCACATCTCCAACAAAGTCCAACTACCCCAAACTGTTGCTCATCCCTCAACACCAGCGAGCAGGCGTTCAGCCGCAGGTGCCTCAGCTCCACGGTCACCGATGTTGTTGTCATGGAGGTAAAGCCACCACAAACTTCCATTGGTCTTAAGGCTTTCAGCCAGGGCCTGGCCAACTCGTGCCGAGGGGAAACAGTTGGGATTCACCCCCTCTCCCCACCTGGTTAAGAACAGAGCACACATCGGGGCAAACTTACAGAGTACCCAACATCCAGTGGACAGAATCACTGGGAGACCACTTGTCAAGATCCAGAGAAACAGCTACTCCCTCTCATGCTGGGGAAGTCTTCAAATTCGCATTTTCAAAATTCGCCATCCAAACATCCGACTGCAAGGAACAGCCAACAATGCTGTGACACGTAGCGGCTCGGCTTCAAAGGAGCTGGCCTCCAAGACCTCTACATGACATCTTTCCTTTCTCACACAAACTTCACCAATCCCTTGAAGATTACTAACCTTGCCATATCTCCAACAAAGTCCAACTACCCCAAACTGTTGCTCATCCCTCAACACCAGCGAGCAGGCGTTCAGCCGCAGGTGCCTCAGCTCCACGGACACCGATGTTGTTGTCACGGAGGGAAAGCCACCACAAACTTCCATTGGTCTTAAGGCTTTCAGCCAGGGCCTGGCCAACTCGTGCCGAGGGGAAACAGGCGGGATTCACCCCCTCTCCCCACCTGGTTAAGAACAGAGCACACATGGGGGCAAATTTACAGAGTACCCAACATCCAGTGGACAGAATCACTGGGAGACCACTTGTCAAGATCCAGAGAAACAGCTACTCCCTCTCATGCTGGGGAAGTCTTCAAATTCGCATTTTCAAAATTCGCCATCCAAACATCCGACTGCAAGGAACAGCCAACAATGCTGTGACACGTAGCGGCTCGGCTCCAAGGGAGCTGACCTACAAGACCTCTACATGACATCTTTCCGTTTTCACACAAACTTCACCAATCCCGTGACGATTACTCATCTTGCCACATCTCCAACAAAGTCCAACTACCCCAAACTGTTGCTCATCCCTCAACACCAGCGAGCAGGCGTTCAGCCGCAGGTGCCTCAGCTCCACGGTCACCGATGTTGTTGTCATGGAGGGAAAGCCACCACAAACTTCCATTGGTCTTAAGGCTTTCAGCCAGGGCCTGGCCAACTCGTGCCGAGGGGAAACAGGTGGGATTCACCCCTTCTCCCCCACCTGGTTAAGAACAGAGCACACATCGGAGAATATCTACGGAGTACAGTGCCCAAAATACAGAATCGGTGGGAGGAGACCACCTGTCAAGACCACTATTTCTCTGCAGCCACTCAATCTCCTGTTGGGGAAGTTCCAGAATTCGCATTTTCAAGATTTGCCGATCCAGGGCCTCAAGAACTGGCAAAAAATGTTGCAAATAGCTCTCCTCAAACCCGCAGCGTGTCGCAGCAGAGATGCCTCTGCACCCTGGTCCCCGATCTTGTTGCAGCTTAGGTGAACCCTTTTGGCGGTGCTGCTTTTCAGAGCCTCCGCCAAGACCTGCGGCAGCTCCCTCCCACGTGTCCCGGTGGGTATGCAGAGGATCCATCAACGGGGTGCAGATTTCAAGATGCGTTCAACGGAAACTCAGGGTCACAAGCCCCTAAATATCACGCTGCGAAACACTCGTTCCATGTTGAAAATTCCTGCTCTAGGCACCTATACAAATATGTGCATTGGCGTTTTGAAGAGCTCTCACAGTAGATCCATCTTTCTCGATGGAACATTTGGCCCTCGTCTAGAACAATTGGCACTTGTGGGACATGAGCGACCGACCTTTTGAGCACCTATTTCGCTGCTGAGAGATTTATCAGCACAGCACAGTTGGTGTCAACACACTTCGTTATTTGTGAGATCAGAAGAAACCTATTACAGTGCACCATACCTGCAGCATGCTGTGAGGGGCATGTGATCCCAATAGGATTTGAAAAGGGCCACAGCATAGCCTTTGCACACTGGTTCGCTGCGTCATTTGGATGGAATCTCAGAATTGCTGCGCACCAAGTGCATATCTACTTTTGAATCTTGTCACGCGTGAATTTACTGAGTTATTAAGAGTCCAATAAAGCACTGACTGGAAAGCGAGATCAGCAAAACAGCAGCAAAATGAAATCACCGACATGGGATATGAAACCATCACTTTCCCAGAAAAACATGGCCCCCAGCTTCGGCCCCGGAGACTCTAACACCGCACCTTGGCGCCGGAATCGCCGATCTGCTGGAAAGAGAGATGGAAATCCTTTCAGACCGGTCCCCTCAAAAAGGCCCACTCGGTGACATGCTCTGACTAAGCACAAAGCGGCTTCCCCTCCTGAATTCCGGCTGGATCTTGCTGGCAAGTTGTGATCCACCGACTCCAACACACCGACTCCCCAGAGCCCCGTCCCCCGCCTGCTGGGCGAACGCACCTGCCATGCGCTTCAGGATCTCGAGCTGCAAGTCACTGAGCTTGTTGAGGTCCTGCACAGGAAACAAGTTCAACCTTTGTTGACTTGTGGGCTTGTGACCCTGCACTTCCAGCTGTAGCAAATTGCAGGAATGAAAGTCTGTTTGCCTGCTACGAGACAAAGGGTCGCACAGCTGGCCAAGCAGCTAAGTTCATATCCAAAAGCCTAAATCTCAACATGCACAACACTTCCTGAGTATCAGTTGCAAGCTTCCGGAAATGCTGGTGCCATAGCGAACTAAGTCCTTCAGCTCTTCGCTCATGAAGTCGCAGCGCTTCGTTACATCAAGAAAGAAGGTCAAATGCGGCAGCATCTCCGCGAAAAGCTGGCTGCGATCCATGATTTCTGCGTCTGTAAGACGCATCAGCCTGTCATACATCCCGTCCTCATCCATGATTTCTACCTGCGCATGTATGGGACATGAGATAGACATGAGACAGAGTGTTGCTGGTGCTGAGACTGCAATATTGACGCCATCGTGGAAGGGACTAGATATATCTATATCATTCGTTCTGATATCAAACCTGTGTAAAAGACCCTTTGGTGGATCCGGCCTCTTCCCACAACACTTTGGCCGCTATAGTGTTGCCACTTTTCATGGCTCTGTTGAGCCTCTTTCCCAGCGCCGGGATCGCAGCCGAGCGCACGGGCTCAAACAATAAAAAGGTGAGAGCAACCTGTACTCCAGGTATGACTAGATTCAAGGCAGCGACAAAAAAGGATCCGCCTTCAACAGCCAAAAAAAGGACAGACATCAGTGCCTGGGGCACATTCTCAATGAGCAAGTGGTGGCGCTTGCTCTTTGTCACTTGTCTGTAAATTGTGGGGAGGATAATGCCTTCCCAACAACCTCCGGACCACTCACCTTGGACCTTTGGGGCGATTAGCAAAACTGACAGGTGACTCGTGGCCAGCTCGTTAAAACAGTTTGCACCCAGTGCACCCCTTCTTGGACGGTCGAGCCAATCGCGAGGTGGGTATCTTGCAAGATAAAAAAACCAGGCATGGAAGGCTACTAGGTACGACCAGCTCAACACTCCGACTATCTTCATGAAAACGTGCTGTGACTGTAAACAAAGCCCTCCAAAAATGATGTCTTTCAAAGTGTCAAACTGGTCAGATAAAAACCGGTGCCATGGAGGAAAATGAAGCCACAGCAAAAGCTGTGGCATCAAAGCGGTCACCCGCTTTGAGCCAGGCCACCGCCAGCACGGCTTGGATGAGAAGGGAAGCACCGGCACAACAAAACAGCAACAAATAAACTTCCCAGTCCAAGCCGAGTGTCTTGGACAGCCTTCCGTTTTCCAGGCTCCACAGACATGCCGCGAAGCTCAACAATACCGTGCTGCCGAAGCTCAACATGACCAGCTGTAGTTGAGCTCCTTGGCTCAGTGGGGCGGTCTGACCCAGAGCCTGGTAGGAGCTGAATGCTTTTAATTCAGCTCCCACAACCATGATGACCGTTCCCACAATAGTAACAGACAGAAACACCGCCACAAAAACACAAAGAAACCAATGGAAACGATCTGCCCTTTCCTGATCCGTCATGGCTCTGATTTCTGCAATCGTTGGGAGGAACTCTTTTGGCTCCTCAACCGTCTGCGCCGTAAAATTTCCATGGAAAGGATTCTCTACGATTCCAACTAAATCCGGCAAGGCAGGCATCTCGGGCAGCGAAAGAGCCACAGCAGCAGAAACGAGGCTCAGCAGCTGGATTTTCATGGCGCCACGTTGGGAGGTCTCGATCTGTTTCTATCTGCGCGCTGTTGAGCTTCCAAAACTGGCCACAGGAAGTGAAGGCGTGGGCCATGGGTGTGTCAGCTTCACGCAGTAGGTTATGAGGCTCAAAGCTGTTTCGAATTGTTGGAAATTTTGAGTTAGCCTCAAATATCGTTTAAATCATCCATTTCATCCATTTTCATAGGATTTTCCATGATAAGCCATCTATTTTGGGGTACCCCCATTTATGGAAACCCCCAGTTAGCCTCAGAGTTTGTCAGAGATCACAACCAATCTGCGAAAGAATGAGATCCTGGAGATGCTTCGCAGCACTGTGATTCTTTTCCGAGCAGACGGTGATTCTTTGGCACTTGGCGCTCTCAACTCTTTGGATCTTCCCTGCTTTCAAGGTCCATATGTGTCGAAGCTTGGAAGCCGTTTGCTATTTAAAGAAACACGGGCCACTGTTTATCCCCATTGTGTTTTGAAACATTGAGCCCTAAAAGCTTTTCATTCTGACAGTTTTCTTGCAAATCACACTCAACCTGAATTGCTTCAATAATCTTCAATATGTTCACACCTGCAACTTTCCAAGCATAGCCATGTATGGAATCCAAGGAATGGCCTATGCAGCAAACTGCTCTCAAAGTTCGTGATGTCGTGGCAGAGAGAGCATGGGACCTCTGCACAATCAGTCACTAGCGAATGCAAATCTCATGGCTCAAAGAACAAGCGGACCCTGTGACAGCTGTCCCCCACCACCAGCCAAGCTAATCTTCCTGCCGATGGTTCAGAAACCGGCATGCGAGTGACTCAGTGTGATTTCAGACAATTTACGGCCATCCACAGTACTGAGCAGCGCGCGTGTACTTTCTTCAGCCCACTTGTGCGGGCAAAAACAAAACACCTCAGCCTGTTTGCAGCTCCAGGTTAAGACGACATCCACTGAAACATCATTTCCTCTACCAATAGCAAACACTGCCCTGGGCAACTGAAGAAAACCGTCCCAAAAATCCAACGAAATGTGCGATGCGGGAATCCATTGATAGTGGATGTGAGAAACCTGCAACCTGTTTGGTCCTAAGATTAATTACCATCTCTCTGCCGAGCCTGGGGTTGCTACAACACTCCTGGAGCGCGGAACGTGATTACCAGGAATGGGACTCCGTAAGACCAAAAATGCTGACATCTTCAAAAATTATGTTTGCACGCGTAGGTGTGCCCTAGTGGGAGCAGTATTTTGAAGCAAGAAGCGGACACTCCAAACAGATCGGCACTCTTGCGACACTCCCATATGTCAGTGACTCATGGTAGAATGCAATGAATTTGTTTGCTGAAAGACAAAAAATCCAACTGCATCAGTTCCGATGTAAATATCGAATTTCTGCATTGTCGTACTAGCTTGCCATACCGGCGCGGGTCATGGTTCCAAACTCCAGTTTGCCAGGTGACCAAGTGCATTTCACACCATGTTTTTCAGCTTGCTTGAGCAAATATAGCAAGTACCTGCCTCAGGCTTAAGATGACACCCTCAAAAAGATAGGTTAACAGCAACATGTCATATCTTAATGCTGAAGTTGCTGTCTTATACGTTTGATTCTCTGTTTCGGCATTAAATAGCCATTATTTCTATCGACTTAGATATTGTTCTTAGGATATAAATTGCTCTAAGTCCATGAACAAGGTCAAAATCGCCCCACCCAAGCGGGTGGCCAAATTTCGACAGCCTCCCCAGCAGCCCTAGCCGGCCTTGCCGCTGCCATGGGCACTCCTGGAGGGCCATGGGATTTTGGCATCTGTGTGGGGCACCTTGCCTCTGAATGAAGGAAAATTCATGGAAATCTGGTTTGTGGTTGACCTACTATGGCCATAGTACCCCTCTGAAAAATGATGGAGTTCGTCAATGGGAAGGATGACATCCCATATATTCTGGAAAATAATCCAGTCATGTTTGAAACCACCAGAAATTCATCAGCTGCATTGATTTCATCTGATCTTGATCTTACAGAAATCCTAATTGTTGATGGAGAAACAGCTGGAATGTCACCGACAACGATTCTGCACAACCAATGATGACCTTCTTGGAACTGCGAATTCACCGAATCCCCCCGGAATTGGTGTAGTGTAGTATTTATATAGAAGCCACAAGCGGACACTCCAACCAGTTTGTCCTCTCTTGGCACCTTTAAAAGTATATCTGAATCTTAATCGCTTATACCCTGAAGTGCTAAAATTGGGAGTTGTTTATGCGGCTTGGGTTCGACATATTTAAGAGGACGCACCGCAAATGTGAACAATTGTTCAGCAAGTGGTCCAACGCGACATCCAATTGCACCATGTTTGCATCAAACATATCCAATGATTCTCTCCGCAGCCTGCATCAATGCAGTCAAACAAAACCCCACAGTTTCTCCCCCAAACCAATGCTGGCGCTCCTTTCCATGTGTCTGTCAGCCCCAGGCGCGACTCTCACCACGGAAAAAATATCCCCGCCGAAGTGATTTTTGCATAGTTTTACTATGTTTTGCTATGTTTTGGTAACATGGTACAGGCACTGGAAACTGTCCAGCCAAGTTTCAATCTTCGCACCACCTTTCGGGCCCAAAACGGATCAACAAACCCAGCATGATGCAATATCATCCTGTCAGAGATATGTCAGTCATGAGTGCTAAATGTCATGTTTGATGTGCCCAGGAAAACATCTCCACAGACCTTTATGAATGTGGATCATTGGAGGAAAGAGGCAAGAAAATGCGCAGCGATCGCAATTCGATCTTTTCTTCGATACGCTTAGCACCTCCAATATGTGCTGAAGCAGAACTGCAAACCTTTGAAGCTGATGCCAGAGCTGCCACATTCAATAACTTCATAGACTTAGCCAAGTTTCACTCAACTCTATATTTAATCATCATATGATATATCATATTATATTGGCTTGATGTTGATGCCTTGCATTCAGACATTCGCAGCTCAAACGCATGGCTTCGAATAAAGCGTTGACAAGTTCCAAGGGAAAGGTCGCGTCTGTTCCACAGAGTGATTAGAAAGCCACGCTAGTTGAGCATGCGCATGCTTTCCTTAATTTCTTTCCAACTGGTACCAGGAACAGTTATCCACTTGGGACTTCGTTGGAACAGAAGCACCACCCGTCATTTGCCAGCGCCTTGGTGTTCCAAGATGTTGGGCCATATTTCATGGATGCATCTCACATGTTTGTACAAACCTTGTACATAGAGCAATTAATGCTTGCAACAGTCATCATGGCTACGAGTACTCAAAAATCCTCAAGGTTCCCAATATTCCAGAGCTTGGGACTCTTTGTTTGCTGTAAAGGTCTCTCAATTTCACATTCCCAGTCTCCACTTCAATTCTGTGACAGAACCTGCAATTCCAAGTACTGGCTGATGTCAAGTAGGAAAGCAACCTACACTGCAAACTTCTGCGCGGTAAAATACCTGTAAGTTGCATGATGATTTGAAGGGTTGTTTTTCTCCAAATACTCCATGCCAAGCTTCAATTCTTAAAATCAGTTGCCTCGCCAGGGACATGCCAAAAAGGCAAACACAAGACACATGGGGTGCAACAGTCTGACCATGCCGAAGTAAAACCATAATGTGTTTATTATGTTTTATTGCATGCTTCGGATCTGTGAAAGTTAACTGCAATGAACACAAGCAGCCCTCCCGAATACAGCCAAGCAACTGCTGGATGCCCAATGGCCTCAAGATCCAAACCCCTCCAATCGTTCAATATGCGCTAGCCATACCTAGCCTGCGTTATGAATGTGCTTGGGTAACCTTGGATTCTCTCGTGAGAACATGTGTCGTGCGTTTCCAAACTGCTCACTTGAAAGCTGCTCGCACTGGTTCTTTTGGCCTGGGGTGCTCTGTGACAGCTGGTCCTGTCTGCTTGACAGCTGGAGCTGCTGCTGGAGCCAATCTCTCCCACACTGGCGCCAGTTCCCCATTCCTCCAGTGTGAGTCATAGTGAGTGGAGCAGGTTGGATCGCGATCATGTCGTTGAGTGCTTTCCCGTGAGCATAGTCCGAATCGACTGCCACGCGTGCCAGAATGTCATAGATGCCTTCCGCTGGTATTTCCGTCCAATTGGCGTTGATTTTCTGCATCTCGTCATACTGGAAGCGAGAGACGCTGTCACTGATGTTCAGGTTGGACTGGACCCATTCGAGATGTAAGTGCCAGCCGTCGAGGGCGATGATCCTCCATACCAATGCCAGGACATTGCAGATGGCAGGGTCTCGGCAATAGCCTGTCCTCAAGGCAAAGAAGCCTGCCGTGTTGTCAATGAAGGACATCACCAGGTTCGAGGGCAATTGACGGCAGGTCAAGAATCCCATGAGTTGGGCAGCAATCTCGAGGAAGTAGATGTAGGCTTTCCTGGTACAAAACTTCTTGATGAGTCGTGAAGGCAAGCTTCCGGAGGAAAACCAAGTGTTGCCTTCGAAATGAATCACCACTCCCCAACCATTCTCATAGGTATGGCACTTTGTCTTGTGCCAATGTTTCGGGATAGTCTTGGATCCTGGTGAGTGGTGTGTGCCATCAATCACGAAGTACGCATCTGAATAGAGGACGATGCAACTTTGGTCCATCTGCTTGGGGATCACCCTGGGTTGGATCTCTCGAAGAAGATTCATCAGCGATCGTAGTGCCGATCTGAGTGGTCCGTTCAGTTGGCCGTCATGGTCGCCCTCTGAAAGTCCATGCGCTCTTGCGTAGAGCGGTTGGAGTGATGCGCGACCCAATTGGCCGAACAGAGTTGAGGTCAGGAAAACCAACTTTCCTGCGAGTCGGTGAGCTGCCTCATCTGTCAGTCTGTTGGTCTCCAATGCATTCTGGATGACCTTCTTGGCCTTGTCGCATCGTTCAGGGTGTGGTGACAAAATCACCTCGTCCTCTGTGATGTGCATATTGATGCCCAAAACTTTCTGTCGGGCTGCTGGTGGTAGAGCCTTTCTTTCTTTCATGCGGAGTCCAAGTACCCTCATAAGGCGTGTGAACTCTGAGAAGCTGCTGTGTACCAGGGCTGAAGGCTCAACGCCAATGAAATCATCGACGTAGTGTCCCAGCGGCGTCGCCAGTAGACGGCGGCTCAAAAACATGATGCCGTCTGCAGCCCTGTTGAAGTTCCAAACTGAGCTCACTGCGCCGAAGGTCATCGCATGATGTTGAAGGAGTATTGGCCCTCTGGGTGTCATGAGGACACAGAAACAATCTGTTGGGTCACGTACTGGAAACTGTCTGTATGCTCCGTCCAGGTCCTGGGCCCAAACCAGAGATGTGTCTCCTCCCTGTGGGGCCGACAATGCCAGGTCAGTGAACGTTCTGATGTCATGGTGGTGTGGCACGTCATACGCCACAACTGTTGCTTTGTGGCCTGACCGACGGAAATCTTCGCACCGCCGGATCTTGTCGGCTTGGACCACACTAAAACAAAAACTGGTGCAGATGTTCTGAATGGGTAGCTGGAGCAAGGGCATCTCGTCGATGGTCGTGGTCTGAGTCGGCCACCAATCAGGAGCTCGGTAGGGTCCTGACATTCTGCCCTTCTTCAGCTCAGAGCGCAGTTCATCCAACATGGATGACCATTCTGGATCCACGCGTTTGCTGCGCAGTTTGGCTCTGGTATAGTGTTGGTTGTGCTTCATGAAGGTCTCGGCCGACGTTGGGAACTCATACTTGCTGTCAGCCCGTGGGAGCCAGCCCGCTCCCGCATGTAATTCGCCAGTCACCTGGAACCCTGACTGGAGGTCTTCTGTGAGCTCTGGAAGGCCTGGCATCTTGGCCAGGTCGAGCAATCGCAACAGAAGTGGAATCTGTGAGATTTGGTTGTGGTCTTTGTTGAAGTACACCTGGGCCACGTGAGGTGGAAGTGACTTCCACCAGGTCTCGGTCGCATCCATGCTGTCGAGGGCCCACTGTTCGATCTCGTCCACTATCTCTGTCCTCATGCGTGCGAGGCTGCCTCCAATGATGCCGCGGAGGTCCACACATTGCTGTAGCCCCGGCTCCAGCCGAGGGGGCCGTTGTACTGGGTGACTGGAAGCCACGGCCATCTGCCAATGCTCCCACATCGACCCGGCTTGGGCCACGCACGTTGCTTCGCTGGGCCATGTCCCTGGGCCCAGGTGCGGTGTCGTTGGCTGCAGGAAGGTCAGCATGGTCTGCAGCGCGGTGTGCCGTGGCTGTGGCACGGGTGACGAAGCGGTCACCATCAACATGGATTGGAGGACCAGCATCATGATGAACCGTGCTGATCCAATGTGCCAACCGTTTGCCAGCATTCTGTGTCTGGCTTTCTCCGACACTCCCGGGACTGACGTATACCATTTCGGCAGCTGGTGCAGCTGTTCCTTGGCTTCCGGGGGCGGGACCACCATGCTCCCATCGGCTGCATGGAGAAGAGCCTCCTTGGAGTATTGCCATGGAGCAAATAGCCGCCCATCATTCATCCATCGCGCCTTCTGTTCAGGGTCTATCTTCCCTTTCAGCTTCTTCGGCGCTGGTCTGCCATCGTCCGATGGTGCTGGAGTTGTCAGACACGGGATGCGCTTGTCATGAGATGCCACCGCATTGTGAAGTCGAAGGCCTTCCAGCTGGAGATCCGTCTCCTCCTGGAACGTGGTGTCGTGATGGAGACGGTGGTATTTTTGGCTCTTGGACCACCGTAACCGTTTCCCTGTGATGGGATTTGTCCGGATGCTGCTCCAGTCCACTCTTGTCCACCACAAACGAGGGCGGTTGATGAGGCCGAAGTCTTGCGCGTCAGACAAGATCGCATTGCAGTCCAGGAGGCTGGAGAAATGGTCAGCCTCTCCCTTGTCCATCACCACGTTCTCGGTAAGGTGGCCTATCCTCCTGTGAGGTATGCCCATCTCCACCTTCCTGATAAATTCACAGTATGCTGTGAATTTGTGGCCTTCTTCACCTGCTGAGCCTGGTGCATCTGAACGAATGCGTGAGAAATCAGGGCATGGGGGAGCAGCTGCGAAGAGCACCAGCTTGGTGCCCTCAGGGTCATGGCGGTGTATCACTCTGGCGACCTCATCAGGGTCATCTTTGAGAAAATCGCCCCGGGTCACCGCCTCTGGGTGACGGGCCTTCAGCACTTCCATACAATCGCTGTCCACCTCCCATACAATGTGCAGCGAAATGGCTGCTACCAGCCCTTTGAGGACCAAAGCAGCAGACCCAATGCCGTCGAAACAGCTGACAAGGATGACCTCCTCATTTAACTTCTGGAAAACTTGGCCTCGCTCGGCCGTTGGTGGTTGGCTGGGTGGCGGGTACCCAGTGCTGTCGGGTGTCACGAGATCCACCTGTCTCATGACCCCGTGTTGTCCCTATTTGGACGGCGTCTTCCAATCGGAAGACCAGGGCTCCTTCTGCCACCTCGGCTTGTCATCCTGCTTCTGCGATCCCTGCCATGGGTGGGCGGCTCTGTCATAGCCGTCGTCCTTGTGCCATGTCCCCTGTTTTGTAGGGCGGCTGTAAGGAGAAGGTCTCGTGCCCTTCCCTGACTTTGTGCTACCTTTGCCATAACCCTTGGCTTCAGCCTTGGCAGGGGCTGATGGCATGGGCTTCTTGGTGGTCTGGCTGGGTTCACGGCTCATGCACTCAGTGAAAGAATCATAGTCCTTCATGATGAGCGCCGTGGCCTCCATGAACGTGCGGCCTCCTCTCATCTCAAGGGCCAGCTTCCAGGAGACCGTCATCCAGAACTGCGCAAGCTGGTCCGTCTTCTGTGGTCTGCTGCGGACCAACCTGACCAGCCAATCGAAAAAGGCGTGGACCGCCTGCTCGGTGCCCAGCTTGCATAGGATGAAGCACCATCGAATGCTCGCCAAGCCGTCCAGGATGGCAAGGACGCTCCGAGGTTGCCACGGTTCCTCAGGGGTGGCCACAAGTTGCTCACCTGTCAATGTGAGCTTGGTCACATTGCGCTCTCTCTTTGCGAGAGGGTTCGGCTCACCATTGGCCTGAAAGGTCCTGGTCGAGATCAGCTCCCCCAGCAACACTGGGGTATAGTTCTTGCTGGTCTCATGCTCGTGTAGGACCCGGGCGATGACAGCTTCTGTCCCCAGTAACTCCTGGACTGGGAAGACTCTGTCTTGGCCTCCGATCTGCTGTGACTGGTATTCCTGCACCAGTGCTGTCCAACGTCCTGGAGCCAGTGCCTTGGGGACCTTGTCCTCGGCTGGTGTTGAGGCTGCCGTGGAAGATGTGCTGTGGGTCGGTGTGGCCTTCGGCATGGCTGCATGTTGTGTCGCTTCCCATACCTGCTTGGCCATCATCCACATGTGCAGCAATACCGCCTTGGCAATGGGCTTGTCCTGTTCTCGCACGGTGATGGTCGTGCCATCAGGTCTAGGCCAGCCCTGTAGGAGAGGCTGTATCAGGGTGAGGTCGAGGTTGTCTTCGTCTCGACTCAGAAGGGCCAAAGTGGCCGGAGTCTTGATCCCTCTGGCGTCGAGGTATTCGTTGACTATGTCGCCAGCCGCCGCGTCTCTTGCTAGGTCTGCCAGCGACGTGGGTGCAAGGGAGAGCACCATGGTCGTGAAGTCTCGTTGGGACCGGTTGTGCTCAGCCAGACTGAGGGATAAACAAAAATACATCAAATCAGCAAAATAAAATAACGAAGCACTGTCAATCGCACCTTCAAATGAAGCAAACGTGGGAAACAATCCGGCATGAGAGGCATGACAATGAAAAATGAACACAAATAAACTTCAAATATGCCTCGGTCACGCTGTCATTGTTGGAATGCACGTGAGAAATGTGAAGTATGTTGTGGCCGCTTTGTTTTTCCATCTCCGCATGTGGTCAGCTCGCCTGCTGGAGCCGCCTAGTCTGCCTCTGCGCTGCTTGCAGAGGAGCTGGCTAAATCAGTGAGGCCTGAGGACCCGTCACTGCTATCTGAGCTTGAGTCTTCGCTCAAGTTAAAACACTTCCTACAACGTCTGGCTCCGTCAAACTCGTTGGACGTTCTCAAAAATGTGCGACTGCCGTAGTTCCAGCCACACGGTGTCCGCCATTTGACGGGTTCATTGCTGTCCTCATGATGTGAGGCTTTGTGAAGGATTCTGGCCCTTGGACGGAAAACATAGGTTTGTGCAGGCGCCTGCACGGCCTGCTTCACTTGTTCGAGCTCAGCTTTCAAGCCTCTGACTGCTGCTGCCAGGGCCTTGGGTCTGGCTGCGGGTGCAGCCGGTTGAGGCGACGCCTGGCTCGATGATGCCTTGCCGGCTCCCTGAACCACTTGTAGTTGTAGTTTGCATGTGCCAGCCGCATCGACTTGCAACACTTGTTGGGGTATCTGGGGCACCCTATTCAAGGCGCTGTCCTGGGTGTAGCGCAGTACGGCTGTACTGGTCCACCTCCCGAGCAACTGGATCAAGGAGAGCTCGACCCCAGAGCTCGACAGCATCTGTGCACCTGAGATCCGGAGCACGTGGCCGTGGTATCTCTGTGTCTCTTGCCCCTCTGGACCTGGGCGTGTGAGTGAAGTTCCCGTTCTTGCTATGACTCTTCGAACCGCTTCAATGAAGGTATTCTTGGATGCTGTGCGTCCGTCTGAATCTGGAAACAGTGGAAGGTGTTGCTGTGAGCCTTCATTGACGAGGGCTTCCAGTCGGACCAGGTGACGTTCGGCACTGTGCCAAACACACATCCCGTGGATTTTCACGGTGCAGGAGCATGTCAAGGACCGTTCTGTGTACCGTCCTCGTTGATCCGTCTTGTGGATGGGAATGCTCAGACAGACTTCGTTGCCATCTAGGCGGAGGTCGCATGCCCGTGCACTTGCCATTTCAGACTCACGGAGCATGAACCACAACCCGATCATGGCCATGTCCCGGCAGTGGGAGATATTGTCAAACGAAAAAGGCTCTTCATCTGAGGTCGGCTGTATGCCTCCTAAAAGTAGCCCGTTAAAGGCATCCTTGAGCTTGCTCTCGCCAAGCCCACGTTGGATGGATCTGATGCAATCTCTGATGCCCAGCTTGACAATGGCTGGGACTGGTGTCTTGAGTACTCTCTGTTGGTGGCCGCATATGGCCTGAAAGTACACTGCCGCACTGCGATACCCACCCGCTTTGAGCGATGCACCAAAGCATCTGATATTGTTGCCGTCCAGTGGGAATCCAGCTATCTCCCAAGCACGGCAGATGGCCATGTAGGTTCGGACTCGAGCTTCTACTGCTGGGTTGGTTGACTTCGCCAACACATCTTGGTCCAGAAGTTGCAAAGACCGTTGCCTCTGGTTCGGTAAGGCCGCTTCCAACGCCGCCTGTAAACAGGCTCTCTTGCCCATGCGACGCACCGGAAGATCAATCCGGTTTGTTGTGTCCGGGGTAGCGCCCGGGCCTGCTGCCGGGGTCCCCGAGGAGGCAAGGATGGCTTCCAATTGCCAATGGGGCATGCCTGCCTCATGCAGTGCGTCATACCTCAACACCAGCTGGTTGAGGCTGACGATCCCATGGCGGACCAGGTCAGGGGCAAGTTGTTCAAGCCCAGCCCTGCGAAGGGAGTCCCACAACTCTCCTAAATTGGACATCTGAGAGCAGCCAGACTGTGGTGGAAATCCGAAACTGTGTAAAGAAATGCATGCAATCAAATGAAATCAAGGCAAGTGAAATACACACAGCAAGATTCACTTCGTGCATCGTCAACCCTACACACTGCAAGACAAAACTGAAACGCTGAATGCATTCACGTTGGAGAAACAGAATGTCTCCGAGTCACATGCTATGAGTGATGAGAAGGGCTGATGAAGCCCAGATTGCAGGCACTTGCAGAACTCTGCGGTCCCTTTTTCAACCCGCGCAATGATCAAAATGAGCAGAGCCTGTCCCCTGTCCGGTCTCGAAGTAGACAGAGGAGATGAGGCCCTGGCTTAGCCCGACTGTCATGGTATTCGAAATCTCATAGGTGTACCCTGTGCATTCACTGGGGCTGCTGGCCAGCCATCATGGCTTCCTGAAGCCTGTCCTGAGTTCTTTCCAGGAGCGCCGTCTGCATGCGCCACTGATAGTTTTTCAGGGCCGTTTGGATCAGGTTGAGGGACGGGAAGATGTCATAATAGCGAAGTTCCTCTATGGCCAGCACCGCAGAGTAGAGGAGCCGGTCTGCCCGGGTCCCTGATTCGGCGTCTTTGGCGAGGCGCCAACGAATCATATGATCCGTGGCAAGTTCCAGTTCAGCCCTGAGCGCGGTCATCTCTCGGGCTACCTCCTCTCCAGTGGGATGGTCTGGACCCTCTGTCCATACAAAGTCCCCTTCTGCCATGGCCGCTGTCGACTCACAGGCTAAGGGGCCAATGATGGCCATCATCTGGACAAGAGTCAGGCTCAGGTGCCGAACTGGGTTGTTGCCGCATAGCGTCCAGTGGTCCAGCGCTGAAGTGGCTGCCATCAGCAATAGGCCCACTACGGGGCTGGTGGCGTTGTCCGGAAAGATGGTGTTGCGCGCCAGCTGCGCGTCTGCCACCCTCTCCATGAGGGACAATGCCAATGCAGCCATGGCTGACGTGACCTATCTGGACCTTGCTTTGGGCTATTTGAGCCTCTGTAGCTGCACCGTTGGCAGTTCAGCACTACCTCCCCATGTTCCTATGCACATGTGTGCTCTCATTCAATTGTTGTCCGAGTCTGTGTTCATTCATGGTGAATAAGCACCTTCTGGTTTCATAACGCAATGTTCAATTGCTGTGCGTGCTAGATGGGTTCCAAGATTTCACAAGACGATACCACCACTTGACAAACTGACATGGTACTTGACGGGTCAGCAGAAGGAAAGCACGCAAAGGTCAACAGCTGCAGCTAAAGAAGAACGACACCTGTCATCATGTTCAGAATCAAACTTGAATCAAACCATGCTGAAGAAAAACATTGCGCAACTGAGGCTTTATTTTGTTGAAAACTATTGAACATTATTGAACTAAAACTCTTCATGGCTTATGTTGTGCACAACAGTCTGAGATCCCTGACACCTTCGCCGTGACCTTCTGCTGCCAAGCTGCCATTCCTTTCAGCCAAGCCCTCGGACCCATCCCGTCTCAGTTTCACATCCTGGGCGCGCCAGTCGTCAGAGCTTCCTAGTGCCATACAGGTGACCCACACCGCAGAGTTGCACGTCCCGAATTTGTGCTATTAAATCGAATCATGAATCATATCATCTGAGGGTAGCTCATACTGAACATATTTTGGGCCTTTTTGGGCGCCAAGCTGCCACCAGATTTCGAAGTCATCGCCCCGCTCCTGTTTGATCTTCTCTGCCTCTTCCAATGCCTGGCCGCCCCCGACCTCCACGACACCCTACTCCTAACGGAACCCCCACTGGCGCCTGGAGGCCCGGTGGCCAAGGTCCCCACAGATTGGACCCAAATTCGCTGAGAGAAAGTCTCCAGAGACTTCGGTTCTGCACCAGACCAGCGGCCAAGGCCTGGCACTTGACATCGGATCCCACCACGCAGGGTGCCAGAATTCGAAACTTCCGACTGAAAGGAACAGCCACCAATGCTGTGACATGTAGCTGCTTGCGCTACCAATATGTTTGGGTACCCATGGATTCTACAGTGAGTCCTTTTTTGCAGCATGTATTCATTCATGGTGCCCTCAGCTCCTGGTTTCAAAACGCAATGTAGAAGTGCTGTGTGTGTGTGTGTGTGCTCGAAGGGTTCCAAGATTTCACAGGACCATATCGCCATTTCAGAAACACACATAGTCTACTTATAGTACTTGTGCTCAAACGGATTGAACTCTGTGGCATTAGAAGTTCGAGTTGCAGGTCGACCAACACCAGATTTCGATCAGGCAATGTGGCACAAGTTTGTGGGTACTGAAATGAACATATCTGGATATCGACAATTACACTACCACACTTTGAGACGAGGTTGTAGACATGCTATAAAAGGAAAAAGGGTCAGAGAAAAGGAAAGCACGCAAAGGTCAACAGCTGCAGCTAAAGAAGAACGACACCTGTCATCATGTTCAGAATCAAACTTGAATCAAACCATGCTGAAGAAAACATTGCGCAACTGAGGCTTTGTTTTGTTGAAAACTATTGAACATTATTGAACTAAAACTCTTCATGGCTTATGTTGTGCACAACAGTCTGAGATCCCTGACACCTTCGCCGTGACCTTCTGCCAAGCTGCCATTCCTTTCAGCCAAGCCCTCGGACCCATTCCCGTCTCTTCACATCCTGGGTGCGCCAGTCGTCAGAGCTTCCTAGTGCCATACAGGTGACCCACACCGCAGAGTTGCACGTCCCGAATTTGTGCCCAGTGAACCCCAAAATAGCTGGGATTCATGGATGTTCATCCCCCTAAAAATGGTATGTATAGGTATTGATCCATAGCCATATCATCTGAGGGTAGCTCATACTGAACATGTTTTGGGCATTTTTGGGCGCCAAGCTGCCACCAGATTTCGAAGTCATCGCCCCGCTCCTGTTTGATCTTCTCTGCCTCTTCCAATGCCTGGCCGCCCCCGGGCTCCACGACACCCTACTCCTAACTGAACCCCCCACTGGCGCCTGGAAGCCCGGTGGCCAAGGTCCCCACAGATTGGACCCAAATTCGCTGAGAGAAAGTCTCCAGAGACTTCGGTTCTGCAGCAGACCAGCGGCCAAGGCCTGGCACTTGACATCGGATCCGACCGCGCAGGGTCCGGACAATCCTGAACTTCCGACTGCAAGGAACAGCCACCAATGCTGTGACATGTAGCTGCTCAGCTTTGGAAGAACTGACCTACAACTCTGCCACATCTCCTTTTTCACATAGTCATAGACTTCACTCCCAACTATATACTTGATCTTTCCGGCAACATCTCCAGCAAAGTCCAGCTACCCAGACCATCACCCATCCCCCGGAAAACCAGCAGGCCCCAGCAGGGCCTCAGCTCCACAGTCACCGAAGTTGTTGGAGTTGAGGAAGAGCCACCGCAAACTTCCGTTGCTCTTCAGGCTTTCTGCCAGGGCCTTGCCATCTGCCGGTTGGGGGGAAAAGCAGAGAAACACTTCAGGGGAAATCTGCACTGTGGCCCTTCCAAAACCAACAAGAAGCGGACGGAATTACCATGTAACAAGCTCTCAATGACCATTTGCAAAAAGCTGGTTGAATTTTAATCGTGCGATCACCGAGAGTTCAAAAAAACAAATGAATCTGGTGGTGTCTTCCATTGTTGCCTCTTTTTCATTGGCTCTGTGAATGACCTGAGGAGAGCTTATGCGGTTGCTCAACCCGCAGTTGCCGAACTGTACAGTAGCACAGCTCATGACCAAACCCCCCTTGCAAATGCCGAACGATGCTTCAAATTGCTTCACTCATTGCTCATATATGCTCATATAATGTCACATTGGTACTACAGTAGGAAGCTTGAAGCATCACAGGCCTACAACATCTCCCACACCTGCCGCAGGCGCCTCAGCGCCACAGTCACCGATGTTGTTGTCCTCCAGCTCAAGCCACCCCAAACTTCCGGTGCTCGCAAGGGTTTCAGCCAGGGCCTGGCCGTCTGGGTGCCACGAACTGTCAGATAGACTCCATGAAAAGTTTGCACAGTGGCTCTTCCAAAACCGAAAACAACTGGACGGAATCAAAGACTGTTTGCAAAGAAAAATATGTTGACGCGCCTGAATTTCAAGCATGCGATCACCCAAAGAAAACAATCTGGTTTGCTCCACACAGATTCATAACGCAGAACAAAGGAATCAGGTGGTGTGTGGCATTGTTTAGTTCTGCTTCATCGGCTTTGCTAAGGACTAAGGAGAGCTTCTCCGGTTGCTCAACCCACAACAGTTGCCGAATCGTACGAGTACGGCGACACAGCTTCTGACCAAATCACACCCTGCAAATGCCCCACAAACGAACGACGTATCCAATCCCTGTACCACTGTACCGATATCTTAGTCGGGAAATGTGAAGCATCACAGGCCTGCAACATCTTCCACACCTTTGTCACCCAAACTTCACCCCCCAACCCCTTGAAATCCTTGAAGATCACCTGATCACCTGGCCTTTCTTACATTTTCTTACCACATCTCCAGCCCCAGCTGGACAAACTGTCGCTCGAATCCCCCAAGACCAGCAGGCCCCGGCTGCAGGCGCCTCAGCGCCACGGTCACCGATGTTGTTGTTCTGGAGCTCAAGCCACCCCAAACTTCCGTTGCTTTTAAGGCCTTCAGCCAGGGCCTGGCCGTCTGCCGGGGGAAATTTGCACAGCGGCCAAACTGACAACAAATTGACGGAATCACCATGGCGGCGCCAAGGATCCCTCGTAAATAATCTCTCAAAAGACTGTTTGCAAAGAAAAATATGTTGACGCGCCTGAATTTCAAGCATGCGATCACCCAAGAGAAAACAATATGGTTTGCTCCACATAGATTTATAACGCAGAACAAACGAATCAGGTGGTCTGTGGCATTGTTTAGTTCTGCTTCATCGGCTTTGCTAAGGACTAAGGAGAGCTTCTGCGGTTGCTCAACCCACAACAGTTGCCAAATGGTACAATGGCACAGTTCTGACCAAACCACTCCCTGCAAGAATGTTTTGCTGACTAGCGGATGGATTTGAACAACCCTAATAGATCGGAATATTTACTGAATTACTGGGTAATCTTATGACATCTTGTGACTTATGACTCTTTTTGGACTGAAAAATAAACCTCCTACTGCTCCTCCTTGATCTCGCTCAATCTGAACCCCCACCTCGTTGCCTCGTTTGAGGTCGCTATAAATTATGCGACATCTCCATACATCTCGCACGCCTTTCCTGTTTCACACAAACTTAACCCCCAGCACAACCTCTTTGAAGATCACCTGGCCTTTCTTGCCACATCTCCAGCCCCTGCCCCAAACTGTCGCTTAGATCCCCCAAGACCAGCAGGCCCCAGCAGGCGCCTCAGCTCCACGGTCACCGATCTTGTTGTTCTCGAGCCAAAGTCCCTTCAATCTTTTGTTGCTCTTAAGGCTTTCAGCCAGGGCCTGGCCGTCTGTGGTGGGGGAACAGTCGGGATTGACCGCTGCGAAGTGGACAGAATCACCCTGCGGGAGGAAAGATCACTTGTCAAGACCACTACCCATATTCTTTCAGTGGCAGCAGAGGTGCCTCCGCACCCTGCTCCCCGATGTCGTTGTTGTTAAGGACAAGCTCCTCCGTGGTGGTGGTCTTAAGAGCCTCCGCCACAACCTGTGGCAGCCCGGTCGCAGAAAATCTAAACTGATGCTTTTCAATGGTGGAAAACTCGGGACAGGTATAACAAACCCAAAATATGACCATGCAAAACACTCGTTCCATGCTGAAACAACCCAAAATATGACCATGCAAAACACTCGTTCCATGTTGAAACAATGTTTTTTGGCACTTATTCTCTCTTGTTATAGCCGCGCACTTCCCTGCAAATACAAATACTGACACTTTGGACAGCTCTCCCAGTAGACTCATCTTTCTCGATGGAACAGTTGGGCCCTTGTCTTTAAAAAAGATACACCTTTTTTGGACATGAGCGAGCCATCTTTTAACCACCTGGATGGCTGGTGAGAGATAAATCTGCGCACCACAGCTAGTTTCAACATGTTTCAACACAATTCATGATTTTTGAGATCAGAAATCTATGATGCCCAAAAAGGGCCTATAGATGCCTTAATATCTGCCTATTCGAGGGTCAACTCAATCGTTTCTGAATCGAAGTTTCTGATACGTTCCGGCGAATGATCCTGCGATCCCCCTGCCATGATGTTAAAACGGGCGAGTGTCCAATTATAGCAAACAGATGCACCGACTGGAAAGCGAGATCAGCAAAAACATGGCAAAAGTAGTTCTTAATAGTTCTTAATAGTTCTTAATAGTTCTTAATAGTTCTTAATAGTTCTTAATAGTTCTTAATAGTTCTTAATAGTTCTTAATAGTTCTTAATAGTTCTTAATAGTTCTTAATAGTTCTTAATAGTTCTTAATAGTTCTTAATAGTTCTTAATAGTTCTTAATAGTTCTTTATAGTTCTTTATAGTTCTTTATAGTTCTTTATAGTTCTTAATAGTTCTTATTAGTTCTTAATAGTTCTTAATAGTTCTTTAATATTTTTGTTTAGTGTAATTTCTCAGCATTAATCCCTGAAAAACATCGAGATGGGATATGCACCCGGAGACTCCACCGCGGCACCTTGGCGCCGGAATCGCCGATCTTGCGGTGGTCGAGACCGCACTCGGTCTTCCCGGCGAACACAGCTGCCATGCACTGCAGAGCATCGAGCTCCTCATGACTGAGCATGTCGAGATCCTGCGCATGTCGGGTGAAAACTGGTGCTCGAAGTCTGCCAAAATCCTACTTGAAAGATCTTGAAAGATCCTGAAAGCACGTTATGTTCAAGTGACCATTGTTGAGCTGTGACCTGGGACTTTCAGTAGTTAGGATCTATGTTGCCTCATTGACATGAAACATGCGCAGCAAATCCAAGGAAACAAAAGTTTGCCTGCCATGAGGGGTCGCACAGCTGGCAAAGCGGCTCCATCACAAACTCGAAACTTTGCAAAGGCCAAAACATCTCATGCTCAACACTTCCAGTGTGTTCCAAGATTCCGTAAATGGTTTCCCATGGGCATTGAGTCCTTCAGCTCTTCGCTCATGAAGCCGCAGTGCTTCGTTACATCCAGAAAGAACGTCAAATGCGGCAGGATCTCCGCGAAAAGCTGTCTGTCGCCCTCGATTTCGGCCTGCGCAGGGTGTTGCTGGTGCTGGTTACTCGAAATGACTGGAAGCTTGACACCATCGTGAAAGGTTGGCTTGTTTTGCACATCTCTGGTCAGTTTAGTTGTCGTATGTGCTGATATCAGACCTATCTCAGCTTAATTAAATTAAACGAGCTGCGTTTCACAGGTTCTGGCTCATTGTTTGCATTGCATGCGTTATCGCGTTATCAATGCCGCAGCTTTCTCGGCAATTCATCAAAGACCTTGTGGACCCGGCCTCTTCCCACAATGCTTTGGCCGCCACTGTGTTCCCACTTTTCATGGCTCGGCTGAGCCTCTTTCCCAGCGCCGGGATCGCAGCCGCGCGCACAGGCTTAAACAATGAAAAGGTGAGAGCAACCTGTACTCCGGGTATGACTAGGTTCAAGGCAGCGACAAAAAAAGATCCACCTTCAACAGCCAAAAACAGGACAGACATCAGTGCCTGGGGCACATTCTCAATGAGCAAGTGGTGGCGCTTGCTCTTTGTCACTTGTTTGTAGATTGTGGGGAGGATAATCCCTTCCCAGCAACCTCCGGACCACTCACCCGGGACCTTTGGGGCGATAAGCAAAACTGAGAGGTGGCTCGTGGCCAGCTCGTTAAAACAGTTTGCACCCGGCGCATCACCCGAATTTGGGTCGAAATCATAGGGAAAAGGGCGTGAATATCTTGCAAGATAAAAGAACCAAGCGTGGGAGGCCAATAAGTAAGACCAGCTCAACACGCCAAGTATCTTCATGGAAAACTGTTGTGACTGCGAACAAAGCCATCCAAAAATGACATCTTTTAAAGTGTCAGACTGATCAGATAAAAAGGGAGCCATGGAAGAAAATGACGCCACGGCAAAGGCAGTAGCATCAAAGCGGTCCCCTCTGTTGAGCCAGGCCACCGCCAGCACGGCTTGGACGAGCAGGGAAGCACCGGCACGACAAAACAGCAACAAATAAATTTCCCAGGCCAAGCCGAATGTCTTGGAGAGCCTTCCTGTCTGGAGGCTCCACAGACATGCCGCGAAGCTCAACAATACTGTGCTGCCGAAGCTCAACATGACCAGCCGTAGCTGAGCCCCTTTGCTCAGTGGGGTGGTGTGACCGAGAGCCTGGTAGGAGCCTCGTGCTTTTAGCTCAGCTCCTACGACCATGATGACGGTCCCTGAGATAACAACACAAAGAAAGACCAGGAGAAAAACACAAAGAAACCAATGGAAGCGGTCACCCCTTTCCTGATCCGTCATGGTTCTGATTTCTGCAATCGTTGGAAGGAACTCTTTTGGCTCCTCAACGGTCTGCGCGGTAAAATTTCCATGGATTGCGTTTTCGACAATTTCAACTACATCCGGCAGGTCAGGAATCTCTGGCAGACTCAGACCAAACGCAGCGCAGATCAGGCTCAGTTGCTGGATTTTCATGGCGCCACGTCGGAGGTCCAAATCTGTTTCTATCTGGGCGCCCTTGAGCTTCCAAAACTGGCTGTGAATTTCACGCAGTAGGAGGTCGCAAGGCTCAAAGCTGTTTCGATTCGGCAGAAACTTTGAGTTAGTCTCCGTTTTTGTCAGAGATCACAACCAATCTGCGAAAGAATGACATGCTGTGCGGCGTCATACTTTTCCAAGCGACCACACGGTGTTTGTTCAGCACTTGACGATCTCACTCTGTGGATCTTGATCTTTGGGGCTTTCAAGGTCCGTCTGTATTGAATAACATGAAAGGACTTGAACAGTGCTGTTCACTTGCATATGTGCTCAGAAGCCATGCACTTTGGTCGTTGTTTAAAGAAACACTGGCCATTGTTCAGTCGTCTTTATGTCCGTCAGTACGGACCCGTCAAACCTTTTCTATGACCCTCACACAAATCCATGAAACAAAATAGAGTGGGAGGTCAGCGAGAGTAGATCTGAGTCTTGCTTATTGGGGAGTCGGACAGTTTTCTAGTAAATCGCACTCAACCTGAATTGCTTCAATGTTTTCACACCAACCCAAGCATAGCTATGGATACAATCAGGACTGATGTTGTCCTGGAGCGCCATGGGGATGTGGTGAACATGGTGAACATGGTGAACACGGTGAACATGGTGAACATGGTGAACATGGTGAACATGGTGAACATGGTGAACCTTGAGACCCCTGGATGAACGGATTCAATGGAACAATTTGGTGATTAATTTGGTGAGTATTGATCTCATCTAAAGTATACTTACGAAAACGATCACTTCTTTGGCGAGTGCGAATTCACCAAATCCGGACACGTCAAGCAGCCTGATCTCTCAACTTGTGGGCACCATCACAAAGCATGATCGAATAAAGTGGTAAACCAAATGTTCTTCACCCAAGTCTCGGTGTGGTTTTAACCCGAAATGGTACAATTGGGGATGGCTTCTGATTGGGTTTACCACATGATATAACCGATATAACAAGATTCACTGAAGATGTGAACAATAGATCAGATTTGTCTACAGCGCAATATCCAAATGCACCATGTATTCTTCTCATATCCACTGATTTCCTCCCTCCGGCACAGCCCTAACCCCACTAACGCTGCCGCTCCTTTCGCTGTTTCTGAAAGCCCGCGTACAGGTGCAAAAACATTCCCATTTTGGTCAATATGATCACTGCACAGTTGTGAAGGTGAAACAAACAAAATCCGCAGAGGTGAGTTTGGGTATGTTTTGCTGACATTTGGCGACATGGAAACTGTCCAACCAGCCTCTATAGCGGAAACCGTGGAGCCAAAACACTGCGCGTTTTCAGAGTCGGATGATGCAAGTAGTGAAGTGTATGACTCAAAACCATGCCCTGTCATGACGAGTTGCCAGTAAGACAAAATTACTTTGCGATGAGGGGCAAACATGCTCAGCAATGCATCTCCACACAACCGATCATTGGAGGAAGTCAAGAAACCGGCACACCGAGAGCAATTGAATGATTTTGCAAAGTCTCGTGTCCGCGTAAGCAGAACGGCAACCTTCTGAAGCTGATGCCAGAGCTGCTCCAAGACTTTTTCACCAAGATGAAATCAAAATATATTCAAACAGATTGGTGATTCGTTCTTTGAATACAAGTAATTACTGGTGCTTTCAGATGGTTGATTTGTTTTCAGACTATACGTACTTACCTGGTGTTGACCCTTTGCATCAATACGCTTGCAGCCTGAATGCATGGCTTCAAAGAAGGGTGAGCCAGTACTATGGACAGGGTGGTGTCTGTTCCAAAGATTGATCAGCAAGGGTGGTTGAGGACGTGATGTCTTTTCAGGTTGCGGCTCCACTTGCAACATCCCATTGGAACAGAAGCGCCACCCATTAGTCAGCGCCTTGGTGTTCCAAGATGTTGGTCATGTCATAGGCTGACGAAGTTTGCAGTGCACGTGGGCCCTTTACGTCTCTGCAGCTAAGAACAGTCATCATCACAGCTGACAGCTGTCAAAGATTCTACATCTACCTTTCTGTCTTCCAAAGTTTTGGACTCTTTGTTCAAATATGAAGGTCTCTCTCACTCTCACATCCTCAACTTCAGTTCTCTTTGGCAGAACCTGCCAGGATAATCTAAGATTCTGCTTCGTTACACATCTTGATGTCTTCCGAGAGTTGAACCTATATCTGAAAATTTGGGGGGTGCAAACGGTGCAGAAGTTTACAGTACCTGCAATAAAATGACAATATGAAGTGCATGTTTGGCTACCCCTTTCACGCCAGCATCCCTTCCTAACACCGCCGAGCTTCACAATTCTTGAAATCAATTACCTCACGCCACAGGTAGGGAGGGATGCTGCCCATTTGAAGGCCATAGTCAATCTTGAAACAGGAAAAGGATGGGAACGGAACATGAAAAGGGAAAGGAAGAGTGAGAGGAACAAAAATAACTCTTCGTTGGACAAGGCTAGCTGCAGAAAAACATCAAGGATTTCTGGCTGAACGATGTTCAAATACCTTTGGGATGTTTTTGCAGTAGTTTTTCACGTGTATAGATTCACACCTTCAAAGTAAACTGCCGCAATGAACCAAGATTGAACACTGCAGGGAGGAAATCAAAGTCGCCGGAAACAGCCAAGCTTCAAGGACATCTGGCTTTGTCGATGTCCAATTGCCTCGAGATCCGAAGAGACACAGCTGAACCTGATTCTTGGGTTGAATCATGTTGAATCAACTTCAACCCCACCCCTCCATTCGTGGCCTGTCTGACTTTCAACAAGTGAGTTGACTATTTCCTCAGCCAGTGTTTATTGTGAACAGCCACTGCTTCTACTATGGCTTGCGTGCGCAATACACACCACCATTTCACGACACCATCATTCGAGATAGAAGGCTATTGCAATCCCAAACTTTGAGATGAGGTTGCAGACACCATAAGGAAAATGAGTCAGCAAAAGGAAAACACACAAAAACCCAACAGCGATCTATCACCGTGTGGAATCAAACATAGCAAATTCAAATCAACCCATGTTGAATGAAGCAAAAACATGGCGCGATTGAAGCTTTGCTTTGAAACTCCAAAGTTTGAACTCTTCATGGTTATGTTGTGCACCCCAGGGTCTGATAGAAATTCCTGTTTTTGGGGGGCAATCGTTACATCAAAGCAATGATTCCTTTATCCTTCTGCCAAGCTGCCGTGCCAGTTGGTGCCTTGATGGCTTTCAAGTCACTTTGGATCTTCTCAGTCTCAGTACCTCGGTGCACACCCAACAGCCAACAGGATGGGCTCAACTGTCAACAGAAAACTTGCAGCGTTCCAACCAATCCAACTTCCTGAGAAGCTTTACGAAAATTGACACAGGAAAGTGGGTGGCTCCAACAAAGTCTTCCCACTGTGCATAAGGTCAAGTTGCTATTTGAATGTGGTTTCAAAATAGAACACCAACAAAGCCCAAACAAACTGAATCACTTTCTACACTTGGTTCGTATCAAACTTTATCAATCCAAACAGCTTCGATCAGTTGAAAGACTCTTTCGAGCCGAAGCCAAGCTGCCACACAATCTTGAAATCTTCGCCTCTCCGCCTCTTCCAGAGCCTGGCAGCGCCGAGGAGCTGGTCTCCGCTGAGACGTGACAGATGCGAAGGCTCCGGTGAGCGCAGAACCACTTGCGAAAGTCTAGAGCCAATTGTTGTGATCAATACTGAATCAATACAATTTTCTGAAATTTAAATCATCCACTTCACTTTGAAGTTCACTTTGACTCGTTTCAAATAGACATCTCGGTCGGCCGCAAGGAAGGCCGCACCCCAAATGGTTTCGGCACCCGACGCATCTCCCTGGCCTACACTGCCCCAGACCCGAGCGCCTGGCCACCCGGTGTGTCGCGAAGGGATCTGTCGAGACGAAGGTACGTCAGACTTCGGTTCTCGATGATCCCAGCGGCCAAGGCCTGGCCGCCGAGGCATCGGCATGGGCAACCCACGGCCCAGGGGGCTCCCAAAATCCCATCCGACGCCAAGGGAACAGCCACCTGATCACCTGGAAATCCAACGTGCAATGCTATCTGAGTAGAAAAAACTGAAGCGCAGTAGCGCGGCTTTTCATTTCTCGGCACAAAACTACGCAAAGCCACTGTCTTCAGCTCAAAATCTCCAAGATGTTTCATCGCGAGAGTTGTCCCTCGAGTTTTTCTAGACCCCCTTTGGCACAGCTCCAGCATGGGAGAATAATCAAAACAACAACCAGCAAAAACACAATTCAATTATGGTATAATGTCAACCCTGGATCAATAAACCCATATGCTGTTCAATTGGGGGGTACCGTTCAAGTATCAGACTATCACTATTTGGGGAGTACCCCCTAATTTGCATCACTTGTGACTAAACCATGCAGTGCAAATGTTTCCACCTGTGAAAGTGTTCAAAAGGATTCAATGGCATTCAAGTAGTCACACATATCTCACCAAGAGGCACCAAGACACACGGGTCTAAAACTTTTCCCACACGCATCATTTTTTCCCTCACACTTCACCATCCAATCCCTTGGACATCCCCCCCAGCCGGGCGCCTGAGCACCGCTGTCTCCGATGCTGTTGTTGTCGAGGAAAAGCTTCTGCAGACTGCGGTTTTCCCTCAGTCCCTGCCCCAAGGCCTGGCCGTCTCAGGGCGACAGCATCGAGATGGACTCCAATCTGGTAGTGTCTGGCATTGGCTCTGATCTTTGGCCGGATGAATGACAAAAAAAAACTTATGCGGTTGCTCCACCTGCAGTTGCCAATATCTACAGTTGCACAGTTTCTGACCGAACCACTCTCTCTGTAAATTTTCCACAATCCTTCGACATTTCAATCATATGTCAAATGGTCAAATAGTCAAATAGTCAATTTTTTTTGCCCTTTAAATCTCTGGGAAATTTTGTGCAAAAATGGATCAAACGATATTTCGAGCTTGCAAGGTTGCAGGAAAGATGAACAGTGCAACCCATGAGATTGAACTCTAAGGCTGGATACGATCGGCAGTTAGTGGGGTGCAACCTGGTCTTACTCTTTGCTACCGTTTGCTATCAGAGCTCAATGGCCCATTGTGAGTCAGTAGCGCACATGAATTATGCAAAATGTGCGAAAATGTTCGAAATTAAATTCAAAACAATGCTCGAATGACAAAAATCCACTCTCCAGAAATTGTGGTAGAGTACATCAAATTGGGGTGAACATGATATATGGTCCCGTCCTCCGTCTCTCCAACCCCCCCATGGGTTGGGTCCCCATACCATACCACCCCCCCTTCCCTTCTATTTGCATCCCCGGTCGTACCGCTCAAAAGGGTCTAGTCCTGGAAAAAAATGCCTTAAATCGTTTGGTCCACAACCTTTTGGAATTGATTTCCAAAGGGTACAACCCAACAGATTTAAGCCAACAACCAAGTTGCAATTTCCCGGGCAAACAAATTAAAATCCTGTTCCACAACCTTTATGTGGACTAACATGTCTCCTGGCCCACCATTGCGCTGACACAACTCTTTTCCTGGGTCATAACCTTTATGATGATACATGTGTACCTACCCCATTCAGATCGTCAAGTCGATTGAATTGGAAGATCGCGACCTTTCAAAAACTGCTGAGGGTTTGGCATAAACACTTTTCTTGTCATATCATTCAAATCCTGGGTCACAGGGTTTCCACCGGCTCCATCATTTTTTTTCTCGCATGCTGTCAAGATCTTTCAAGACGGGGAGTTGGATGACACTAGGCTTTGGAGGTCCAGAACTGTTTCTCTCTCTCTCTCTCTGTTGGAAATGACCAGAAATGATGTGTCCTCTCTACATTGACATGATTGTTGATCCCCGTCGGTACAAAAACGTGGGGTACAGTCCTAGAAAATAATCGGTCTAAAATGATGACCCCTAACCTTTGAGAGAGGTTTTAGAGCTTTAAATTCCTGGCTCCTAACCTCTGAAGCCGAAATCTCACTTCCAACCACCTTTTTGAATTTTCTTTGCTAATTTCCTGGTGCCCAACGTCCAACATCCAATAAATTTACCCCTCTGATATCCAAGTAAAAAAAATATTTCCTGGATGCTTGCGTTGGTAACATGCCATATCTTCCCCCCCTCAATCTGATACGGAAAAAAAATGAATTCCTGGCACCTGACTTCCCGGCTGACAGCTCGCAGTTTTTCAGAGTCCACGGCTTCACTGAGTGCGGTCCGGCAGATGCCCACGGCAATGCGCAACCCTTTTGCATGGACAAATGTATCTTCAGGAAAAAACGCCTGTTTTGCAATTTGGCCACACGTTGGAACAAAGTCCCATCATTTCCTATCTATGGATGGTTGACCTGGTGATGCGATTTTTTTCCTGTGGGGTCAGCCTTTGAAGATCATCCACAAGAATTCGGCCAAAAAAAGGTCCCAGCCCCTTGGATTTTATTTTTGACACCTGCGCCTCGGCCTCTTCAAGTCACCTTTTTTTGGTTTTTGAAGCTGAACATATGTGGTTGTACCCTTTTGCAAGGACAAATGCATTTTCAGCAAAAAACATATGTTTTGTAATTTGGGCGCGCGTTGACACAAAATGCTTGAATTCGTCCCATCATGTCCTATCAGTGGATGATTGGCCTGGTGATGCGACTTTTTTCCTGTGGGGCCAACCTTTGAAGATCATCCGCAAGTATTCAGTCAAAAAAGGTCCAGCCCCTTGAATTTTATTTTTGACACGTGCGCCTCGGCCTCTTGAAGTCACCTTTTTTGGTTGGTGAAGCTGAACATATGTGGTTGTACCCCTTTTGCAAGGACAAATGTCTTTTCAGAAAAAAAAACGCCTGTTTTGCAATTTGGGCGCGTTGACACAAAATTCTTGAATTCGTCCCATCATGTCCTATCTGTGGATGATTGGCCTGGAGATGCGATTTTTTTCCTGTGGGCCAACCTTTGAAGATTATCCCGCAAGTATTCAGTCAAAAAAAGGTCCAGCCCCTTGGATTTTATTTTTGACACCTGCGCCTCGGCCTCTTCAAGTCACTTTTTTGGTTGGTGAAGCTGAACATGTGTGTCTGTACCCTTTTGCAAGGACAACTGTATTTTCAGCAAAAAAAACATGTGTTTTGCAATTTGGGCGCGCGTTGACACAAAATTCTTGAATTCGTCCCATCATGTCCTATCAGTGGATGATTGGCCTGGTGATGCGACTTTTTTCCTGTGGGGCCAACCTTTGAAGATCATCCGCAAGTATTCAGTCAAAAAAGGTCCAGCCCCTTGGATTTTATTTTTGACACGTGCGCCTCGGCCTCTTGAAGTCACCTTTTTTGGTTGGTGAAGCTGAACATATGTGTTTGTACCCTTTTGCAAAGTCATGTAAAGAATCATACCCCCTCAATTAATCACGGTACATTTTTTTCCTGGGGTTTGACATTTAGATATGTTCTAGTAAACTCCCATTTGATCCATCCACCTTCAAATTCCTGGCGACTAACCTTGGGAATTCTACAAACTTACCCATTATCAGAGTCATTCATGATTGATTTCCTGATGCCTTACATACACAGACTGATAGATCAACCCCCCCTCAATCACAACAGACAGAAATTGATTTCCTGCCACTGTACGTCAGGAAGCTTTCAGGAAAAAAAAACTGGGCCTTTTTTGGTATGATATTTGATTCCTGGCCCCGTATCATGCCCCTGGACCCTCACCCACTGTCTGCTAGATTTTTGGAAAATAGTGTTTTTTACAAAGCGTACTGAACCCCCAGGAAAAAAAAACTGGTAGTACAGAGGAGGATATTGTTGAAGAAAACCATACGGAGTTCATAACTGTTCAAAATTAAAATCCAGTGAAGCTATCGGATTCAACCTTTTTACAAACCACTGAAATGCATTAAAAAGTATGATCACAACCTTTATGTAGATCCTACCCTCTCCTGTTCGACAGATTGGCCCAGAGATTTTTTTCCTGTACCCCAACCTTGTTTGGAAAACCATGCAATCCTGGCAAGCAAATCTTCGAAACATATAAAATCCTGTGGTACAACCTTATGTTACTAATCCTGCTTTCCTGGCTCCAACACTTGTTTTCCTGAACCCCAACCTTGCGACATCCATTTTTTGATGATTTTTACCTGACTTGGCATTTTTATTCGCCGAAGTGGAGTCACAGGAAAAAAAAATTACCGGTACAACGGGGGATTCTATTTGCAAGCTATTGGCAGCATTTCTGAGGTCCAGCTTCGTGTTTGCTAGGTCTTTGCAGCATTTCTGACTACCAGCCTCGCAATTACTAGGTACATACTACCTTTTCGGCGACCTACGCAGCACACATACTCCCTCAAAGTACCCACGTGACGCCTACGTGCTGTCCATAGTCATATATGCATGTGCTATGTGTCTACTTCCTATTTACTACCTGTGTACTCTGACAGCATTACATGTGTTTAACATATAGCGTACCTATCATACATCCCAATGATGCCATGCATACCATACCTACCAGTAGTACCGCACAAGGCCCTGGCGGAAGTTTCAAAAATAGGAAACCTATAGGAGAGGTTGGTTGTTGTGAATCAGGGATGGCAGAGCGAAGCCACTGATGGACTGAAAGGTGCTTGATCTCTCTCACTCTTTCTCTCTCTTTCTCTGACTATCTACCTACCTACCTATCTATTTTCTATGTATCTATCTATCTATCGATCTATCTATCTATCTCTCTCTCTCTTTCATCTAATTACCTATCTATCGATCTATCTATCTACTAGATAGTCTATCTATCTATCTCTCTCTCTCTCTTTCATCTGTCTATCTGTCTATCTGTCTAGCTGTCTACCTGTCTATCTGTCTATCTTTCTATCTATCTGTCTGTCTACCTGTCTATCTGTGGTGCAGTGTCATTCAGTGTAATGTAGTGTATTGTAATGTAGTGTAGTGGAGTGTAGTGGAATGTAGTGTAGTGTAATATAGTGTAGTGTAGTGTAATTTAGTGTAGTGGAGTGTAGTTGTGTAGTCGTAGTTGTAGTTGTAGTGTAGTGGAGTGTAGTGTAATGTAGTGACGTGTTGTGAAAGGTAGTGTAGTGTAGTGTTATGTAGTGTACTGGAGTGTAGTGTAGTGTAGTGTAGTGTAATGTAGTGTAGTGTGATGTAATTTAGTGTAGTGGAGTGTAGTGGAGTGTAGTTTTGTAGTTGTAGTTGTAGTTGTAGTGTAGTGTAGTGCAATGTAGTGAAGTGTAGTGGAAGGAAGTGTTGCGTAGTGTGATGTAATTTAGTGTAGTGGAGTGTAGTGGAGTGTAGTTTTGTAGTTGTAGTTGTAGTTGTAGTGTAGTGTAGTGCAATGTAGTGAAGTGTAGTGGAAGGAAGTGTTGCGTAGTGTAATGTAGTGAAGTGTAGTGGAAGGTAGTGTAGTGTAGCGTAATGTAGTGTAGTGGAGCGTGGTGTAGTGTAGCGTAATTTAGTGTAATGGACTGTAGTGGTGTCTATTGTAGTGGAATGCAGTTGTGTATTTGTAGCTGTAGTTGTCGTGTAGTGGAGTGTAGTGTAGTGTAATGTACTGAAGTGCAGTGGAAGGTAGTGTAGTGTAATGTAGTGTAGTGGAGTGTAGTGTACTGTAATGTAGTGTAGTGTAATTTACTGTAGTGGAGTGTAGTGGAGTATAGTGGAGTGTAGTTGTGTAGTTGTAGTTGTAGTTGTAGTGTTGTGTAATGTAGTGTAGTGTAGTGGAGTGTAGTGGAGTGTAGTGTACTGTAATGTAGTGTAGTGTAGTGTAATTTAGTGTAGTGGAGTGTAGTGGAGTATAGTGGAGTGTAGTTGTGTAGTTGTAGTTGTAGTTGTATTGTAGTGTTGTGTAATGTAGTGTAGTGTAGTGTAGTGGAGTGGAGTGTAGTGGAGTCTAGTGTACTGTAATGTAGTGTAGTGTAGTGTAATGTAGTGTAATTTAGTGCAGTGGAGTATAGTGGAGTGTAGTTGTGTAGTTGTAGTTGTAGTGTTGTGTAATGTAGTGTAGTGTAGGGGAGTGTAGTGGAGTGTAGTATACTGTAGTGTAGTGTAGTGTAATTTTGTGTTGTGGAGTGTAGTGGAGTGTAGTTGTGCAGTTGTGTACTTGTAATTGTAGTGTAGTGTAGTGGAGTGGAGTGTAATGTAGTGTAGTGGAGTGTAGTGTAATGTAGTGTAGTGTACTGAAGCGAAGCGAAGCGACATCTGAACCTCCAAAAGTGGTCCGAACCCCTAGTGTTTTGAACATTTTGACTTCGAAATGTGCTTCGCGCCACAACGGCGTGCACTTTTTCGACATCTCAACTTCCAAAAGTGGTCCGAGAATGGTGTGTTTTGTACATTTTGACTTCAAAATGTGCTTCGCGCCACAACGGCGTGCACTTTTTCGACATCGGAACTTCCAAAAGTGGTCAAATCCCCGGTGTTTTGAACATTTTGACTTCGAAATGTGCTTCGCGCCACAACGGCGGGCACTTTTTGGACATCTCAACTTCCAAAAGTGGTCCGAACCCCTCGTGTTTTAACATTTTGACTTCGAAATATGCTTTGCGCCACAACGGCGTGCACTTTTTCGACATCTCAACTTCCTTTTTTGCAGCCTGATACTCTGAGTGCCGCGCGCGAAACTCAGCAAGGCAACGAAAGCACAATTAATCAGCGAAAGCAGGAAATGATCTGGGGAATATCAATGGACCGACAGGACACACCAGGACCTCTACCAGAGGGAGACCCACCAGAATAGCCAATTTGAGCAGAAGAATGAACACTTAGGAAAGTGACTTTGTGAATAGAGACGGGTTTGAACAACCCAACAAAACCACTCAACCTCCCAAAATGGAGGTCGCGGAGATTCATGCAATGATGATATGAAGTGAATTTTCCTTTGCAGAAACGGCGAAAACGGGTCTGAATTGATTCAAAAGTGGCCTGGTGCATAAATTGACTAACAAACAACATCTCCCACACCTTTCTTTTCTTCCACTAACTATGTTCCCCGACCCCTTCGAGATCACCCCATCTTGGCCACAGCTCCAGCATGGTCCAGCTACCCTAACATCGCCCGACCCCACCGCGCGGCAGCTCAAACGGGCGCCTGTGCACCGACATCACCGATGCTGTTGTCGATGAGGCCAAGCTTCTGCAGACTGCGGTTTTCCTTCAGTCCCTGCCCCAAGGCCTGGCCGTCTCGGGGCGACAGCATCGAGATGGATTCCCTTTTTCTGAAGCCAAGGCACAGGAACAGATCCGGGGGAAATCTACAGGTGGGGCTCGTCAAACCAACATCAAGCAGATGGGAATCACCAGGCGGTAGGGAACTATCACTTCTAAATCTGTTAATTACAATATTGCTGTCCAAGAGAAAACGCAATGGTTCGTTCCACACAGATGTGCAGGCGTAAAACAGATGAATCTGGTAGTGTCTGGCATTGGCTCTGATCTTGTGCCGGATGAATGACCGAAGAAAACTCATACGGTTGCTCAACCTGCAGTTGCCAATATCTACAGTTGCACAGTTTCTGACCGAACCACTCTCTCTGTAAATTCTCCAAAATCCTTCGACATTTCAATCATATGTCAAATGGTCAAATAGTCAAATAGTCAAATCTTTTTGCTCTTTAAATCTCTGGGCAATTTTGTGCAAAAATGGATCAAACGATATTTCAAGCTTGCAAGGTTGCAGAAAAGATGAACTGTGCTACCCATGAGATTGAACTCTAAGGCTGAATACGATCGGCAGTTAGTGGGGTGCAAACTGGAGCCTCTTACTCTTTGCTACCGTTTGCTATCAGAGCTCAATGGCCCATTGTGAGTCAGTAGTGCACATGAATTATGCAAAATGTGAGAAAAATGATCGAAATTCAATTCAAAACAATGCTCGAATGACAAAAATCCACTCTCCAGAAAGTGATTAGATAATTAAATGTGAAGAGGACATATTTCGCATGCAGTGATTTAACTATCTAATAATTAAATATTTCTGTAAATTGGGAACCCAAACCATCAAATTAAAAAATGACTGTGTTGAGAGTAACTCAGCTAGCTACCGCTAGCTTTCGTGATCATCACGCTCTTCTTCATCTTCATCATCATAATCATCATCATTTTCTTCAACTTCATCATCAGTTTTTCTTTTTCTTTTTCATCAACCATGCCCGTATCATCATCATCATCATCATCACCATCATCATCATCATCAGTTTTTTCTTCTTCAACATCCTCACTTTTATACATCTACAAAAAGAAATTTATGTATACAGGTGTAGATGCAAACATGAATCTTACTGACAGGCGTTCAAGCGCAGATTCAAATTCAAAGACGCAGGTTGACAGAATTTTCTTTAACACAGCTACCAAACGAATATATGCCATATGCAGGTGTAGTGCGGAAGATATATAGATCCAGGCGGAAATCCTTTTTTTGGAAACGAGAAGTGGGTAGATGCAGGTGTGATGTGGCAGATGTAAAGACGCAGGTGGAAATCAATTTCCTACAGACACCTACAACCTTGATTCTAACTTTTCTCTTCGAGCGGCAGGGCAGCGTGGATTGATGTCCACGAAACGCAACCCGTTCGCACGAAATGTCGATCGTCATACATTGAGGTAAAATTGCGATGTGGGTTTGTCCTGGGCCAACCCTTTCCCACGACATGCGTCTCGACCATCAAAAGCTGTGCTGAAACTTTGATTTTGCATATGCGTGCTGAACTCTTTGCGCCGTACGCATGTCCGCCACAGTAAATAATTCAGTAGTATGTCTGTGCGAAAATGCCCGTAGCTAAAAACCCTTCGTGCACATGCATTCCTTTGTAAAAGCACCTCTGTTTGTTTTGGTTTCTGTGTAAAATTGCTCAGTGTAAAATCATCTCTCTGTAAAAGTATTTGTGTGTAAAAAGGCATTTCTCTCTTCTGTGCGAAGGTGTCTCTGTGTAAAAATATCGCTGTGTAAAAGCATGTGTGATCAAAGGCATCCCTGTGACGCAAAATCAACACCAGCGTGTACAAGTATTTGCATGTAAACGTGCCTGCCACTGTGTGTCAAAGTGCCTCTATGTAAAAGTGCTTGCGTGTAAAGGAATCTCAGCGTAAAAGAATGTGTGCGAAAAGCACTGTGTACTGTTGACGTATTAACATGTAAAAACACCTGTGTAAAAGCATCTCTGTGTAAAGGTACCTGCGTTAGCAAAATCATCTCTGCGTAAATATATATATATATATGTATCTTAAAGCACCCGTGTGTAAAAGCATCTCTGTGTTGAAAGTATCTCTGTGTAAGAGCACCTGTAACTAGAAGCATCTCTTTGATTCCCACATGGCTTGAACCCTCCCCCAAGTCGTGGATTCCAGCCTCACCCATGTAAGAGTACCTCTTCCTAGATGCGTCCTAGTGTACAAGCACCTGTATGTAAAAGCATCTGTCCGTAAAAGTATCCGTGCAAAAATCCTTTTTGTAAAAGTGTATGTGTCTAAAAAGACGCCTTTGTACACATGTTTTTCTGTGTGAAGAACATATCTGCGTAAGAGTATTTAATGTAAAATCTTCTGCGTGTAAAAACTAATTTGTGTCAAAAGAAACCCCGTGTAAATGCACGTGCGTGTAAAAGCACTCCTCTGTAAAAGAATCGCTGTGTAAAGGCATCTACGTGTAGAAGTGCCCACGTGTCTGTGTGTAAAAGCTCTTTTTTGTATAAAAGCATCCCTGTGTAAAAACACCTGCGCATGAAGGTATTTGCGTGTAAAACCATCCCTGGGTAAAAGCATGTGTATGTGTAAATGCCGGTGTGAAAACATGTCTTTGTGAAAGCACTTCTGTGTGAAAGTATCGGTGTACCATATGTTGGTCGTTTGCTGTTAGAATCTCTAAGCTACGTAGCAGTTGCCGCAAAATTGCTCGGTTTTTGCAGCATTCTGCAGCTAGCACCCGTACATTGCATGGCTTGACATCAGTTCATTGCACGGAGCTTTGCCATCGAGTAATTTTTGCAGCAGTGCAAAGCTAACATCGGCAAATCGCATGATAGTTGCAAGATATGGGATCATATCTGCAAACTGTGCTGTGATGTTCACGGCGCTCTGAAGAAAAAAATCTGTACACTGTATATAGAATGTTCGCAGTTTTTAGAAACCAAAAACTATCACTTGCACAGTATGTGCAGCATTTTAGTGCGTCGCATAGTCTTGGCAATATTTGCAACTATCATTGGTAAACCGCATGGCATGCGCAGTATTTTGAAATTGACGTCTGTCAATTGGATGCTACTCTTACAACTTTCTTGAAGTTATCATCTGCAGATTGCACAACGTGGCATGGTGTTTGCAGCATGTTGCGGCTAACATCTGTAAACTGCACGGTCTTTGCCACATTTCGAAACCAACATTTGCGAATTTCTTCGGACCTGCAACTCTTTGAAAGTAACATGTGCACATGGGAAAGTGCACGCAGCATTTTGGAGCTAGGCCTTCATTTCTTTCTTCCTGCCGTCCTCCTTCCTTCCTTCCCTCCCTCTCTCTTTCTTTCCCTTCCTCCTGTGAGGATTATGTCCTTCTTTCTTTTCCTATTAGTTTTTCTATTCTAATACCTTTTTCCTTTGATACATTTGCGCGAGGGTCTCAGTGCAAGCGTAGCATGCAACAGGCATGTCAACTCCTCGGATGAGGTGAGCAGCCCACTGCCCTGGTTGCTGCATGGACTGAGGTAATGTCCGCAGTTGCTTCGGTAGAAGCATCATAATTAGTCCGTAAGTTACTCCATAACTTCATAACATACGTCAACATCTGTCCCTCCCCCCATTTCAACTCAAACTTGCAAACGCAAGGTCGTCGTCACATCGTCATCGTCTTCGTTGTCGTCATCGTCATGGTCCTCATCCTCATCATCATCATCATCATCACCGTCGTCGTCGTCGTCGTCATCATCATCATCATCATCAACATCATCGTCATCGTCATCGTCATCACCGTCGTCGTCGTCGTCACCGTCGTTGCCGTCATCGCCGTCGTCGTCATGACAACAGCATGCAACCGTTGAAGACTACCTGGTGCATGGCACAACCAACGGACCACCAACACAACCGCCCCGACACCACCAACACGACGCCACCAAGATACGACCAAGACACCGTGAACACCTTGAATCAACATGGAAGCCGCTGAGACACCACCAAGACACCACCGAGACCAGCAACACCACCGAGACATCATCGACGCACCACCGAAACACCAACACGACCGAGACCCCACCGAGACACCACCAAGACGCCACCGAGGCACCACCGAGACACAACCACAAGACACCACCCAGACACCACCAGACACCACCCAGACACCACCAAAACACCACCAAGACACCACCGAGACACAACCGAGACACCACGAGACACCACCGAGATACCACCGACAGACCACCGAGACACCACGGACACCACCGAGGCACCACGGATGCCACCAAGACACCACCAAGACACCACCAAGACACCACCGAGACACCACAGCGAGACATCGTCGAGACACCACCGAGACACCACGGAGACACACCAAGACACCACCAAAACACCACGGACACTGAGACACCACTAAGACACCACCGAGACCCCACCGAGACACCACCAAGACATCACCGAGACAGCGCGGACACCACCGAGACACCACCAAGACACCACCGAGACACGACCTAGACACCACCGAGATACCACCGAGACACCACCAAGACCCCACCAAGACACCACCAAGACATCACCGAGACAGCGCGGACACCACCGAGACACCACCAAGACACCACCGAGACACGACCGAGACACCACCGAGATACCACCGAGACACCACCAAGATACCACCGAGACACCACCGAGACACCACCGAGACACCACCAAAACCGCCAAAACACCTATGAGACACCACCAAGACCAGGCCGGCAGCCGTAAACCCGACAGCGCCCATCCGCCTTTAGAGAACAACCCCAAGCTATCGCTATTGAGGAAGTATAGGTGTTATGATTTTTAGCTTTTCGGTTTGCAACGTGGAAAGAAACAAAATAGTTCTCAAGTTCACTCAAGTAGTAATTTGTGGCCTTGGTTTGGTTTTTAGTTGATGGTTTGGTTCATGTACTGACGAGAAACAATTTCTGCGTCTTGTGCCATGGTCATTTGCGTTTACATGAATTTCCATGCTGGCTATATTATTCCCAAGTCATTGTTTCAAACTGTCGTGATCTGTGTGCTGTTGCTGGGGCTGCCAGCGCCAGTGTGTCTGGCTGAGGCCAGCGTCAGAGGCGTTGTCTGAAAAAACTGGTTTCCATCGAAGAGGGTATGCCTATGCCTTCATCTTCACACAAGGCGGGTTGCTTACCCCGTTGGTTTCTTCAACAAAAATACATCTGAACGTATACATGATGTAGTGTACAGCAATACCACTCCATCCCGACCCATTGGATTGATCACACCGTTGCACTGTGCCCTTTTGTCAAACAGGATGAAAAACAGAGCTAATGGGTGTATATTATATATATATACACGTATATAGTGTAGATTGATAGATGCATGTAATTCCTTGAGGGGCATTGTCCGCTGAGCTGACGGTATATTACAATACCATGTTGCCTTTTGAAATAGATTAAAATGTTGCTTTAAAGAAGCTAGAAATCAGCGACCGCAATCAATCTCCAACTACCCAAAATCCGCTGCAGAAAACCTGCTGCATCACCTGAATTTCATGCATGCACACCGGGGATACTACTATATGATCTGTGACACCTGTTCCCTTCCACTCTGTGGCATACAGTTTTTCAAATGTATGATCTTCCCCTTTGCGGGTCAAGAAAGGTACAGGCAGAGACAAGTGAGACACATCGCCCCAAACTAGCCTCGAGTAGGGAATCAACCGCGAGACAAATGAGAGATAAACAACTACTTGGTTTGAAGATAGCCGCGGGCTCAATTTCTTCAATATGTAACTAGATGGACAAAATGAGTCTGGTCGCTCATGTGATCTTGCATAGTGTTTAGAAAGGCTATACCGTATTATCCCAATCATTCCCTGCCACGGGGTACCCCCCTAATTACTGAACCAGTGTTTATTAATCCGGGGCACGTGGGTCTGGGTCTGCCTCAACCGCGTGCACTGTATCTTCTTCTGTGCGAAAAAAGAAGCTAGCAGTTATGTTATGACTTAAAACGTCTCTGCTTGCTTTTACGTTTACGTTGTGCAAGAAGTGCAGAAACTGCAGGCATCACTTGTGACTAAACCATCCAGCGCAAATGTTTCCAGTTGTGAAAGAATTCAAATCGTTTCAATGACATTCAAGTAGCCACACATATCTCACCAAGAAGGCACCAAGACACACGGGCCTACAACGTCTCCCACACGCTTCCTTTTTTCCTCACAAACTTCACCATCCAACCCCTTGGACATCCCCCCAGCCGGGCGCCTTAGCACCGGCATCGCCGATGCTGTTGTTGTAGAGGTAAAGCCTCTGCAAACTGCGGTTTTCTTTGAGCCCTTCTCCCAAGGCCTGGCCGTCTCGGGGCAACAGCATCGGGATGGACTCCCTTTTTCTACGGCCAAGGCACAGGAACAAATCCGGGGGAAATCTACAGGTGGGGCTCGTCCCAAACCAGCATCAAGTGAATGGGAATCAATTGGAAATCTTTCACAGGCAGGTTGGCAAAAAAAAATTGTGTTTAATTTCCAACATGCGTTCACCGGAAGAAAACGACCTGGCTTGTGCGGTGGCACAGTATTTGAATTGTGCGGTGGCACAGCTTCTGACCAGACCATGCCAAACCACTCCCTTTAAATCCTCCATAATCATAGGACCCAGGACATGTTCAAAATATGTCGAACGTTTGTGCTCTTCGCGTGTCACTAGGAAGGTGTGAAAATGTGTGAAGTATCACAGGCCCACAGCATCTGCTAGTCTAGATCAGATCTTAAGAGGGGGATGCACTAAGCCCGTGAAATTGCCGCATAAACAGTGTTGTTCAAAAATCACAGTGCAAATCCTTTGGTGCCTTCTGAATTCATTTCGCTGCCAGTGCGACAGCAGGTCGAAAGTCTATGCCAGAATTCTCATCCCAATGCAGGGGCCGCAAGTCAAGGAATCAACATATCTAGAAATGTTCCATAATCTTCAGAAAGTATTGCACTCTTTTCAAAGAGGTGCGGAACTCTTTTCAAGGAGATATTGCACACACTTATATCACGCTTTAGTCCAGATATCATACATAAAAGGGTCTATGTTCAAACAATGTTTCATTGTCAACAAAATGCAGCCTTTTTGAGAAGTTCTACGCATTTGAAGATCATTTGAAGTAAACATTGCACAACATTTTATACACATGGTCTGCCAGGAATGCCGGGCATAGAATCATAAAGTCATTAATTTTGAAACAGTGCTTCCCCCTTTCAATGCGTGGATCCACCCTTTCAAAGTAAGTTTGCTCATGACAAAGCTCTCTTTGAAGGTACTACTGTGCTCATTTCAAAGAGGTGCTGGACTAAAGAGAATGCGCAAGAGAGACCACACTTCTTCAAGGAATCAAATCCCATTTACCTATGTTTGCCTTGTACAGAAAGCTTGTGTTGTAAATAAATCAGCTCAAATCATGGGATGTGGGGTCACTATGTGGGAGGAAAGACCAATGTTGGCAAACCAACATCAAGCAAGCGGATGAATCGCCATGTGGAAAGAACAATCACTTCCAAAAAGTCTAACAAAAATAAGCCTCAGTGGTATCCCCAACCGCCGCGATGTTTTATTGTTGAAAAAACTTTCTGAAGCGTGCTGCAAAGCCAAGCGCTGGAAACACCCCACCTGCGTTTCCGTGCGGTTTGGTTTGTTCCACACAGATTTGCCTGATTTGCACACGCGGAACACAATCTGGCACTTGCTCTGTTCTTTGGCTCTGTGAATGACCAAAGGAGAGCGTATGCAGTTGCTCAACGCATGGTTGCCAAACTTTACAGTGGCACAGCTTCTCACCACATCGCATTTTCATTACATTCAAAATCTCACCTAAGTTCTTATTCAGACCATCCCGGAGATGTGCAACCACGGGCACGCGCACACAACGGAGCTAGTAAGCCTGCTGACGTGCAATGTCGTGCAGAAGCAAATCAAAACAAAAAAACACCGTGCCAAAGAAATATGTTCTGTTGACCAGCGTCTGGCTGGACGGCGAAGCCGATGATTTCAAACATTTCCACAAACTGAAAAGATTCGAACAGCTCAGATACTGGGTGATCTTATTGAATACATCCCATCTGAATCCTGAACTTTCAAAATTTTCAAGATTCGCCGCTTCGGCACGGAACTCCACGGCACCTCTCAAGGTTTCGGTGGGAAATTCATCCCATCCCTTCCCGAGTCTTCGGGACTCTTCCGGTGCAGCGGTGCCTCGGCGCCTTCGGCTCCGATCTCGCTGCTGTCGAGGTTAAGCTCCTCTGTCGTGGTGTGCTTCATGGCCTCCGCCACCACCTGCAGCTCCGAGACAGGCGCGAGACAGCGCCCCCCAGGTGCAGAGGGTGTGCCGTTCGTATCGTATAACTAACAACCCCCAAACATTTCCCCCTGCGAAACACTGGTTCAAAAGTTGAAACCATCTTCGTCACCTTCTGCTACAGGAGCCAAATACGTCCCTGCAAATATATGATCCAACTACTATTATCACTATATATAATTTATATAATTATAACTTACAACTAACTAATTATAACTATAATGATAACTATAATGATCATAACTAGTCATAACTAATTCATACATCTAAATCACCTCATGGAAGGTATGGGGCGCACCGATCGGATTTGGAAAAGGCCAATGCAGCAATACATAGCCTTTACATGCCTTAGCATACTGATTCGCTTCTTAGTTGGATAGAATCCCAGAATTGTGCACACATGACTCTGTCTGGGTACAAATCGAGAATGCATGCATAATACTTCAATATCCACTTTCAGATCATGCCACCAATATCCACCAATGATGGTATTGAGTATTGAGCGTTCCATGGATAAATCCTCCAAAATCTCACAGTGATAAAATCACCAGGCCCTCAACACCTCCCATGGCTTGGCACCTTGGCACCAGAATTGCCGATCTTCCGGGTGGAGAGATTGCACTCGGCCTTCGAACTGGGCCCCAAAGGAAAGGCCCTGGACCCCGTGAGATGCTCCAACTGGGCACCGTTGTCCCCTTCGAAGATCCCGCTGGAAAGCTGCCATCCCACCGTGCTTCGGACACATCGACTCCCCGGAGCCCCCCCGCTGCGCTGGCCTCCCCGGACACCAACATCTCAGCAATGCCCTGCGACGCCACGAGCTCCCCCTCACTGAGCTTGTTGAGCTCCTGCGCTGGGATCCATCCTATGCAAATCGCAACTCATACATTATCATACATTGAAATTGCAAATATCCGGAATGTCCCAGATATGGATTCAATATCTTTTTTTGCAGATATCTGTCGCTGACATGCGAATTTGAAAGGAGAATCGATGGGACTCTTCAACTTGAAGCTTTCACAACTGGCAAGGCAGCTCCGTCACACGTTCAAGAACGCCAAAATCTCGAAATGTGCAACGCTTCTGTGTCCCAGTTCCAAGAGTCCATCCGATTCCTGAAGCATGCAGCATGGGTGTCTCAGAGAATTGGGTCCTGGAAGTTGCAGTGCTCCAGCAGGAACCGAAGATGCAGCATCATCCGCTGGAAAACCTGAATGTCTTCTCCAACTTCTGCCTGTGCAGGTCTGGCAAGAAGCAAGGGCACGAGCTTAACGAATTCCGAATAGGACATGACACAGAATCTCATGCCGAGACCGGAAGTTTGATTGACACCATCATGGAAGGAGTTTGGTTCGCAAGTCGCTGAACTCATTAGGTTCTGAAATATGTATCTCTAGGCTTTATCAAACTACAAGAGGTGATCAACTCAAGATATGGCACATCGCAGATTGCAGATTCATTTTCTGTAAAGATCTATAAAGCAGGTTGTTCAAACCTTTCTTTGAAGAAGCGTATGCTGCTACTGTGGGCAGTTGTCTACTGAATATGATGGAGACACTTACACCGAGAGGACCCGAGCCGGCACACAGGGTCAACAAGGAGGGGCATTGTGGCGTGTGACCTTGCCACAAGTAAGGACATTTGCCAAGGGAATTAAGAGTGGAATTCATGTTTCGGGGAGCGGATCTCTTGTGGTCGGAAATCCAGAGATAGTATCCACCTGGTATGAAGTCTTCTCATGCACTCTGCTTCATTAACAGCTCCGTGATTTTAGCCGGGGCACAGATGTGCGAATGATTCGCATGCCAAACTGTCTAGAACCATGCAAACACAAAACAATGATATTCACAAAGCCCTCAGAAGCTTTGTGGGAGGAGCGTACATGGCAATGCGTGACAGCACATGCCCCTTTGGTGGCATGTCCTCGTCTGATGTGACTCCAGGGTTCCAAAAACAGTCTCTACGGGTTTAGTTCACAGCATCTAGATCGGCATGAGAAGAACAAGCAGATCCCCCAGAGAACAAACCTGCAAACCTGCCAAATCCTGTCTCCACTTGGCCAAATATGATTTGAAATCAAACCTGTGGAAATGGTTGTGAAGAATTTTTCAGCAAGCGAAAGGTTCTCAAAGCTTCTGGCTGGAACATGTTCAAACACAGTCGAACACAATGATCATAATGTGGTTCAGCAAACTCTATTGCATCGTAGATGGTGAACTGAGGAATACTGAGTGAACCAGCAATCAATACTGCAACCCTCCTGGGACATGCACTTTCCAAAAGTGGCGACATGGCCTGAGACTGCTCTGGCATGAATCAAGCCCCAACAGACCCGGCCTCCAGCCAGATGGTCTTGGCTGCGATCCAGTTTCCATTGTGGACCGCTCTGTTGAGAGCCTTGCCCAGAGCAGGAGCAGCTGCCGCGCGCACGGGCTTAAAGAGGAGGAACGTGAGACCTATCTGCATAGCAGGCACTGCTAAGTTAAGAACCACGATAAACATGGACCCTCCTTCAAAAAACAAAAAGAGAAGAGAAAGCACTGCCTGCGGCAGATTTTCAATTAGCAAATACTCGCGCTTGCTGGGGGTCAGCTGTTTATACAGCATTGGGAGGATTGTTCCTTCCCAAAACCCTGCGGGTGACTCTCCGTCCACCTTGGGCGGCGTGAGAAGGACGGCCAGGTGGCTGGTAGCCAGTTCACTAAAACAGTTCGCGCCCGGTACGCCCTCCGGGTTTGCACCATCCAATCCGAACTTTACTCCACAAAAAATAAACCAGGCATGGAACGCCAGGAGGTACAGCCAGCTCAAGATGCCCAGGACCTTCATAGCCCAGTGATCGGACTGAAAACAAAGGGCCCCGAAAATGATGTCTTTGAGCGTATCAAACTGGTCGGAGACCACAGGCAAAACGGACATCGAGGCCATGGCGAAAGCTGTGGCATCAAAGCGATCCCCGGCCTGGATCCAGGCCACCGCCACTACGGATTGGATCAGAAGTGACAAACAACCACAACAAAAAAGGAACAAATAAACCTCCCAATCCAGTCCCAGCTTTTTTGAAAGCCTTCCGGTTTGAAGGCTCCAAATGGAGGCGGCGAAACTCAAGAAAATGGTGACTATCAAGCTTACCGTGACCAGCAGAATTTGAGACTTTTTGCTCAGCGGGGCTGTCTGGCCGAGAGCCTGATAGTCGCCACGTGCTTTCAACTGGGCCCCTCCAATCATGATGCCTGATCCAAGGAAAACAAAACAAACATAGACCATCACGAAAACTGAAAAGAACCAATGAAAACGGTCCGTTTTCTCTTCATCGGACATGGCATTGATCTCCGCAATACTGGGAAGGAACGTCTTTGGTTCTTCCACTCTCTCCTCAGTGAAATTCCATTTGAGCATGCTCTGCACCGATTCAACCAAATCGGGCATATCAGGGATGTCCGGCAGGGTGAAACCGAACGCTGCACCCAAGGCGGTCGCGAGCAGGATCATCATGGTGGTGCTGATTGCAAGTTTGTTTCTTCGCCGGCCTGTTGAGCAATGGCGGCTGCAGGATGTGCATTGCACGAACTAAAGCACAAGGTCCCGAGGCCAACTCTGAAGAAAACATTCGTCTGAAATCCAAGAAAACCAACATTATCAAAGATCAGAGGAGCGCAGCGTCCAATTTTTTCTCACGGTACCCCAATTCTTCAGCACTCGGGGCTCCCGTTGAATCTTCAGCACCTGTCCAAGTTCTGTCTCAATGTTTTTCGGTGCGTTCCGTCCATCAAAAGGGGGAGTCCAAATTGTTTGTTGCTGCTGCCATGATGCAAAACTGGTAAGCCCCCTCTTACTTTTACAAACTCTGTGGCATCAAACATATATCCAGAACGAGAGAAACGTCGCATGCGCAGACAGACTTCTCTTTAATGCATAGTCCTAAGCATAGCAACCATATTTTACCCGTTTTGGCAAAGGAACGAAAATGGCCAAAGACCCACCCGACCAACTACCTCAAAAAGCCTCTTGGCTTCGCCAGGTGCAAAGTGCATGGTCCAGCCTCGCACGTCTCGTTGTAATATGTTCCGATGGATACTGCGCACCATTCAGAATGTTCAGAACACTTCCAACGCGTCAATTTCATCGCCAAGGATTCACTAGAATCACCAGAAAGTTAGAAACACCCTCAAACACAAGTCTGAAATGAAATTTATTCTAAATTCACGCTCCCAGACTCTCAGATATTCCCTTATTCACTTTTTGACGCAAGGGATTCGGTCCGTGCTTTACATCGAACAATCGAGTTGGTATTCACCATATTCTCAACCTTGTGGGTCCTTCACAGCAAAAACAGCGGAAAAAACTAGGCAAAACCTGGAGATTGTCTGAGGTCTTCGGTCCGGAGATTCTCTGGATCAGATCGGTGCAAAATGGAAGGATTTTAGTGACTTTTTACCTTCAATAAAAACGTGCTCTTCCGCAAAATATGGCACGGATTGGGAAGTCGACGATCCACTCGGATTGCCAAATTGTTCCTGCGGCTGACACATAGCAAACATGGCAAAAAGAAGTGCCAGAAACACGCTGAAATTGTCTATTAATAATTGTTATTTTTTTCTTTTTACAGTATTTCGGCGGAATCTCTATGTCCATTCAGGTTGGATAGTTCCAGTGTCAGGCCTCCAATGGCTCTTTCCTCCTCGGTTGCCAGCGATCCAGAAGTCCTTCTTGCCCTGGAACCATGAAGGCATTGGATGGAACTGGGAAGTTTGGGCATCAACAGACTATTACCACGTTTGGGACTGAAACAGACTACAGACGACTACAGACATCTACAGACATCTACAGACTATTACCACTTGATCGCAGTCATCGAAAATCACTTGTGATCCTTCCCTTGGCGACTTCCCCCGTTTGATCCTTCCCATTCTCAGCATCTTACCGGCGGTGAGTACAACCATTCGATCAGAGGAGTTCCAAAAGATCCACCTGCCAAGTGTGTTACCCTCTGGTAAACGTACAAACCACTATGGAAATCACCATGCTATGAAAATGGGTAAATCCACTATTTCGACTGGGCCATTTTCAATAGCTAAAACCAAACGTCCGCGGCAATCCACAGTTTGGAAAGGTGGATCTGCCCTCTGCCAGGTGTGCAGAAATTTGATGGATAGTAATCAGGCTAGAAAGTGATCTAGGTATTCCATGGTATTCCTGCTTGTTGAGACAGTTGACCCAAGAAATAAAATGTCCATGACGTTCACCAGCTTCCCCTGCTGATTCTCCAGCACCCTTTACCATCTAGCTGCATATAAATTTCTTTGCAATCTCAGGGGCAATGTTTGACAGATTTTCACTGAAACTTGCCAAAATGAGCCCGGAACAATCCCAATCATGTCGTGCGAACCCAGACAGAAAACAGGCAGAAAAAAAACGCAAAAGGTCACAAAAACAAAATGTGTACCACTTGTGTCCCGTTTTGTGGCAAATGTGTTTGTTTTTCGCATGTGCAAGGGCGCCACGAGAAGTAAACGTAAGGTACCGTATCTGTTCGCATAAAGTGGGCACACTTGCTTTGGCAATCCTTGACAGTTTTCTGGCACTCTCCCCTTCGTTAGAGCACATTCAAAAACACACGAGAGTCCGAGAAGTAAAATCCAGGGCTTTTCCAAGCAACATAAAGCAAGGCATGGCCCGGGCAAAAGTACTGCAAGAAAGCGAAATGTTTGGCACATGAGCCATACATGTGTAAAAGTGCAGTCATTTTGCAAAGTGCATTTGGTGATTCTGCACGTTGGGTCATGCCAAGTTTTTTGCTGGTTGCCTGTGGTCATGCACATGAGTTGAGCCAGGAGTCAACAACACCTCCAAATTTCGTGAAAGGGGAAGCAAACAACATCAAACAACTGGATGCTCCCTCCATTGTGCCTTCAGACAGAAGTCCATACGCCGCCATTGGTCCGGACGCTTTTTGGTGGAGGACATCAGGACCTTTAAGATTCTTGGGAGAGTCATTCTGGTACAAAAGTACACACATACAAAGTTCTCTTGTTTGCTAGGAATGTATGATATAGTTGTAAGGACCAATGCCAAAGGGACCAAAATAAATCCTGTACAAGTCGTTGGCCATGCAACACTCCTACCAACGCCGTGCCTCCGTGTCATCGAAGACCCGGCCAAGCAAGCAATCACCTCTGTCCAGGACGGCCACAGCTGTTTGGGTTTCAATCGTGTTTCAACTGAACCGATTTTGCCTTTTTTCTTATGCGCTTGGTCATGTGAGTTATGTGTTTGATATTTGATTTGGTAATTTGTCGCCACTTTATGTAAACCGCAGACTCGGACATCCTCCTCACCAGCACGATGCTCAGGAAGCTCCCATGACCGATGAACAGAAAAACTCTTACTGGACCCAGACCTCCAGGTTTTGGCACCCTCGTCATCTCCAAATACTTAGCAATTGCCGCAGCACGAGGATTCTTTTTGAACTTGTGCCCACTCTGCCAGCCAACGTTTAAGTTTTTAGAGACACTATGGCTCCGACAGACTATCGCCTTGGAAGCCAGTCTCCTGCACATGACAAAACATCCACAAAACTCCGATTGAAGTTGGAGTGCAGCTGAAATGCACAAATGATATCTTTACTCCACAGCAAATGAAGCCACTCTCCTTGGTGGGAAGTTGGACTGGAAACATCTCCACAAGCTTGTCCAACATCTTGGCAAAAACAAATTTCGCTGGTGTGGAGGTTCCACAATGGTGTGAGATTGCATGGTGAATCTATCCTTCTCTGGGTGAAAACTGTTGCTATACTGGATACAAGCAAGTTCATCTTCTACTCCTCTACTCAGTTCAGAGCATCTGTTTTGGCTGGTGATTCAAAGCATCTGTACTGAACGATCCACTTTAATCATCATCCATCTCACCTTTGTCAACCTTCTCCCTTCACATGGCCGGTAACATCCAACTTGCCGTACATGTTGTCCAATTCAAACTACTCAAAGTGCGCAAAGTACTACCAACGGCTGATATTGGCCAGTTAGATCTAACGTCCCAGCTTGTGAAAACAATGAGCAAGTGCAAATTGCAGGAATTGCTGACAGATTTCAAGGACAGGTCTGACAGCTGATGTGAACGGTGGTGGTTCTCCGTGATATCAACATTGGTCCCCTCTTTCAACTGTTGCCTACCACTGGAACAATCTGGTTTAGTGTTTCTCAAGCTCAGGTACTGTGTGCGTGTGTATCCCAAACAGTGTCCATCTTACATGCTGCATGCCATCGAGGAATCGAGGAAAGAAATACATAAATCATAAATACACACTAGTACACTGTGTTTGAATAATGTTGAAAGGTGCACCCGCGAGAGGGAAATGACCGAGTTTCCAGCAGGAGGATTCTGAATCAATGAAGGTATCCTGGCAAACGGAAACATCTGTTTTTGATGATGCAATCGAATTCGTAAAATAATACCCAATTTATATGGTTGCGGCCTTCTCCAGTTCCGTGATGTTTATTTCGTAGTCCATTTTCTCGCAACTCCAGGGAAATACATTTTTGTTTGGTCACCATATATCGTGAAACAAGTGAGCTGAGAAGAGAGTTTGAAAGCGTTTGGCAGTAAGAAAATCCCAATGGCACGAACTCAACGATGCTGTCGCATGTTTTCGCAAACAAGAAGGGATGGCCTGCATTTCATCATTGGGAGAGGCTGGGATGTCCATGGTCAAAGCTGCAGTTTAGTGGAGGGCGCAATTGGCTGTATGTGGTGTGTTTTTTTCCTCCAACATCAACTATAAACAATCATAAATATCTAGATTGGATTTCAATGGATTTCACTTTCAAAGGCCTGGGAATTGAGAAATGGCGCATTTGCTCATCTCATCCTTTGCATTGGAGAAAGTTTTTGATCCTGGATATTGCATACTCGAGCCATGAAGCCATCACAGACTGTCACCTGCAATTGCCATTTGTCTGCATTTGCACAAACAGAGAGGGCTCGGTTCATCCCAATCGTGAAGACTTCGAAATCTACACACATGAAAAAATGGTGTTGACGGCTGATTCGCGGTCATCAGCAACTCCTCCTTTCTCACCGGCACTACGAGAAGTCTGCGCATAGTTGCACAGCATTCTCGATATATTTACATGATACATGCACGTACGTATGGTAAGCAAGCAACGCACTTCATTGTTGACAGCCCCTAATCCTATAGCAGTACTGGGACTTTCACCTTAAGCGTTCTGCGCGTGGGTAATTCTCGAAATGGATTCCCGACTGCGGAGCGAATGGTTGCCGCTAACAATCATAGTTGATCGCTGAGGGACTGGAGTTCCAAGTCTGTAACGGGCCATTTGAAATCGCATGATTGAACGTCGTTGTGAAAAACCTGGGCCTCTACCTTGTGCACACCGGCTATGCAGTTGTAAATTATTGGTCCATATTGGAATTGCATGATCTTCCATGAGTCTTCCCAATTCGGGACA
>CAMXCT020002328.1:0-97500 GCA_947184155.2 Cladocopium goreaui
TATTATTATATATATATGTATATATTATGACACCATAAACCCAACAGTCACTGGAGTTACTCTCTCTGGTAATTTAACATAGCTATTGAAGCCATGGCCCATAGAAATAGGTTCTATTAACCTTTTTTTTATTGGTGCTATTTTCCATAGCTTTTTGTATACCAGACTGGGTATAAATCAAATGCTGGTTGGTGGTTTCAACCCTTCTGAAAAATATTAGTCAGTTGGGAAGGATTATTCCCAATATATTGGGGAAAATAAAAAATGTTCCAAACCACCAACCAATATATATGTATATACATATCCATAATTTCCATAATCAGACTGGGAATTAATGTTTTTCCATAGCTTTTGTATCCATAAATCAAATGAATCCTCCCATCCCATCTGGGACGTCCCCGCACGGCAAACTGCAGCTGCCTCTGTCGCTCTCGCAGCCGCTGGCTGTCCTTGAGGAGCCAGCGCTCCTGCACCGAACTGGGGACCGACCAAGGAACTTCACCAGGCGACTTGGGAGTTTATGTAAGGGATTTCATAGATAAGGGTGACTCCACCAGGCATCTTGAATTGAAGCCTAAAATCTGGAAGTTAAGCATATCTAAGCATTGAATGTGTTGGTTCAAGCTGCAAAAAGTATCAATTGCCCGACAAAATGGTGTATGACAAAAATAGATATGACCAGCAAAGCAAAAACAAGTGAAGGTTAATGAAGGGGTTAATGAAGGGACCAACAAGATAAAGTCTAGTCTATCCCCAGTAGTAGCATGGTCTCTGATGCCAGATGATCTTCGTAAGTGGTCAGTGACTAGGATTGTACTCTCAGGGCATTGGTTTCAACCCTCCTAATACCATGGGGACTGTCGTTGCACCAGTCTGACTAGGACACCAGCATCATGAGATTCGCCCAACAAAGATCAGGAAATTGACAAAAGTAACATGAGATGTAAATATACAGTATACATGTGTACATATAAGCAAACGTAAAGAATAAATCATAGAAACAAAGCCAATAACAAACCATACCTAATTGGACCCCTTTTAGGATGTTTAATGCATTGCTGGGCCACTAGTACTGAGGACTGACAAAAGGCTGGTTTTCCCCATAACTTTCATGATTCCAACTGTTCATCCTATGTATATTATATATATATATCCATACATACATATACATCCATACTTCCTGTCTGCTTAAACATTACTCTTGCTTTGGTGTGGACATGATTGAAACATACCCTGCTCAAGTGCTCCTTGCCACACCAGATAACCAACCTCAAATTGAAAATCGAATCGCTTTGGAATGTTAAATCCACTGGTCAATCTCTACAGAGTGAAGCCTGAACATCAACATGTTCCGTAGGAAAATCACTGTCCAACTACCCATGCGGTTTTTTCATTTTGCGGCTTATGTTTCAACCCCGAAAGGACCAAAACGTATATGGCCAATCCTGCTTGCCAAAAAAAGAAGATGCGTCAACCATCTCAAAAATCATCAGGTGCCCCATGAAAAAGAAATGGAACACACATCCAAAACATTTAAAACATCACCAACTCCCAGATGGATGGACAGCCCATGGCTTGCCCATTGGTCATCGCCCTCAACCCTGCCAACCGCCGACCCTCAGGGCGCCGTCCTGACACGTCAGCTGAGAGATCTCCAGTGACAGAGCGTGGCATTGGCCAAGCAAAGAAGCTTCCTTGGGGTTTTGTGGATTCTCATCCTGGGATATGAAAATGGGTATATTATGTACATATATATAAATATATTATGTATATTATATTTATATTGTGATTCATGGAACACTCTAACCTCTAGGATGTACAGTTGCTGGTATGCCAAGGTCCAAGGTGTAGAAGGGTGAGCTTCGTTTTTACAAGCATGGCCCCTGCACTAAGGATGACATGTACATGGCTAAACGCTCCGCTACTTCTGATGGCTCAAGAAAAATCCGTGCTGCAGCCTATGGGGTGCTGCAGGTGACCACTTTTAACCCCCAAAGGTTACGAGCCCAAAGAGGCGCTCTGCTGCGTGGCCATGTCATTGCTGCAGTGTCGACGTGGAGGGATGAGTGGTGAGTCAGCCGATGAAGCCTTGGACCGCATGATCGCCCAGACTCAAGAGGAGGGAGAGAGAAGAAGAGCTCTGTCTGCTCCTAGGAGGATGGAAGGTGGTGTGCGGAGGTTGGAAATTCAGGCTGGAGCAGAGGGAGATGGACGAGCTCAAGGTCGAGAAGGTGAGGTGGCGAGGCCTGCTGGTTTGCCACAAGCTTTAGGGCCTGAAGCTCCTCCGGTGGCAGCTCAGCAGGAATTGCCTGGTGGTGGGAGATCGACAATGGTGGTAGGACCGCTTCTTCGGGGTGTGGCGCAAGATGTGGCTGGTGCGGGGGGTAACCAACTGCAAGCTTTGGGGACACTTTTTCCTGGAGCTCAAGTCCGTTCTTGTGTACCTCAAGGTGGTCCTCCTGGTGTCCTTCCTCTACAAGGTCTTCATGCTGAACTACATCAACGCAGTGGTCAGGGGATCAATGACCAAGGTGGTGGCTGTCCGAGTGGAGGGCATGTGGGCGGTGCTATGTTGGGACCTTTGGCTGAGCCTTTGCCGCCGTTGGTAGCTTTTCAGCTGCCGCAGCAGCAACAGATGGGATCAGCCGCGAGTCCACACCCGCCAGTGTTTCATCCTTCAGGTAGCCAACCAGCTCAGGGATTAGGAGTGATGGTGACTCCAGTCCGAGAACCTCGAGACCTGCAGTCAGTACCCATGGTGAGCCCGGTTCCCATGCAAATGGTGAGCCCGGTTCCCATGCAGGCATTGGCTGGAGGGGGGAACCCAGCTCCTGTTGGAACAGATCCATCGGGAGGGACTCAGATGATGATGGACCCAGCTGCGATGGCAGTTGAGGAGATCAGAAAGCGGGTGATGCGGGAGGCAGAGGAAGCTTTCGCCAAGGAGGTGAGAAGGCTTCAAGGTCAGACCGAGGAAACCCAATCGTACCAGTCAGCATCCAGTGGAGCTGGACAGGGACAGGCCGTGGTTGGCCAGGCCTTGGGAACTTCTCAGCCGTTGGGAGGAGTCGGTGGAATGCCGTCCCCACCTCCAGGGATTGATCCGGGATTCCAAGGAAGGAATCAAGCTGGGCTAGCTCAGCCGGGACCATCTCTGACTGAGGCTTTGAGGGCCCTGGAGCTACCAAAGCTTCCCACACCGGGAAGTGAAGGTGCGTCCATCCAGTTCGGGGATTGGATGACTGTGGTGCATCCACTGATGAGTGATCTTTCTGGAAGTGCTGGAGAATGGTGGAGTCTGACAGTGAAAACTGTGGAACACCACTATCAGCAGTGGCTGGTTGCCACGCCGCTGGAGAAGCTGCGCATGAAACCAGGATCACCAGTGATCGGTGAAGGCTACGCAAGACTGGAACAGCGGTCAGTATCTATGTTGCTAGTTGCTTTGCCAGAAGGTTTGCGACAGGACGTCATAGCATCGCGGCGTCTCTCGACGGTCGGGATTCTGTTCCGTTTGTTTACCACCTTTCAACCTGGTGGTTCGGGTGAAAGGACAGGATTGATCAAGTCCATCAGCGAGGCCAAGGTGCCAGCAGGTTTGGTGGAACTGCTGGGGTCCGTTCGGCAATGGCGCCGATCAGTGGGAAGGTCGGAGGAGCTGAGTGTAACAGTGGATCCTCTGGTTCTGACAGGTGTGTTGTCGAAGTTCGCTGACGGAGCTTCAAGATTGGGTGGAAGTCAGGTGGCGTTCCGCTTGGCGACCAGGCGCCAACAGCTGGACGTAGATAGAGCTCCAAGCCTTGGTTCGGTCAAGGAATGGGCCGAGTACATCCAAGCTGAGCTGGAAGAGTTGGCTAATGCGCAGACTGCTGGGAAGGCGACGCCGTCGAATCCGCCAGCGTTGGCTCCGGTGCTGACGCAGGGGAATCCGGCTGTCAAGGCCTTCACGGGGGAAGGGCAGAAGCCATGGGAGAGGCCAGAAGGTGAGAAAGCGCCGTGTCGTTTCTGGGGCACTGACGAAGGGTGTCGCAGGGGTGAGAAGTGCGGTTTTGCACACGCCTGGGGAACGTTGGAGAAATCCTCAAGGTGCTTGCTTTGCTCATCAACAGGCCACCGTAAAAGGGATTGTCCCACAGCCAAGCCTAAAGATGGAAATGGCTGGACACAGAAAGGTGACCGGAAGGTCGCTAAGGTCCTCAATAAGAAAGGGGAGAAGAGCACTGAAAAGGAGAGCCAAAAAGAGTCAACAGTAGTGAAGGAGGCAGCGGAGGAAAATCCGCAACCGGAAAAAAGATCTGAGGGTTCCCTGCCCAAGCAGGAAGGTGACTTGGTGCAGAACCTCAACGGTCTGGTTAAGTCCATGACGTCGATCAAATCGGTATTCATCAAGACGGTGAAAATGGACGAGGAGTGCGGAGGAGAGTACGCCTTGCTAGATGGGGGGCGACTCACGCTTTGCGACAGGCGAAGAGCTCCGAAGTTCCGCATCTTTGGCCAGTCCAAGTTGAAATGGCGATGGGAAGTGTCACGCTCTATCGGTGCGCAGCGCACAATACGCTGTTGGCACTGAATAACGTGGAACCCATAATTCCATTGCGGCTGCTAGTAGATCACGGATTCAAGATCGACTGGCAGAAGGATCGCTGTGACATCTCACACCCGAAACATGGGAACCTGCAGTGTGTCAGACGCCAAGGGTGTCCAGTGATGGACAGAAGTGAAGCCTTGAGTCTCTTGGAGTCACTTGAGAATGGTGGAGTGGGAGACTACTGTGAGCCACCGGCTCAGGAGATCGAATGGTGGAAGGAGAAGTATCCACAGGTCCCTGAGAGAATCTGGTCTTTGATGAGGGGCCAAGGGCTGAACTGGGAAGAAATTGCCTCCCCTTTGCCTTGGAATAGGGCAAAGCGGAGGAGGTTGGAAAGAGCTCGAGGTGGTGTGGTGATCCATCTTTTCTCTGGGTCCGGGGGAGAATCCAGGAGATGGCGGGATCTCACGGGATCAGACACCGAGGTGCTGACCGTTGACATCTCATCGAACGCTCAAGAAGATCTACACGCCGCTGGGGTGTGGGCGTATCTGTGGGGATTGGCTGAAAGGGGCCGGATCCGGATGATAACCGCCGGACCGCCATGCAGGACAGTGAGTCGTCTTAGGCATAAGATCCCAGGTCCTCGCCCTTTACGTGGCAGAAGGAATCACAGATTCGCTTTGGATGATCTAACTGAAAGAGAAATGACAAAGGTGGATGGAGATACCGCCTTGTGGTTGAAAACTCTTGGTCTCTATGAGAAATCTCAAGAGGGAATGGTTGCGAATGGCATTCTGGGTCTGTGTGGTCTTCTGGTGGAAAGTCCCCAAGATCCATGCGAGTATGTGGAAGATGGGAAAGAGTATCCGTCCTTCTGGGAATGGGAGGAAACAGAAGATTTCTTGAAACGAAACCCAGACATGTTCAAGGTCAGGGTGGACCAAGGGGCTTTAGGGCACCAACGCCCCAAACCCACAACGCTTCTGACCAACATAGTCCAGCTGAAGGAACTTGATGGGATTACCTCGAAGGAATCTGGAGAGAGTGTGTGCATGGATCTCCGGGAGCGGCTGAAGCAGACGGCTTCTTGGTCTGCATGGGCTCCAGGTCTGATGGCTGCTCTCAAGATTGTGATACCCAAATTTCTGGCGAGCCAGGCTCAGCAACCGATGCTGAGCAAGTTGGACTTAGCGGGATGGAAGAAGCATCTGCAGGCACAACACGTGCCATACCGGCGGGACTGTAAGGTCTGCTTGGAAACCATGGGCTCGGCTGAGCCACATCGCCGAAAGAGGGGTCAAGAATCCGCCTTTGTGATGTCTGTAGACATCTGTGGTCCGTTCAAAAAGGGCACCGACCTTGGTGTCTCCAAACGCAGAAAGGTAAAGTATGCCTTGCTGGCGACTATCCCTGTGCCTCAGTGGCCAAGTCCGGGGGAGAAGGAGGATTCCACGGAGGCGGTGGAACCTCAAAAGGAAGAAGTTGTTCCCGAAGCTGAGGAAGTGGAAGCCTCTGGGGAGCTTCTCTTGGATCCAGAGCCGAGGGATCTGATCCCAGAAGAAGAAGCCCGGAAGAGAAACCAGGCTTGGGAAGAGTTCGTCAAAAAGGAAGTCAAGGAGATATCCAAGGATGTTCCAGTGGTGAACATCACCTTCATGGAGCCGCTTGCGTCTCGTCACCAGAATGAAATTACAAAGGCACTGTCCAAAGTGCATGCCCGGGCGAAGAGCCTTGGCATACCCATTTACCGTGTGCACTCTGATCGGGAGCGATCTTTCACAACCAATCACGTGGCCAAGTGGTGCGAAATGCGCCAGGTCCATCAAACTTTCAATGCAGGCGACGAGCCTGAAGCCAATGGACGAATTGAAGGGGAAATCAACCAATTCAAGCGTCGACTTCGCCTTTTGTTGGCAGAAACGGGAGTGAGTCATGACTACTGGCCATGCGCGGCCCGACACGGAGTCGAGGAACGATTGCGTGCCCAAATGAGAAAGTTGGGGGCCAAGTGTAAGGAGATGCCACCCTTTGCTGTGTTGGCTCAGGTTAAGGCCAAACTGTGGCATCGTCGAAAAGAAGGGGCGTTGTCATCCCCTTACAAGACGCTTCGAATTATGGGCCCTTCACCTCAGATGACTAACGGTTGGGTTGCTCTTGATGAAGAAGCCAACCTTGTGCAGCACGCACGGTCCGTGTTCATTCCTGATCCTCTTGGAGAAACAGCTCGTTTGGAGCTGGAAACGGTCGATGATCCCAAGGATCCTCCCAAAAGACGTCTCAACGGGAAGCAGCCACTGGTTGTGGAGGTTTCCAAGATCCCTTTACCACCTCCTAGGGAGGACCGTGAACTTGAGTCATTGTTGGCTGTGGCCGACGCTGAAGAAGAAGATGGGTATGAGCCCTCTATCTTGTCTGACTCTGAGTTGGTTCCACCTGAGGCAGAATTGGGATTGCCAGCTCTCATGGCCTTACGAGCTGGGGGGGAGTCTCTTGTGGATGGAACTCAACTTGAAGGTTGGGGGGAGATCGAAAAGACGGAAGTAGAGGAGTATGTGAATGAGCTCCGCTACCAGCACTGGAATCTGAGAAAACTTCTGCAGGAACAGGTGAATGCAGTCGCTGGGACAGAAGAAGAAGGTGCGGCGCAAGGACAAGTCGTGCAACACGTGAGTACCCAAGTGAGATGGCTGGAAAGTGAATTGGAGCATTATTCCCGGATCGAAGAAGAAGGTGCCAAGGTGGAGGCATTGGAAGCTGAAGAGTGTGAGAGACATGCCCGAATCGCAGCTTTGTCGACGGATGGCCAACCAGGGGATGAGAACCAAGGTGTGAGCAGGCCCCCGACGGTCTTGCAAACCTACACAATCCCCTTGACGATGGTAAAGCGGGATATGGAATCCTGGATTGAACCAATTAAGGCCGAGTACAACCAGCTTGTGTATGAAAGCCAGGCGGTGAAACCGGTTAAGCTTAGTGAGTTGGAGGCCATGGAAGGCTATCAAGACATGGAGCTAGCACCAAGCAAGTTGGTTGCCACAGTTAAATCGCCAAATGGGAAACGCAAGGCACGGATTGTGATCTGTGGAAACCTGGTGACGAAGGCTCACGAGGATGGCAACAAGACTCAGGCGACTCCAGTGACGGCAGCGGACTTGTACGCTGGAGGAGCTGATGCCACCGCCATTCGATGCATGGTCAGAAAGACCGCCATGATGGATGGGTGGGACATGGGAGTCCTAGATATCAAGGGCGCGTTCTTGCTTGCCCCACGCCGAAGGGAGCAGGAGTGCCTGATGATGACCATCCCACCGAAGCTGCTGGTGCAGGCTGGGATCTGTCCGCCGGATGAGCGGTGGGTGATCCAAAAGGCGATGTACGGCCTGGAGACCAGTCCGGCCGACTGGAGTAGCTTCCGCGACCAAAGGGTCAAGAAATTTGAGTGGAGCTCAAACGGTAGGTCGTTCTGGATGCGTCAAACGGTCGAACCAAATGTCTGGCAACTCGTGTCGAGCGAGGAGCCAGGAAGAGCGGACTCGGATGAACGGGTAGAAGGTTTTTGTACCTTCTATGTCGATGATGTCCTGGTCTGTGGACCAACTGAAGTAATCAAGGGATGTCTGAACCGAACAAACCAGGAGTGGAACTGCTCCGAAGCGGAGTATCTCTCAGGAAAGGGAATGCTGAGATTCTGTGGAATGGAGTTGAAGCTGCACCCGAGGGGCGGCATCCTCCTTTCCCAAGAATCCTACACCAAGGATCTGTTGGATCGATACCCAGATGTACCAGAAGCGCTGGTACCAATTGCAAGGACTGAGGATGTCGAGGAATCACCACCGGAGCCTGCAGATGTCAAAAGGGCGCAGACTCTGGTCGGCGAACTTTTGTGGGTAAGCACAAAGACGCGGCCGGACGTGGCATATGCAGTGAGTTGGATGGGTTCCCGAGCATCCAAATGTCCGAAGAGGGTTTGCCAACTTGGTAGGCAAACGCTTGGCTACTTAAAGGCCACAGTGGGTCATGGTCTGCTATACCAAAAGTGTCAAGAGGCCGACCGTGGGCCGAATGGGAATTTGGCATTCTGCAGGGATGCCAATACGTTGGAAGTCCACTCGGATGCGTCATTCGGTCCAGGAGGGGAGAGGTCCCACCAGGGTCTCCTTGCTGTCTGGGCAGGTGGTTTGATCCAGTGGGAAAGTAAGCGACAGAGCTTTGCTACGCTGAGCAGCTCTGAGTCTGAAGTCACTTCGTACGTGGACGCTATGAGCCTTGGAGACTCGGTGGCGGTCTTGGTTGACCTTTTTGAGGAAGGAAGGTTAACAGAAAAGGGAACCAGAGTGTTGTACGGTGATTCCCAATCGGGAATCCAGGTCGTACTTAACCCAAATGGACCGTGGAGATCGAGACATCTCAGGCTGCGCTCTAGGGCGTTGCACGAAGCGGTACAACAGGAGGTGTGGAAGGTGAAACACACGGCGGGTGTGGAACTTGCGGCAGATTTCCTGACGAAGCCAATCACCGTTGGGGCTACTTGGCCAAGATTCCGGAGGTTTGCAGGGCTCTACGACATGGCTGAGCCGGAGGACCTGGAGACCTTGAAGAAGATTGGAATCTGTAGAGAATGGGCTCTGAAGGGGCTGACTGTAGCTGTAGAGCTTGAAAGGTGGAAACCGACCACTGAGGAGCACCACCGGATTAGGAGGTTAGGGATCTGTGCAGTAGCAGCTGGTGTGTGCCATGTTGTACAAAGATGGAAGTCTCACCTTTGTTGTCTCAAAAGAAAGTCAAGAACGCCGAGGGAAAATGAACCCGGCATAGGAACCCAACTTACTGAAACAGGATGGCCGAGGGAAAATGAACCCGGTCCAAACCACCAATTGCTGAGGGAAAATGAACCCAGCATAAAGAAAACCCTGAAACCACAAAGTCCCACCTCTTTTGGGGAATTTGATTTTGGGAAATCGATTTTTGGGGATAACGTGGTTGACGGCACTTGTGAAAACGACTTCAGTGGCGAAGGTGCACAGGTTTTCAACTCCGGTGTGACTGTTGCCGGGTTCAGGAACTACTGCCCTTTGGGCTGCCCCAACGTCCGGGCGCTCCGTGCTGAAGCCATGGCGACCAGCGTTGCTGATGCTGGTGGCGAGGGTGGAGATGGTCCTGGTGATGGTGGAGATGATCGTAAGCCGTGGCCGAAGAGCTCCATGGACGATGACATCTACACCGGGGAGAAAAAGAAAAGGAAGAGAAAGAAGAAAAACAAGGCCGCGAAGGCTGATCAAGGTGAAGAGAAGGGCCCAAGTGCAGAGGCCTGTGATGAAGAAGAGAAGGAAGATGAGTGGCCGAGCTGGGAAAACAGAAAGCTTGAGGAGTCCGAGGAAACAGTCGCAGGGGAGCCAGGGCCTGTGACGTTGATGCAGGCTACTCCGAAGACAGCGACGAGTGCTGCTCCGCTACCAGCTCCTCTACCTCCTCAAGACAACGAACCTACTGGCGAAGAGGTTCCGACTGCGACGGGCAGTCAGCCAGCCTCTTCTCAGGGGCCTGAGAACCCAGATGGAACCACTTACACTGTCCGTGGTCATGGTCGCCGCGACATTGAGTCAGGCTTCTTTTGGGGAGGCGAAAAGATCGTGGTATTGTGAATGCGGATGGTGACCTGGAAATTCGCAGAGGTGACGGTTTGATCGAGATCCGTCCCCTTGATGAGCCAGAAGGAAAAGGGAAAGGAAAGAACGGGCCAGAGGTCATCAGCTCTGGTGAAGAGAATGAAGAAGCGAACAGCGACCCAACTGGTCCCAAAGGAAAAGGAAAACCCGTTCCCGAACCTCTGCTACCACCGAGGCGAGGCAGCGTGGGCTCTTCAACTGCCAGTGGCGATGGCCTTGGATCTTCAACCGACCGACCAGTTCCTAGTGGAGATCGCCGGCAGTCTTTGGGAAAAGGAAAAGGCCAGGGGAAGACTCCAGGCGCCGCTGAGGATGACGATGATGATGCCTGGGGAAACTGGACTTCTCAGGGTTTGCATGGAGCTGGAGAACCGGAAGGCGAGCCTCCAGCTGAAGACCATCCACCTGATGAGGAAGAAAATGAGGACTATGACATCCATGCGAGAAAGGACCTGGATGATGGCTCGGGAACCAAGCGTCCTCCGCCTGATAGTGGGTCCTACAGCATGAAGGCTATGCGAGTCACTGTGGATGCGGCCACGGCACTGTGGGAACTACCTGAGTTCTCGACGCCTCCGCCGACTGGGAAGAAGGACAGATGGGAAAGTTCCTGGATCCAACGTGGATGGCTTGTTAGAGTCCACAGGGATCCAAGGAAATGCACTTTCCAGCCCATCCACCGTGCCTCTCCGGTTGCAGGTGGAGATCTTCTTCCTCTACGTGTGACTGTGGGCTTCGAGGAGGACACCAACCGCCGCTTTGTCAAGACGGACCGCTGGGATGTGGAGCCGGCGAACCCCGCTACTTCAAGGTGGACTGGGTGGACCTTCTTCCGCCTCAAGAATGAAACTGGGACCGTGCATGATCGCACTGGGTCTCGGAGCTCTGGTGATGATGCTCGTGGAGAAGGGCATCGTTTTCACCTGCCTGAACGTGACGGAGCTGGAGGACCGCATGATCGTGGTGAGCTTCAGCCTGCAGTTTTGAGGTTGCCTGATGGAGCCGAGGGGCATCTTGGGCTTCTTCCTGACCTACTTGGTGGGGAAGAGAACCGTGTTGATGTGAGCCGGGCGGCTACGGCGAAGTCCTACGGTCCGCTCCCAACACCAAGAGCACCTGCGGTGAGGCCAAAAGCACAGACTTCAGCTGGTCGACGAGCTCAACCGGTTTTGGCTGACCTTCAGCGTCGAGATGGCCTACCTCCTGCCGAAGAGGAACTGAGCGATGACGGCAGCTGGAGTGAGGTCTCTGGGGAGACCTGGTGAGCGCTTTTGCAGCTTTTTCCTAGTGCTGCTGCGCCAAAGGTTGTTTGTTTTAGGTAGCTGTACCTCAAAATGAGGTAGGGGGAGTGTGATTCATGGAACACTCTAACCTCTAGGATGTACAGTTGCTGGTATGCCAAGGTCCAAGGTGTAGAAGGGTGAGCTTCGTTTTTACAAGCATGGCCCCTGCACTAAGGATGACATGTACATGGCTAAACGCTCCGCTACTTCTGATGGCTCAAGAAAAATCCGTGCTGCAGCCTATGGGGTGCTGCAGGTGACCACTTTTAACCCCCAAATATATTATATGTATATTGTATGTATATTATATTATATTATATTATATTATATTATATTTTATTATATTATTATTATTATATATATATATATTATGTATGTATATATATATTATGAATATTATATATTCTATATATATTCTATTATATTATTTTATTTTATAATATATTATATTATATTACAATATATTACATTACATTACATTACATTACATTATATTATATTATATTATATTATATATATTATGTATATTATATTATATATATTATGTATATTATATATATATTGTATATATATGTATATATTATACACTATTTATATATGTATATATATATATATATGTATGTATGTATTATGTATATTATATATACATTTATTGTATATATATATATGTATATCATATATTATATATATTCTATATATAATATATGATATATTATAAAATATTATATAATATATATATATATATAGAGATAGATAGATAGATAGATAGATAGAGAGAGAGAGATAGATAGATAGATAGATATATAGATAGAGATAGATAGATAGATAGATGGATGGATAGATAGATAGATAGATAGATATAACCAAGTAGAAAAAATCAGGAAGAAAGGATGATATTCGTCAATCATCCATGACTACCCTCTGGTACCTTCAAGATGGCCATGTTGAATAGGTAATTCAGTAGTTCATCATGGCCTAAATGGGCCATTTATGGCAATTTTCCATAGCTTTGTGAAAAAATACCATGGGGTATGTCCAACCAGCAGAAATGCGCCCACTAGGGAATCCACGCAGCATTTGGGAAGCCAAGCCATCACCTCCAACACATTCCACCGCACTTTGGAATGGCGGTTGATCTGAAATAGTACAAAATCCATATCTCCAGATGGTTGGTGAAGTTATATATATATAATTATATATATATGTATATATCCCATGATGTCCCATGATGTCCCATTCTGTCCCACTAAGACTCTAAGACTATATCCCAATGTTTATTGGTTAAATCCCCATCTTTCCAGAATTTCTGTAACGGTTCACTCCAACTTAAAACCAGATTTCGTTAATATGTCCATGAAACCACCATTAAATCATGAAATTGTCTATGCAAATTCCCAATCTTGATGGTTTAAAACTAAATTTAATGGTCAAACTCCTTTTCTACAATACAATACAATCTAGCTATTTAACAGAGCCATGGGAAATTGCTCATTCAATTGGATTTACCCATGACAAAATGGTGATTTTCCATAGCAAACTGTGAATTTCCCAGACGATATCTTTCTGTATCCCGTTATATCCCATTAAGTCCCGCAAAAAGTCACCAAAATCTGGTGAAAAAATGTCCATTCTATCATTCAAGTCAACAAAAAATTGGTGAAGATATGTGAACATGTCCATCCTATCCCAACAAAAATGTCTCTGGCCCCTTCCTCCCATCGTGAGCGTCTCGACTTCGCAGGGCTTCCAGCGCCCGAAAGCGCATCAGCTGCACCAGCTGCACCTTCCCCTGCAGCGTGGCCAGGAAGCGCTGCGCCTCCAGATGCTCGTCCTGGACGAACGCGCTAAGATGTCAGGAACGATGGGATATAATGGTGACTTAATGGCATACATATATATATATATATGTGATTTATAGAGTATAGATATACAATAAAAATATGATATATAGACTCTATATATATATATATATATTAGATAGATAGATATACAATAAAACTATAGTGCCCGTCCTACAATGAAGAATGGGTGAATTTAACTGGCAAAAATGGTGGAAACGTGATAATTTCTCTGGTGAAAATGCTGGTTGAATGGGATTGAACTAACAAAATTGGTGATTGAATGGGATATAAATGTGGTAAATGTATAGTAATATACCCTCTGGATCCCTCTGGGAATTTCACAGTTTGCCATGGAAAGCCACCGTGTTTTAGGGGAAAAAAACGAACTCCGAACTAAATGGGCCATGTTCATCCATTTTCCATTGCTATCTTGAATTACCAGAGGGTAACTACCATGGGGATATCATGGGGATTTTCACCTCGATTCCGGGAAACCTTGACATATCCTGATTTCAGTCATGATTTGAATGGGATTTTTCACAGTGAAGAAATCAACCATGTGTTTGACATGTAATGTCATATAATATAACCAACCATAGCTCATACAACAACAGGGCGGAGTATTCCCCCAACAACACGGGGCAAAAATCGAATGTGGTACAGTACGGTAGTACGGGATCAACCATCAGTGTTGGGGAAGTACCTTCCGGCAATCAAGAATAGCAATTGGAAACCCCCCATTTATAGATGATGTTTCCAACTATAAACCTCCCAGCATAGAGGATTTTCCAGCCAGCCATGTTTGATGACACCGGAGGGTACCCTATTGTCTAACCAAACTTTCCTCCAGATATATATATTTATATATTATATTATACTATATTATATTATATTATATTATATTATATATTATATGTATATATATATGTATATATATATATGAAATATATGTATAACCATAAAAATAGGGATTATCTCCGAACATGGAGATCTCCCAACTTATGGAAGTTACCAATCTTTCTACCCAGCAATAAGCCCTCGCCCCCAGGCCGTCCTCGCAGGCTCCAGCCACGAAGTCGTCCATCTCGGACTCGCAGCTGAACCACCCTCGACTCGGAGCAGTCGCTGACCAGTCCTGTAAAAACCGTTGATTCCAATGGGGGTCTATTAGGAAAATTTCCAGGAAAACCTTACCCTCTGGTAAACATACAAAATAGCTATTGAAAATGGTGATTTATAGTGGGTTTTCCCATTAAAAATGATGATTGTCCATAGTTACCTTAAGTTTATAATAGTTGATATGGGGATGGGTCAAAACCTTGTACCCCTGGTGAACATCATAATAGCTGGTAAATGGATGTTCATCCCCCTGAAGTTGCTATTTATAGGTATTGATCCATAGTTTATATAACTCACAAATACAGGGGGTTCCGGTAACTTATCCTTTGAACCAATGGGATTGATGATTTCGGCCCAAGAAATGACATGCAAAAACCGATTTTTTCTATCGCTTCATCCCTGATTTCCGGGATGGAAATGAGTTGAAGGTGTAAAATTATGCAAAAAACAAAACGACATTTCTGTAAATAAATCCTCATATACTGTACATGTCTATGTTGGGTTGTTACACATTCAACATCTCCATATTTCTGTTGGTTGGAGCATTCTTGCCACCTCACCTTTTGCCCCAGGGCCCCGCTGTCCTTTCTGGGGCTTGGTGCCACCTGGCACCGACGAAGTCTTGGTGAACGGGTCCAAGAATGGAATTCAGCCAGATTCAAAAAATTACCCTCTGGTTATTTAACATAGCCATGGGAAATGGCCCATTTATAGATGGTTTACCTATTAAAAATGGTGATTTTCCATGGCTATGCTAAATAACCAGATGGCAATGCAAAAAAGATGATCAACCATGAGATTTATGAACACATGTGTCTGGAAATGGGGTATACCTCGAATTATAGCCGTTTATACCGGAAAAATGATGAATCATGGGGTTTTGGGGTATTTTTTGTCTATGAACATCTGTTCAAACCAGAAGTTGACATGAAAAATCCGACACGTGCGAAAAAAGGGTTTGTCTGAATCATAGGGTTCCACCCAAGAAATGATAAACTGTATCACCATTTTCCCCATTAAAATTGCACCTTTTTGATAAACCCAACTTGGGTTGAGTGAAATGGTGGCACCCAACGACCTGATTTTTTTCCCCACGCTGGTGACCCATCACTGCCTGAGCCATGAAGGGCGAAGTTGTTGCCCAAAGCCCATCGCAGCCAGACATGTTGTCTGTGAATATGTGGACTTTCTGTTTGACAACTTATGTTTGAAATGGTTGTTTGGAGCTTCTCTTTTTCCTTGACCTCTGTTGAACGTCTGTTTGAGATTGTCCAAATTCAGGTCCATGACGGTATCTGTTTCATTCATATCTGTTCCAAACTCTCAAGACCTGTCTTTCAGTATGGTTTCCAGAGCAGCAAAAAAAAATGTTGTAAACCCAGACCTGGCGGAAAGCGAAGATGTTTGCCTTCACATTACCCAGAAATCATCTGGAACTCCTCTCTGCGATCCCCTCCATGATCCATCGTGGCTGAGGGGTCCTGCCCTTGTCATTTCCATGGCGAAATGTCCCATTTATGGACCGTCGGACCATGTCCAGCTACGGTGGGCCAGGGATTTATACCTCAAAAATCCATGGATTTTTTTGGCATCAAAAAACATGTATTAACCATAGCGATCAAGGGGAAGTGCCCGAACTGGATGGAGCTTTCAATGGAAAAGTCATCGATCTAAATGAGGGTTTTCCAGCAAGCCATGTTTCAGTACCGGAAGGTATGATACAACATGTGAGACTTAAACACAACAGTTTCAGGCTAATGACTTTCCATTCTTGCAAAAACAACAGTTTGGACTTTGAAGCCAGCCGCAGTGGGCCTGGGAAGGTGTTTTTTTCCACTGAAAATTGCCATTAAGACTCTCCAGTTTTTGCCAGGAATTTTGTTCTGGACTTGTTGCCCCTCTTTGACTTTTAGACAAACATTCCTGCATCCGCGTCCGCTTTGTACACTCTGTGTCTTCCGGCTTTATATCCCTATGGTTGTAAAAGCGTAGCCAAATCACTTGTTGAATCTCCATTCTTCTTGGTCTGTCCCCCGTGCTACATCCCAAATAGACGTCATGAACGACTGACAATATTGTTTGATATTGTGCCTCAGACATTCATAAACCATCTCCAATGTCCAATTCGCATGCTCCAAAGGCTACTTTCCTTTGTTGTTTCTTGGCAACTATTGTTTTATTTACAATCGATGTAGATAAGAAAAATATATCTAATTAAAAATACTATCGATAAATATATAATTATATACATGTAAAAATATTATGTATATATATATGCATATAAATATATACAAATATATAACTCTTTAAATATATAAATATAAATATATGAATATGTAAATATGTAAAAATATACATATATAAATATCTAAACATATAAATATCTAAATACATATAAACATATAAACATATAAACATATAAATATATAAAAATATAGAAATATAATATAAATACAAAAATATATAAATACAAAAATATATAAATATAAACATATATAAATATATAAATATATAAATACAAATATATTATAAATATATAGAAATATAAATATATAAATACAAAAATATATAAATACAAAAATATATAAATACAAAAATATATTTATATATAAATATATAGAAATATAAATATATATATACATATATAAATATGCAATCATATATATCATATATATATATAGAGAGTAACCTCCTAAAAGATGCCGAAAAGGTTCAAGTTATCACACCGTGGCCAACACATCCACCTCAGCTCCTCTGGCAACTCTTTGGCACCTCAGATCGCTTCGCGTCGCTTCCCTGGGAGGATTCCCCTGGCCGTTTTGACGACGCAGTAAGGGGCCCAGGGGGGTTCCATAGTCATGGGGCTACCCCAATAGCTGGATGGTTTTAGTGGAAAATCCTGTTGAAATGGAAGTTTTTAGTAATTTAGGACACTTCCGTAGGGGTATATAGTTTGCAGCAACGTTGACAGTTATTCATTGGTCATCTATGACGTTGTCGTCTGGACATTTTCCAAAATGGAGGTCACCCAAACTCCATCTATTGGGAATCCCATTGTTTGACGCGAATCTGGGCCCAGCAACTGCGGCGAAAGCACAAGCGGTTGTGCGGATTCTCGTCGCTGCACACCAGGGAACCTGCCATCATCTGCCATCGCAGCCGACAATCCAGATCTTCAAAATGACAGTACTGATTGATTTTGCACTGGGGTCTGGAAAATTCAGGGGACCGGCCAAAATCATCCAAACTCCCACGGTTTCTCATCATTTTCCCTTCAGTGCCATCATTTGAGGCGCCACACTGACCAGGTCTGCTAGGTGTAGGCCTTGGCGGAAGGAACAAAAGATGGGAGTGGCCACCAAGCAACCAGGATCTATCACGGTTTAAATCCTGGGAATGGGTAGATTTCACTGATTTCACCGTCACAAAATGGTGAGTTCATGTACTGGTGATCCCACCAAGCTATGGAATATGGTCCCTTCTTTTCGTCGATGATTTACCTCTTAAAACTGGCAACAAAAAAGTGTCCCCACAATCCAAATGTTTAAAATTCGATGGGAGCTAGGCAACTATATAGGAGTAATTTACCCCATAAGTATAGAAAAAAAATACTTGGAGATAGCCAGTCATCTTGGATATGTTTGAAGATTAGTCTCCAAGATGTGGTCGTCTTTCAGAATGTGTTCATTAAATTCAGCCCGCAATCCTTGGATAGGTGTTTTTTCAAATGCTACATTTATATCACCAAAAACATCGAGCAGCAAATATCCGTTGTTGAACTACCTGAGGAAAATATGGCCGGCTGGGAAATTCCATGTTTCGAGTATGCGAAAATCACTTGATCTAAACCCATGACATCCATGACTCTTGGTGCTTCATCCCAGGAATCGCAAGTGGTTTAGAACCCCCAGTCATGCCAGTAGCATATGTCGGATTAATGAGCAAAACCCATTAAATTCCATTGTCTTTATGGGATTCAGACCAGCCTCAGTCATGCTAGGTTTATAGCATTCGTTTTCTCACATTGGTCCAACTCTCCAGTTTTCATCTATTATTTTTAGTGATACACCCATTACTAGCCATTCTAAACCATTGTAGACCATTATAGACCATTATTAACCATTCTAGACCATGATAGACCATTATTAACCATTATTAACCATTATTAACCAGTATTAACTATTACTAACCATTTTTATTAACCACTATTTTTAACCATGATGTTTAACCATGATGTTTAACCATGATTAACCATTATTGGCCATTATTATATAACCATGATTAATCACTATGAACCAGTAGAATATCTAAGATTCCTCCAGTGCTGGGGTGGACCAAACCACTTAAGCCCTTCCTGAGGCCGCCAAGCCGATGGTTCCAACACCGCCATAGAGCTCCTGGCCACAGCTGGCACGAACTGGCCATGTCAGGAGTAGATTAACTATAGAAAACCTTGTACATCATGTATGTACCATATATATATATATGGATGTATATGGTGTGCATATCCGGGTGCGAGTTTACCCTGTCAGGTTGGCACACCTGATATTCTACTAGAATATAAAGGTGGTAAAATTAAGGACCCATAGGACCTATAGGACCCAAGGAAATCAGCGATTGGCATCAAACCAATTTCAGGCATACCAGAAAGTCACACTCTGTCCAAAATGCGTGTTGAAAGCCTGTTTGCGGAAAATTAGGTAGAAAATGCAGGGGGACTCGGATTGAATATTTAAAACATGTTTTAGTTCTCCATATGTGGACCCTTTCCAGAACATTCACATTTTAGTTTTTGTAGAGCCCATCATCCGAACCCAGCGCTTGGTTTCGAATTTTTCGAATGTGTCCAAATCACTGGATATATCCGGTTATTCAATCCAGCCGTCCCCGCTCAATAGTGGCCCGGGATCGCCAATAGACAGTTCAAGAAACCGAATGCAGAATATAATAAAATATGTATAATTTATCCTTTCACGTAAAAATATGTTGAAATGCCAAAGTTATGCCAAAAAACAAAATCCAACATCTTCTTGTCATGGGCTGAATATTGGCGCTTTAGGTGCAAACAAAAATGATTAACATTGGTAAATATCCTGCTTCAAATTAAGCTAACCACCCCCTACCTCGATTTTCTAATCTTTAAATAGAAAACGGGTGCCCCCACCCCCCTTTCTCCAAAATGCCTCTGGAGTATTGAAGTGCTTGGAGTATTTTGACCAAATCAAAATGACATCTAAGAAATCAACGAAAATGTTTTTAGACCCAAGCAGTGTCATTTCTGGTGCACATGTTTAAAATAAAAGTGTGTCTTTTCTCTGTAAAGAATAAAACCACTCAGGTTCCACTTTTGTGGTACCTCAGTGCAATCTTAAAACAAATATTTCCCCACCCCAAGTGCTTCAATATTCTACACATCCAACCAATGGCATTGGCATTGGGCCATGGCACTGCATCTTCACCCAATGACCATTCCATGTGACATTTGGTCAAGACTGCCACCTGATGATCCATGAATTCATAGATGTCTGGTGTTCAATCCTTCACAGGTGCCTGGATGACAATTCCATGTTCGATGAAAAAGCCTGATCAAGCCTGATGGTCTGAAAAACTCATTTAAGCGCTTCTGAAGAGAAACACAACTTTCAGTGGGAAAATCATGATCAAATCATAAAAATAAACCATTTTTTGGAAAATTGATTTGACCATCGGGTTCTAAACCACATCCATATCCATCCATCAAATCCAAAAAATCAGATCATGAAAAAATCACCAAGCACTACTCAGTGGTTTTCCAAGCGCCCATTGCCATTCCCAGCTCGCCCGCTTCAGCCCCGCTTCCGCTCCACCACCGCGCTGTTCTGCGGTACGAAGCGACGCGTTAACGAAACAATGTCTTCGAAGGCGCAGAGGTTCGCTTGCCCTTGGCGACTTGTCGGGTGGCTTCAATGGATTGGTTTAAGGGAAAATCTTAACCGGAAACCGTGGTTTTTACCATCAAATATAGGGGGTTCCGGTTAAAATGTTCCCATCATCCAATTCTATGATGGCTCCATTCGGAATAGCTGGGGTTCTTTCTGAAACTAAAAGGTGTGCTGTCAACTCCGGATTGTGAACCATTGGTGATGATATGATACTTAAATATACTTAATATGAAACTGCGGGAAATTAGCAAACCATTGAGATATTCATGAGTAAACCACTCATTATGAAACTGGGGATTACCCTCCAAATAGTGATCATCTGATACTGATAAATGGGTACCCCCGCAATTTTCAACAGCCGTTTGGGGTTGACATTGCAGAATTATAAACTACATTGACCCATCTTTGTGTATGGATTTGTCTAAAAATATGGTACCCGAAAAAGTGATGGTTAAAAGAGTCATTTTCCTATTAGAATAGATATATTGGGTATACTCTATTTTCAGACAAAGCCATTATCCCAAAAACGACCCATAAAATCACAATTAAAAATACCAATGTATCCGAATTAACTCTAAGTTATTCTAACTATCAGATTGTCCTTATAATAATTAGTGGTAATTCCAACCTATAATCATTATTCAAAATGTCCTTATCATCTTATTTTCGTTTACAGACCACCCAAATCTCGTCGGTTCCATCGCTTCAAGGAGCTGAAGACAAAGGGCGGAAAGCACAAGCGCACGTGCATCTCCTGGAGCAAACGCGGGAGAAGTCGCTTTCCAGGTACAGTATATGAGTATAGTAAGTGGGTAGTAACTATATCATACTATATCATATTATATCATGTCTCCCATGAAATCTCCTACCACTATCACCCAGTTCTTCTCTGGGTCATAAATAGACCACTTGCAAATGCGCAAAAAAAAAGACAGGAATGTCACAGAACTAAACTCGGTGGTGAAAACAAAGAGAATTTCACCAGCAAACATGAAGGTGGGATGCAGTTTTTCTCATTTGGGAGTAAACCCACTACTTCCTAACCCTCCACCCCTGCAAAACCTCCTGGAAAACCTGATGAAATGTGGCTGTGGTGACTTTAACATGAAGAATGGAAACACAAACCTACAATAACCTACATAGGTAAAGATAGGTGAAATCAAAAATTCAACAAGTGAACAATTTTTGACACCTACATTGCTTACTCGTGCTTCGTATGGAATGAGGGAATGATCCATAATCACTAGTAATAATTATCCCAGCAACCCCCATTCCCATCCATTCCCTACTAAGCACCAGTAAGATTGGTAATAGGTAATTTTCTGGTAAACATACAAAAAACTATGAAAAATCACCATTTTCAATGGGAAAACTCACTATTTCTATGGCCATTTTTAATGGTAATTTTCTGGCCTTCCAAGAGCGGTCACGCCTCGGCCCGTGGCACTCGGCTCAGGATTTCGCGCAGGTGTCGCGAACCATGAAGATGCTGCCAGGCCTAGCCAAAAGGAACAGTTGGATTCATATGATACAACAATGATATCATATATTATCTTTTTGTATGATAAGAATATATATTATATCATGTGAATATTGTTGTGTATAATATATATATATATAATATGGTAGTATATAGTTCATTTATATATATATAGTGTTGTTTGTGCATCTACGTCCGTATGCAAGTATATGTAGATATAGGGATTGAACAGGTCTGTTTTGCTTCGGAAATTTCGCCCGCCCATGGCAAAGAGGAACAGCAACCAGCAGAGATATAGCGGAATCCCAACCAACGATGAGATGATAGTCTGCAATCGGGGCTAAAATCCTTTCTGAATCCTACCTTTGGGTTAAAAAAATGATACCCTCCAGTAGAATAACATGTAATAGATCAAACATGTGCAGGTCATTTTCGTCTGGGATATTCCAATGAAAATGAACTACAAATGGTGGATTTTCCATATGTTAGTTTGCTGGAGAGTAGTTGTGCTTGTTTAGGGTATTAAAACCAAATTACGTATATTATTATTCATCATTATTATGAATTATGAATAATTAAAACTACTATGTTTAATTATTATCATATTATACCATAATGACTATAATATTGTGTTGTTACAGTATATACAATTTATCCCGTTATATCCCAAAAAATGTTTGGCGTTTTTCGGCCTCAAAAAAGGCGTGCATCACACACCAGCTGTGGCCACCGTGGCCTCAGAGTCGTAGGCCAGGATACGCGAGCTGTGTTTGTCTGCAGCATTGAGGTTGGCCCAGATGGAATGCCACCTAGCCAGGTGACACGTGGCTATAGAGCGACCCCTGCTGACCCACGAAGCTCCTTCGTTGATTTTATGGGATTTTTGGGGTTTAACATGATTGAACCAGGAAAAATATGGGGAGATAATTCTAATTCAGGAAGTGTTTCGATCCGATCAACCTAACACTTGCGATGGGATTTTTATCGGTGGTTTCTATGATGTTTATAGAGTAAGCTCCAAAAAAAGAAAGAAAGAAAATCTGGAAACCTGGAAATATGAAGTAAGTATCATATATATATATATACCCTCTGGTTATGTCAAAATAGCTATTGAAAATGGTGATTTATAGTGGATTTACCCATTAATAATGGTGATTTTCTATAGCTACGTTAGTTTACCAGAGGGTATATGTAACATCCTGGAAACAGTCTATCTTTTTGAGGGTTCCTTTAGGTATTTACCCATGGATCCAGATTGCCATCTGTTCATTAACATAGCTATGGACAATGGAAAATCATTACTTTTTAATAGGTAAATCATCAAACTAAATGGACCGGCATCACTGGGATTATTCATCACCAATGGTTGAACCCAATAAAGTACTCAATGTCAATGGCTTCAATGAACCATCATCTATCATCAACTTTATGATGTAGATATATAGGTTTCAACCACATGCCATCAATTTGTTTCAACCAACTTTCGTCAATCAACTATGTATATGTATATGTGTATATGTATATGCATATGTGTATACATATATATATATGTATTAATACGATTTAATACGTATATTTATTCACTAACATATAAATCAATCATCATTGTACTTAACTCATCTTGACTCTATCCCTCAGGGTCTTCGATATCCCCATATTACAGTATATTGATGATTCATGACCTAATGACCTTTTCTCGCCAAAAAAAGACCTCAGGCCCTACTCCAAGGAACAAATGTTCCGTGCGCTTCAGCTTGGCCACCAGCTTTGTCAACAAGGGCCCGGCCTGTTCAGGCTTCCAGGCGAAGCAACACTCCATGCGCATGATATGAGAACTGGTTGGTGGTTTTAACATGTTTTAGTCATCTTGAAAAATATGAAAGTCAATGGGAAGGATGACATCCCATATATGAAATGGAAAATTAAAAAAATGTTTGAAACCACCAACCAGAGAAGATCATCAGCACATGTTTGATGACTGGAGGGTAAGGTTTAAAGTGCTCGACGGCTCCCACTTTTCTACCCATCCGGACTGAGCCATACCAGGCTACAAGTAACACTTACCCCCTTTGGAGGCGGCGACCCTTCTCCAAAGCGCTACGCTCCTCCAGCACTTTCTGCCGGTAGCGACGCTTCCGGGCCGCAGCATCAGACCGAAGCTCCTTCGCTTGGTCGTTATCCTTCAGGCTCCACAAGTTCTGGGAGAGGACTTCAGCCAGTCGTCCATTGCCGATCAACTTCGTGAGATCATCGGCCACATGTTCATGGCCAGGCACCCATCGCACCATTCGGGATCCACCGTCCTCGAAAAGGGCCTGCTTCATGGCCGCAATGTCGATCGCCAACCTCTTGTCTTCTCCATGGTTCGCCCCCATGAGCAAATCATAGCCCGTGCGGCTGTCCAGCACGGACAGCAGCCGCCATTGGGAAACATATCCCAGCCAGCAGTTCAAGGAGAAATCCTCCTTCGTTGCTTCGGCCAAGACCGCCCGGACAAAGTCAGCTTGCTCCATGGTGTCGGCTGCTTGAGAGATTTCCGCAGCCAATGAAGAACGAACCACTCGTTTGATCAAGCCTGATTGGAAAAACAAAGGGATAGAAGTCGCGGGACCATCCAGCACCTTGGGGTTTGCCGCGAGCACCACGCCGCCACCCTGAGAACGCCCACGAGGCATGCCTCCAAATGAGGCATCTGAGGCCGCCAGGATCACCATCTCATCAACGTGGCAACCCAACTTGGTGAACTTGATCCTCTGGGGATTCTTTGCTCTTTCCACCGAAATCGTGAGCTCCTCCAAGGCCACTGGATCATCTACACCTGCCAGCTGTTGCACTCGGGATACACCGAAAAGAAGATCTCCTCTGCATTGGCGGGCTAGCCAATTCAGCTGGCCACAGATGTGGCCAATCCATTTCTTCTCTTTCGGCGTCAACTTGTTCTCCAACTGGTCTCGATGCCCTGCTGGACGCTGTCGCTTCGGTGGAAACTCCACCTTTTGGCTGTATTCGTCCATCTGCACCTCAATGGAACCATCTTCACATTGCCTTTCATATCTTCCGCAGAATTTCACCCAATCATCTCGAGCATCTCGCCATTCGCCAAAGGTGAACTCCTGCTTCAACTTGTCCCAAATGTGCTGAGCATCCACCGGGTGACCAACCATTCTGATGTCATCCACATGGCATGCTAGCATAGCGACCACCCTGCCCTCTTGGAAAAAGGAAAAGACTCCCGGAATGAGAGCCCATTCATGTGCTCCCAGCTTTTTGACTGTGCGCTGCAGCTTCTTGAACCATAGTCTGGGGCTTTCTGCCAAGCCAAAGCCACCCTTGATGAACTGGACGACATCTGTGCGAGCATGTGGTGGCAGCAAGGTCTTGAGGTACTCCTGCACAAACGAAGAGTAGCCCTTCGGAATTGCCACATACACCACACGTTTTGGATCAAGGTTCTCTCCTTGCAAGAAGGCTGCACTGATATCTCCAAAAAACATCTTCCATCCAAACTGCACGGCAAAGAAGCAGAGGCAATTGTGCGCCAGCAAGGACGCTGTTGGCGCCTCTGTCTCCCACAAGCCGGCTTCGGCATCTCGATGTCCGGCAACCACCCATCTCGCCTTCAACCGTGAGCCCTCAATTTTGTCATCCTCAGGGTTGCAGTTCTTCGGATCTGTCTTGTTGACCAAAACAAACCTAGAAGGCATGACATTGGCTGATGTCAGATCTTCCCCTTCCATCACCGGCGCCACTGCGTCATACTGGAAGTATACTTTGATTGCCTCTTTGATGGGCTCTTCAAAAGCCTTCTGCCACGCAGGAGACAAAGCCGCCCACTTCAGCTCCAATCTCATCTTCCCAGTCGGAAGATCTTGGACATCATCATTCAACTCCTGATAGCCCACATCCATCTCCATTGGCTCAGGATCGTCGAGACCGTGTCGATCAGGAAAAGCCAGCATCATATCATTGATCTCGGACTGCATGGTGAAGACGTCAATCCACTTCACGTCCCAAGTTGATGCTTCGATCTTGTCCTTTGGGATGAGGTCTCGGTGCATCCAAGTCTGTTGCAGGCATTGGCCCCCACGCCACAATCTCTCCAACTCCATTCTCTCATCAATCCAAGTTGCCAAAATGGCGTGTCTGATTTCCTTGGGGCCAATCCAGAAACGCGTCACACCCACCCAAGGTCTGATCAGATGTTGAGTGGGGTTCCAATCGGCCCACTTGAAGTCATCCACAATGAGTTCAACGCCATTGTTGGTGTAAACCACGGTGGAACGAGGCCCTCGGAACCATGTGTAATCCACCCCCTCTGGCATTGGACCAACTTGTTCTTCTGGATTGTCTGGCATAAACATGAGGTACCGCGAAGTCTTGTGCACCCGCCACAATTCTTGTTGTTGTGGCCTCAGCATCCAGAAGTCACCCTCATTTCGCCTCCAAGCTGCATGAAGTTCTGCCGCATCCACTTCATCAAAGGGACGTGCCATGTGAGACGGCATCCTAGGCAACCTCTTGTAGTGTCTAGGCACCCTCAATGTAGTGTTTGGTGAAGCCGGCAAATTCTCCAAGTTCGGGCGGCCAGATCCCTCATCAACAAAACGTTGAATGAATCTCTGCAGCGATATGTTCGCAAGTCTGTTTGGGCCCAACACCAGTCCATATGGCGACGTCTCATGCACCGGCGGTGTGAATCCAGTGGACACCACTTCATCATCTGTCGCTGCTTCTGATTCTGCGGCCTCTGGCAGCATCGGATCCTCCTTTGGGTGCAAGGTCACAAAGGTGTCAGCCGGAGACGCCACATGTGCTCCTGCTGATGGTTCAACTGTCGAGGGCGGCAACGACGCTGCTCTTGCCCTCCTTGGCCTCTTTGCGGGCTGCGTCTGTGGTTGAAGCTTTTCTCGCATGGCCTGCAAATGTGCCTTAGTTCTCTGTGCCGCCTGTGTAGTTGACTCCTTAGGCTGAAAGACTTGTTTCCTGTCAGGAAAGGGCCAGGTTGCAGGATCTCCAGGTGGGCCAAGTCTTTGCTTTTTGGGTGCTGCTGACGATTCCCCACCCTCTGTGGATTTGAGCTTCTGATGGACTGAGATGGGAACATCATCCAATGAGGAGGCTCCCAACTTCGCATCTTGATGTTCTGGATGTTCTTCATCAGAAAACTCCATGATCTGATACTTGGGGTCGGTGATCTGGGGAGGGTCCGGCACGGTCACTTGTACCACCCTTCCCGTGTCAATCTGCTGCTCCATGTCCTTGAAGGCCTCCATGTTGATATCCTGCGCCTGGATCTCTTCAGCCACTGCCAGGCGAATAAACTCCAAGGGAAATCCCTTGAGCTTGTTGCGGTATCTGACCCATACCCGCTTGATCGCCCCCTCCTTTCTCTCGATTGCCACTACCATAGCTGGGCCAACCCATGAGACATCATCTTGAAGCCGTCTGGCCAGACCTCGTCTGTTTGGTGGGGGCTCCCAAAACATGACCAAACTGCCTTCCACCAGCATTTCCAGCTTGGGCAATCGCGCGCGGCTGGTGGCTGCCCGTCGCAATGCCTCGTTTGACTGGATCCATTGAAAGGCTTGTTCTGCAGAGCGCCTGATGTCCAATGACCCGCGGAAGGAGTCCTCAATGGAGAGGGGATCTGAGATCTGATAGTGCAAATACCCATGTTCCATGGCATCCATCAGATTCCCTGGCAAAGGGTTTTCTCTTCCAAGCACCAACTGCATAGGGCTAAAACCCGAAACCCGGGCCTGCATGTTGCGGGCCGCAGTTGATGCAACCACGGCACTCTGCAGTTCATCAATGCCCATGATGGACTTTTCCTTCACCACCTTCATGATCATCAGCTTGAGCACCGCTCCATGTCGTTCCGCCAGAGCCATCCTCCAATGAGCCGTAGGCGGCACAATATCGTGATACACTTGGAAGGTGCGCAAGAGCATCTCCAAAGACCCTCCAAACTCTGTGCCGCCGTCGGACATGATGGTCTGCGGTGGTCCAAAAATGGCAATCCATTTGTCCCGGACCAAATGAGTGGTTGCAGCAGCTGATGGATTCACTGATGCCCATGCAATCTGGTACAAGGAGAAGGCGTCCACCATGTGTGTCACTGCATACTTAAAGTCATTGGCATCCCACGCAAAAAATGAGTCCATGACCACCCTCTGATTGAACGTCGTTGGCCGGGCAAAAGCTGCTTTTGGTGCAGGCGTTGGTGACTGCACTTGCCGGCAAATCTGACAATCCAAATCCTTGATAGCCTGGAGCACCACATCTTTGGCACCATTGAGCGCCATCATCCTGCAAAGCTTTTCTTGTCCAATGTGGCCCAGGCATACGTGCAGATGTGCCAGATTGTTTCGAAATTGCCTTGACAAACTGGCTGATGCCCCTTTGAAGGTGATGTAATCATACTTGGTCTTGAAGTCAGCCTGTTGCGCCAGTTGCTGCCGTAGAAGGGCATCAGGATTTGCTTCTGTCTCCACCGGCACCGTGTTCCAAACGCGTTGCCCCTGGGTTTCCTGATGCAATCGAAAAGGCTGGTCCACAGCAGGTTCTGGCACAATGCCTGCCATCATTTCCAAGGAGAATGAAATGCCATCCAGCAACCACTGACATAGCTGAGGCGTCCACGTAGCTGCCAAGGTAGATCTCCTGACCGTCTTTGGATTGCCCTGTTCATCGACAATTGATACAGCACCTTCAATAGGCTGATGCTGTCCCGGTTCATGTGGGCACTTCAAATCGATCCAAGCCAAGATCGATGGATGGTTCGCCTGGATGGCTGTTGACTTCTTGTGGGGCCTTCCAGACACCACATCCTTGAGGTCCACCGCGCACTGGTCAATGATCTTCTCATAAACCTCCTTGCGCCTGGCCATTTCAGGCAACTTCAGGGCCTCACTCTGCTGCGGCTGCTCCAGCACCGCCAGTGCTCCACGTGACGTCTGGAAATTCCAGATCCATTCCACCAATGCCCAAATTGGCCTTTCCTCCTCCCGCTCTTCTCGCAAACGCTTCCGATTCTTCCGGAGACGTTGCCAAGGGCTCCATGGTCCACACCTTGGAGACAATGTCACCACATCTGGCTCCTGTGACTCGATCAAATCTTGCAGAAGAGCTCGATGTTCTTCCTTCTTCAGATCTAAGCCCCCCAGTTCAACATCTTGTGGATGAAGTACTTCCCATCCTTGCTGTCTAGCCATCAGCGAAAGTGTCGCCTTGCCCGCAAAAATCTCCAACAAGGTCCATTTGGCCGGATCTGCACGTGCAATTGAGTGAAGTACCCTCCACCGCTCTTTGGCCAAAGGGGCTCCTCTATGCAGGGCAGCACACTGCTGCCTGTTGATCGGTCTTGTAAATGTCGGAGTTCTCAATGGCTCTATTTGAGCCTTCTGCGTTACTTGAACTTCTGCATGAGGAACACCTTCAGGATGTTGAACAGGATGTCGAAGAGGATGAGCACCAAGAGCTTGTTGAGGTAGTCCATCACATAGTCCACCAGGATGTTGAGCATGTTGAGGATGGCCACCAGGATCTTGAGGATGACCACCAGGATGTTGTTCAGGTAGACGACCACATAGACCACCAGGAGCTTGTTCAGGTAGACGACCACATAGCCCGCCCGAAGCCTGAGGATGAAGGCCATCACGTTGTCCACCTCGTCCATCTGGATCTTGAAGACGTTGATCTCGAGGTAGTTGCGCCAAAGGATCACCCGCCAAGACGATGTCCACCGCCTCTTCTTCCATGTCAAAGTGCTTCAACGCCTGTGGTGGCGCCTGCTGCCGCTGCCCATCGTCTTCGCCTGGTCGTCCTTCTCCACTCCATCGGCCAACCACCAAGTCTTCGGATTGTGACACAGCTGACGGCCCGCTCCGAGATGTCCCCAGAGTGCCGCCATGTGTCGCCCATGTAGTCCCATGATCCATCTGGGATTTCGCTTCCACCGAAGCGTCTTCTCGGCCTCCACCGCCCGTTTGGCACGCATCATCACCAAGAGCAACTTCCATTTGAAGGTGAGTGTCTGAGCATTCAGGGAGAGCATGAGGTTGAAGGTGATGTCGTCGCTGAACTCCTTGCTGAGCGTCGGGAACGGCGCCTCTGAGCCGGTGAGGGCTGCTTTCTTTTGTGCCTTGCTCCGAGCTGGCTGGAGCTTGCTCGAACTGGGGCGGCTGCCCTGTTGTTCTGCATTCTGATCCTCTGGATCCACTTCCACATGGCTGGCCTTCTGTTGCTCCAGCAGCTTCTGTGCAATCTCCATCGCCATTGCTGCCACTTGCTCCGGCGTTTGCGTCGGAGTTGAAGCTGCTGCTGAACTCTTCACCAACTTCCCCGCCGTCCTCATCTGCGTGTTCTGCCGGCGAGCCATCTTGCCAATGACAGGCTTGGACTTCTTGTTCTGAGCCACGACTTCGACTCCGGCTTCGTGTCGGACATGATCTCCAGGTCCGAGCCCGGAGACTCCAGGCCGAGCTCTTCCCATGCCACTGCCGTGTCGGACAGTGGCACCACTTGTGGAGAGTTCGAAGCCGCCGCCCGACGATTGGCCATGAGCTGATGAGCGCGGCGAGTCACTAGCTTGAGCACGATCTGCAGCAGTGTTGACAATCACCACTTCTGCATGTGAGCTTGGATCTTCTGCGATGTCAAACTCTTTGATGGGGATCATGTCATTGTCGAACTGATTCACAGGAAAAATATAGTGACCACCATAAACACCGTTGACACTGGTCTGAGACAACCCAAAATTCTTGATGCCACACTTCTTGGAGGAAACCATGTGATGCTCAGTGTCTATGACAAAGCCCAAGTGACTGCACACATTCTTGCTCAAAAGGGGTGGACAATTTCCCGAAACCACGGAGATGCGCAAAACACACTGAACCGTAGCCAATGCCACTTCAACCAAAACACAAAACTTGCTGTAAGACAGATGTCCATCCCCAAAACGAAAGGCTTCACGCTCTTTCATGACATGTACAAATCTCCCTTGTTCCTTCAAGGAGGTGACCAACTGATTGACCCACGAAGTGCCAGCAACTGTTCTCATGCAACCCAAATCTACAATCATCTGGTTTCCCAACTCCTTCATGGTCCAATAAACATCATGAGCTTCTGAGAAATTCCCTCCCGCATGGCTGACATGCACCATATATGCTCGCTGTGCAAGGTCTTGCTCTTTGAGGAAATCCTCTAAAACATCCCATTCTCGGCCATCTACAGCAGAACTGGGAAATGTCACATTGGACGCATGAACTGGTGCACGACGGCGCATTGGGCACTCTTGAGACCAGTGCCCCAATTTGCCGCAAAGAAAGCAAGGATCGGTCTGTTGACGTTCCTTGACCCATTTCTGAACATGTTCACTGGATGGGCCTCCACCTCGCTGGTCTTTCTGAAAGTACTGTCTCATCTTCTTCAACTCGCGGACCTTGTTTCTTGCCTTGTACTCTTGAGCGTAGATCTCCAAGAGAGGTCCTTCAGGTCCATCCCCGACAGCATCTTTACTCACAGCCGGTGACGGCTGTCCATCAGCGAGAGGCTCATCATCATCTTCATCACCACTCTCTTCTGCCAACTCCATGTTACTCAAAAGATCTTCAACCTCTTGCACATGTTGTCCTTCTTGTCCTCCATCAAGATCATCTTCCAGGATGGCTACCAAGGCTTCCCGGACTCTTCGGCGGTTGAAGAATCTTCTCTTTGGTCTGTATGAAGATGTCTTTGCCGTCTCTAACGATGAAGGTGTAGTACCCCCACCCCCTGTGGCCTTCTGCACCAAGAACTTGTCCTCATTGTCAAGGGTGGTCTCACCCTTGCCGATGGTGCAGTGTGGCAGACCCTCAAGTTGATCTGCTAGTTCCAAAAGGGCTACTGTCACTGCCTCTTCATCTTCCAAGGTACCACCTGCTGCTGCCTTCAATAAAGCCAGATCTCGCTTTGTGAGCTTGGCAGCATCCAGGAGGTGCCCGATGTAGAACTTGCTGCCAACAGTGTAGTCAGGCGATGATTGGTTCTCCCGCCTGTAGATCTCAGCACGGTTGAGGAAGGACTCGATGGACTCACTTGGAAGTCGCCCCAACCGCATGAACTTTTGCCGCCTCTTGTCAACCTTCTTGGTGTCCAGAATCTTGATAATCGGCGACTTCTCCATTGTGGCCTTGATGATCTCAATGCCATTCTCACCAGAGACCTCACAGACTGTCAAATGCTGGACAATCTTGGCAGCCCGTTCCCGTAGCTGTTGCATCAGCCGAGGGCCACGGACTTCGGCTGGCAATGTGCGGCCTTCTGAAGCCAACCAAAACTGCACTGTCCTCCAGTAATCAGCCCATGATTCCCCTGGCCTGGCATAGAAAATTGGTGGGTATGACGAAGAAAGCTTGTTACCCACTAAAGGTTCAGCCTTGTTGGTCGCCCCAGACCCAGACCCGCCGGCAATGGACGGTTCACCTGTCGGTATGTGTCCTCTGGGCCGACCAAGGACGTCTGCATTCCCTTTCGGCACGGCAGGAGAAAAAGGAGAAGCTGGTAAAGGAAGATCTTTGTGATCGACAAGATGCTCTTGTTCCGAATCATCTCCATGGCATTCTTTATGAACTTGAGAAACTCCGGCAAGTCTGTCGCCAGATTCTGAATCACCCCCACAAAGTTCTGGATGCCCTGCACGCTCCCTTGCCGACTCTAAAGGAGTCTCCCAAGAGCGCCAAGAACTGCGCAACGACCAATTGTCGTAGCCTCGCCAACTATTCCATGTTCTCCAGCCTTCATCCCAACCGCTGTTCCACGGATTCGAGGATTGAGTTCCTGCCCAAGAGCTCCCAGAACCATTTGAACCAGATTCAGAACGACTATCTGGTGTCGCTCTCCCAGACTCTACAGGAGACCAATTCTCATAGTTCACTGCCCAATTCTCTGATCTATTTCTTGACCATGGATCACCTCGGAGCCAAGGATCTTGTCTAGGTTCTTGATCTCCAGCCACCCGCACTGATTGCTCCCGGTCAAAGGCCTGCAAAGCCGACCGGACATCCTCTGACTGCAATGCAGAGCTGCCCAAGCTCTGCTCACCAAGGCCCGACGCCCTTGAGGAACTCGAGCTCAAAGTTCCCTGAAGGCGTCGACCAAAGTCGGGCTGAGGGAGATCCCCTGGCAAAGGGCTCTCACTCTCGTACCCCTGCATGGCTCAGCACACCGGACGGCTTGGCACTGGCCCAAGCCTAAAACCACTACTGCCCCTGTTCGGAGCTCACGCTACCATTTAAAGTGCTCGACGGCTCCCACTTTTCTACCCATCCGGACTGAGCCATACCAGGCTACAAGTAACAGTAAGGGATTTGAGCAACTGGAAATATAGCTGACCTAATTTCGTAGAAACTCACTGGTGATAACTGCACTTCAACATCTTGATGGTTTCTGAATAAAATACGGTACCCCAAAAAACAACCATGGCTTTCCCCATCAAAAATGACCAATGAATTGACGGTTGGATCCCCATGGTTGTTGGTCACATATCCCAACACGTTTATCCAAGGATATTCCCATAGAAAACAATACCCAAAAATACTTCACAACAGCAAAGAAAACAAGCACCGTAATTTTATATATAATTCCAACGCAATGTCAGATGAAATACCATGAAATACCTATGAAACAAAAGTACGAATAAATCACATGTATTGTTGGTTAATAAGTTAATAAGGGATTCATAATTTATTTCATGACCATAAATCATCAAATAAATCACCATTCTGGGTAAATGATCATATTTTACTAACCTGAAACTTGCAGCCGTGGGGATGATTCCCCTTACATTCACCGAAAAATTCCAGGCTTCGGTGGCGTCGCGACGTGATGTCCTGCCTCTTCCAGGGAGCCGGCGTTCCACACCAGGGTCGCTTGAACCAGTTCCGTGGAACGCTGCACGTCCAGCTTGACGTAGCGCAGGTCCCCTGGCGCCGAGTCCGAAGGAGTCCGGATCTGATGGCTTTCCAATTGGCATCATATGGATGTTTCTATAGATGGGGGTACCCCAAAATTGATGGTATATCATGGAAAATCCCAATCTAAAATGGATGATGAATAGGGGCACCCCCATTTTAGGAAACCTCCACATCCTTGTGTTGAAAAAACATAGTTGAAACCACCACCGAACAGTTTAGCTAGCTAGTCGATGTTCATCTAGGTGTCCACTGAGTTTGCAAGTCAAGCGGCCGTTGTGCCAAATCAAGGTTAATCCAAGGATTTATTTCATCGAAATGTGTAGATGATCGTGAGGACAAATACGGTGATAACAGAGGAAACATATCTTACCGAAATTGCGCATGTTTTTTCCCTTACAAAATCCGTTTGGAACGAACAAACAAAAAGACTGCTTAAATTACCCCAACAATTTCAGCTTTGAATGGAAAAAACGGTTGCTAATCCGGGATGGGCATCAAAAAAGGATTTTGGTCGTGGACCTCTCAGGTTTACTATGGATTTTACTCTGGTCTACTCTGGTTTACGCAGTTAGTTACCTTCCAATTTTTGGGGAGCTCCTCCCTCATGCGCCTGTCCCCTTGTGCTCGTCGTAGCCGCGGATCTTCCGAGCCTTGCACGCAGACATGATGACCTGGCTGAGAAGGTGCACCTGGAAAGGGCCTTGATTCAAACTATGTCCATCATAAAATGGGGATGATTAACATTGATTCACCATGATTCACCATGATTCCCTGTGGATCGATTCACCATTGTGACTTGTCGCAGAGGACCATTATCTGATGTGTTGGGAATCCATCACAGTTGCCATGAGTTGCCATGGGGCATCACCATCACGAAGAATGAGTTGGACAAAAACAAAACAAAGCTATCTGAAACCACCAAGATCCCCATTTACATAATCATACCCTCTGGTAAACTAACAGTTCACTATTGAAAATGGCCATAGAAATAGTGGATATACTCATTGAAAATGGTGGATCTTTCCATCGTTTTTTGTAGGTTTATCAGAGGGTCTCTCTAGTTTTGATGCTTAAACCCAACATCTTCCGGCCTCCAGTGCTCTGTTGATGGCTGGATGATGGGCCGAACAGCCCATCACCGAGATGACGTCGTGGCTCTTGGGCAGAAACAGGCCGATCTTTGGGCCGTCGCTGCCTGAGGTGACGATATGTGACGATTGCAACATATTGCAACCATGATCCAAGGAAATGATTTTTCCGTTGCATATTGGTTGATCCCATTCTATACCCCCATATTGGAAACAGAGAAATATTGGAAATACCTGGATTATTAGTGTTATATCTACGATTATGAATATATGATAATATAACACTATATCTATATTACAGTATTAATACCTGGAAATGGAAATCGCAGGATATTTGTGTTTAAACAACTGAAGGCTTAACCGGCTTAACCTCAGCAAGCCTGCGCGCACCGCCAACTTTGCGGAAGAGCGCCAGCCTGCCAAAGGGCAAGAAAAAACGGGACGTTCAGCCAAACAAAAAGGAAATTCCTGGAACCTTGACCAACGAAAATGGTGGGTTTAAGCAAAGAAAATTGTGAGTTTTGTGGCTGACAGGTAGCAACTAATCATGCCTTTGCTGTCTCTGAGTTGGGACCCCGTTTCTTAGCCAACAACTTACCTCCTGGAAATCTAACTTGGAACACTCCAGTTTTGGCCACCTTTTGATTGATTCCGGCTGTTTTCAAATTAACCCTCTGGTAATTGAACAATAGACACATAGATATGGAAACACATGTTTAATATATATATATACATAAATATATATATATAAGTAAATCATCTATAAATGACCCTTTTTTCGATAGTTATATCACAAATATGCTGTGAATGATGATCCCGTGGCAAACCTGTCTTCTGCCAGTTGAGTCAGCGATACCAAACACATGGGGAATCACAGGTTCCAAACCATTCACTTGCCATCAACCAACAAAAGTTGTGGCGGAAAAAAATGATGTTGTAATTTTTGGAATGCCACAAAACTGTGGCAAAACAGCTGTTCCGTGGGTCGTATTTAGTTGCCATGATAACAGATATCCATGACATCCAAATATAGCAACTAAAATGATTGCTGTCAAATCTGACTTGTAATATTATACCGACCTGAAAAGTTCGGCGAGTTTAAGAAAGTAACCCCAATCCAATTCCCATCATCTACGTGACATCTTGACGTGAGGTCGCCAGATTGACAATTTTCCCAATTCACCATAGATAAATCTACTCTTGGTTGCATCAGAAAAATTATTCCATATGCATCCCATAGTTGACTCAAAAATACACTTGATTATATACAATGTATTTACCATGAAATATCCAAAAATTAGTGTTGTTTCTGCTCTCTTGTCAATAAATCAACTATGATTCATGTGCATTTATTTGCGATGTTATATATCCCATGAAATATCCCCGTGTTGTCTGCTTATCTATTTGTGTTAATCTATCTATCTATCTATCTATCTATCTATATCTATTCTATATCTATATCTATCTATATCTATCTATATCTATCTACATCTATCTATATCTATCTATATCTATCTATATCTATCTATATCTATCTATATCTATCTATCTCTATCTATCTCTATCTCTATCTATCTATCTATCTCTATCTATCTATCTATCTATCGATCTATTCCATCCATCTATCCATCTATGTATCTATCTATCCGTCTATCCATTTATTCATCTATCCATCTGTCCATCTATCTGCCTGTCTGTCTATCTATTTCATCCATCTTATCGATCTAATCGATCTGTCGATTTTATCGATCGATCGATATGTATGTATATATATATATATCTCTGTCTCTCTCTTGAACCGCCTGCCTTCAAACCTATCTGCTTAATCTTCCCCTTTTCTCCATCCGATCAACATCCATTCCCGCCATCCCATTCATAACCTTCTGATAACAATTGGAAGACTTAATATGTTGGGTTTCCTGGTCCTTGAATTAAACCCGATGACTTGAAACCATGTATAAAACTTCCCACCCTATACGACAATCCCTGCTTAAAATGTATTCTAATCAAATCCACTCTGATCTAATCTAGTCTGAGCCATTTCAATTTACTTTGATACATCAAGCTAATCTACTCTATCTCATCTTCTCTTTCAGTCTGATCGATCTAATCTATCCACCTATCCATCTATCTTATCTACCGAATCTATCTAATCTATCCATCTATCCATCTATTTATCCATCTATCTACCTTCCATATAAGTTATATCATCCTCCAGCTGGTTAAACCAACATTAAACCATTGAGCCCCCAACAAATATCCATATTCACTTGGCCATCCCGATCCGATGTTGTTTGTCATATATCCATGATAGTGGATTGTTAACAAATATATCAACATATAGAATTACATGTAGAATATATCAGGGGTAGTTACTATATCCCAAATGTTTTTTCCATGAAAAATATCCTTGAAAATAGAAAATCCAAAGGGTACATTGTTGTTCATCCCACGTCATCCCAAAGGGTAAATATTCATATCCACTCTTGTTCGTTCAAATACTATACCCCCCCCAAAAAAAATCATCCCATTGCCTAGGTTCTACCAGTTATATATATCCCAAATGTTCATTGCTTTAAACCTCATGTTCACCTGCCAGGTGCTTAAATCCACCATTCAACTCCCTATCGATAAATCATGATTATAATTCCCAACTTCTTCGGATAAAAAAAGATGGACAAATATATTCCTGGCCATATAATCTTGTGGTATCCCAATGACATCCGTATCCCAGGGGCTGTTCACCCCACATCCAGCCGCCTTCTTTGCTCCGAAGCCGCAGGGGCAACGCCGGCAGCAGCTCCGCCAAGAAGCGCTGTGCCTCCAGCACCGTGGGCGCCTGCAGCGGGTCATCGATGTAGACCTAGGGGTGTGAGAGGCGGCGTTTGGGGAGGGAGTGGTAGCGGTTTTTTCGGGTCTAAGTTGCGTTTCATGTGCCAAACCTACCCTCTGGTAAACATACAAAAAACGATGGAAAATCACCATTTTTAATGGGAAAACTCACTCTAAATGGCCATTTTCAATAGCCACGTTAAATTACCAGAGGGTAACAATACCAATGGTTTTACCTTTTAGGGTTTTGGGGTAGGGTGGGGTTTTATGTCACAGGCGACGAGAAAAACAGCGTCACAAGCGAACGCTTCACCGCTTTTCCTGGGGATAAGGGAAACAAAGCAAAACGCAAATTTGGGACAGAATATTCAAAAATCTTCAGCCATCAAAAATGACTTTTCTGGGCTTTAAGTCATCAGCCCCTCAAAATCTGCAGCTCAGGTACTAGAGACGGATCAATTTGACGTTTCTGCACCTTCTCGCGCTTCTTCGCTGCGCGTTTCCTGTGTCGAAGTGGAGGCTATGATTTTGACCAATTGCCACAGGTTTTTGGGCCATCTTAGGAGTAAAAATGAACAATTTCTAGGTGAAATTACTGAATGAGGATCTTTCCACCTGAAATGCTGCACGTCGCCCAAAAACCGAATCACTCAATCAGCAGTAGATCGACCAGTTGCGACCGAACCATTCCAGTGATTTTCTAGTGCGACCACCTTCATACGAAAATGCGCGACGCCTTCAAAAGACAATAAATTTGGCAAAGTATGTAACCTAGCAGTGAGATGTATGTTCAACGTTCTAGTAAATGGTGTCGAAATTTGCCGTGGTTGATCACTCAACTGGGAGCTGGAGCTGCAGGGCTTACTTCTGCAAAGCAACTAGTAGCAGCTGGGTGTTTTTTGCTTATTCACTGATTCCCCCAAGGATGCGATAATTCCATTTCCTAGGGCAATCAATAACCATTGCAAAACCGTGTCTTTACAAATAATGTGGCTAAAACAATAATCAACCATCCCTCAGTCATCACCATTCTTATAGTTGCTATGGTTACCATTCCCAAATCGGTGGTTTATGACATTGTTTTACCCACATCAATAATCATCAACCATCAATAAAAAAACGTGTTTAATCACCATTGTTAATGATGGTTTAATCACTAATCAACATTTAAGATAATAGTTATCCCATGATTTTACCATGATTGTCGTACTATGATCCCCTACCACGGAAATAACATGTCAATTGACATGACTATCCCCTATTATCTACTATTATTCCATGATTATCCCCTATTATCCCCTATTATCCCCTATTACATTGACAACATTCAGAAAATAGGGGATATTTTCTGGGATTTTTATCCCCTATGATCTACTATTATCCCCAGAAAATCCATGAAAAAAACGTTCCCCCGGGTGCCTGGCGTTGCGCAGCTGCGTGGCGGATTTCGGCGACGCAGTCCGCTTTCGTTTGGCCATGGCTCCATGGTCGTGGCAACTCTCAGGCCACGAAGTCCAAGGGAAGAGGATTTCAAGATAGTTGCAAGGTAGCCTGTAAACAGATAGAGATAGAAAGAAAAAAAGAAAGCTAGATCGATAAATAGATAGATATCTAGAACAATAGAACAATAGCACAATAGAACAATAGAACGATAGAAAGATAGAAAGATAGAGAGATAAAGAGATAGATTAATAGATAGATAGATAGATGTGGAAATTTCATCATGCAAAGGATCATTTTCCCATGGGGAAACGATGGGTTTTCCACCACCAGGTTAGTTTATCCTAGGGTACTCCGTGATCATTCGATGCTGTTGGGCATTTTCATGGCATGTGTTTTTCGGTTTAATCTCGTAGGCTGCCTCAAAGGTAAGTCAGAAAAAGCTGGGTCCATCGGCCTGTTGACTCTGTATCAGTTGGAATCGTCATCCCGATGTCTAGGGTAGTCAAAAACCCTCCTCAGCCATAAGGCCAAATCCTGGAAATATTTATATAACTTCTGTTTTTTGGGATTTATTTCTGATTCAAACACGCGCCTGAGAAAAGATGTTCGAAAAAACATGGGAAAAATGAAACCTGAAAAAACTGACGCAATACATCTGAAAACTCTTATTTTTTCTGAAAACTTTTCTGATGTATGCTTGCAAAAAAAAAGGATTTTGGAGAAAAACCTCCACTTTTTCCACATCCTGGCAAGGAAAAGGAAGAAAAACGAGGAAAACATTGGCAACATTTGCTTTTTTCCCCCAAAAAAAAACTTGGGGAGCAGCCCCGGCAGAAGTGAAACAACAATTCCCCGTAAATACCGATAAATTTCTGAAAATTGTCTGAAATATTTCTGAAAAAAACAGAGAATCTGGAGCAAACCCTGCACTTTTTCCACATTTTGAAACGTTGCTAACTGTCAACGCAACAAGAAAACGTGCTCGTGGTATCACAAAAGGTAGCGATCCAGAAAAAGTTGAGAAATATTTCAGAAACAATTCAGGAATATTTCAGACCCAGAATCAAACAAATAGTGGGGTCTCAGAAAAAAAAACAGAAATTAAATATTTCTGGATATCTTCTCTTTAGGCTGGTGGGATTTCACTAATCTAGTGTTCAAAGCCAAAAAACATATGTGACACCGCCAACCAGTATTTTTTCATTGGCTATATACCCATTGATATCCCCATGATCCCCATTTAGATGGTGAAATCATGTTAAATCATGTGAAAAACCTCCCATTTCTCTGATATTTTGCATTCACCATCCCATCACCAGCCGGCACTTTTTGGTCAGGCGGCTTCACTTGGCTCAGGGTTTTCCTGGTGACAACTTGACCAAAGCTGACCACTTTGGGTGGAAGATGCTGGTTCCCAACTCTATCAGAGACACTAGCATCTACCATCGGTTTTTGGCCGAGTATTGATGGCCTTTTTCATCCCCATATTTGAAGGTTACCCTTACCTTCCCGCAATCAAACGTGGCAATGGGAAGTCCCCTGCAAATGGAGGTTTAAGGATAAACACAAGGGGATGTTCCATGGCCACGTTACTGGAGGGTATCCAAAGAAACACACATCATCCTACTTGATGCTCAAGATCTTCTCGTGTGATTTCAACCCCTGGAACTAAAAATTGACCATTTGAAACCACCAAACAACAAGATGCCACAGTTCATAGCCGCTATTATCCAGTTATCTGCTGGTCAATTCTCTATTGATGGCCGGTAAACTACCAGTATTTGAAAGCACCACCCAGCAGTCCGTGGTGATATACCAGTCTGGTTCAATCCCTCTGTAAACCATGTGCCATCCCCCCAACATGGACCGCACCAAATCGGGGGAAGACTCTGGTCAAACTCTTAGCTGGGAAGGGAATGGTAAATCATCAGTTTAATCATCAGTTGTTTTGGCCTGACTTTAGGTTTCTTGACACTCCACCATTTTTGTTGATGAGTCTCTCTCTATATGGTTGATGAATGTTGATGATATCCCATAAAATCTCCAATTTTCTCATTAAAATCTACTCAAACCCCATGAAATCCCAAAAGTCCACTGGTCAACTCCCACCTTTTGATGGTAAAGCAGCTGTCAATTTGGCCGGTGCCCGCTCCTGCGCGCGCATGCGCCTGGAACGGACGCGCCGTTTCGGGTTCGCCTCTGGTGCAGGCGTGGGAACTCCAGCACCTGGGCATTGGCGCAGAATGGAAAAGAGGATCTAACCATCAATTTGCGATTTAAATCATGAAATGTTGTGAATTTCATAGCGGAATTCACGATGAATGGTGGTTTCATAGTTATATTATATAGGGAAGTCGGGTTTTCAAGCATGAAATTTGGGAATATTTCATGGGGAAATATCGCAGCAATATTGGGATTTAATCGGATATCCACCGACCCCAGCCGACAGCAGGGGGAGCGCGTCAGAGAAGAGGGGACACGACACAAGGGGCAAGAATAAGAGAATAAGAACAAGGATGGCATAAGAGAAGATGATAAGAATAAAACTGTCAGCGGCAAGAGTCAGAAGGCAAGAAGCCAAGGCGCCAGCACAAGAAGCCCATTGACGGAGCAGCGACGGGAGTTCCCCCCACCTTGGGGACGTTGCAGTCCTCATGCCACTCCGTCTCCGAGGAAAGCGCCTCGGATGCCATGAGGCAGCCTTCGGCATGCCGCGAGACTTTCTTGTCCGATCGCGTGTTCTTTGCCTGCGGGACCTGCGACTCCTTCTCCGCGATCAGAAAGCAACGTTAGGCACTGACAAGAGGCAGCGGCAAGAGAAGGCAGCCTTGGAAGCCCGCGCCGTAGCTGGGTGGTGCTTGTATGTGTCCAAGGAAAAGTTTCGGAGGCCCGAAGCTGGCAAGTCTGGCGCTGGTTTCTTGTGGGTTCAGGAAGCAACGTGAGGCCCTTAGGCAGTGACAGGGGGCAGCTTTGGAAGCCCGTCCGTCCCGCGAAGGGGGTCTTGTCGGTTGAGAAAGCAACGCTAAGCAGTGGCAGGGTGTTTGTATGTGGCAAAGGGGACGTTTCGGAGGCCCGAAGCTGGCGAGTCTTTTGTCGGCTCAGGCACTGGCAGGTAGCAGCTTTGGAAGCCCGTCCGTCCCGTAGTTGGGTGGTGTTTGTATGTTGCGAAGGGGACGTTTCGGAGGCCCGAAGCTGGTAAGTCTGGAGCTAGTTTTGCAATGTCAAAAGAAAACGTGGAAGTTACGAAGCAGTGTAAATAGCGGTGTTTTAGCAACTTTTGGACGCTGAAACATTGTTATCTACAAATTTGAGAAGCCTTGAAATCCCACGGGACTTGTCCAAGTCAAACGCGCCTGGTTTCGACTTTTTGGACTTCTTACAACTCAAGGGATTCGCTCCTGGCCGGAAAGCCATGGGAAAACCCAAGGGAAATCCTAGAGGCATGGGGATTTTAATGGGAAAATGATGGAGGAAAACTATCTATAAAACTGATACCAAATAGGATTTCCCATATTATGAACAATTGTGCATATTTGCATGGGGATTTTAATGAGAAAATTATCATGAATTATCTACAACTGATGATTACCAGAGGGCACCTGACCAAAATCGTCTGAATGGCACAAGTTCAGCAGGAACATCCTCTCTCAAACGTGCTTTTTGAAAGTTCATTGGGATTCCATGTTTGTTTCATCAACCATATGGAAACCCACGCCCCAAACCACCAGTTCCGACCCATTTTTCCATGGCAAAATCCATGGCGAAAAATCCCCCATCTCTGGCTGCTTCGATTCGCCGCTGATCCGCCGTCCTTTCTTCTTCCTCACCTTCTTTGGCTGCTCCGCCAAGGCCTTCGCCTGGATCTCTTTCGCCTTCGAGACATTGATGTTGACAGGTGATCGTTAAAAACCGCCAGGTTTAACGACCATCACAAAGTTATCAAGGGCTGATTGGGGGGATATACCATGATATAACGATCTTTCCTTGGTTTCTAGGGTTGATTCGAGGGATATAATGAACTATAGTTAATAGATTTTTAAACCAACAAACATACCTGGGGACCTTGTACAAATGTGCCCTGCAAATGTTCACCAATTCTGGAATCTCAAGCCCCCAAGGTTTGTTGGAAATGTCCCCATCCATTCATCCATGTTTGTCACTTGCACAATCATTAATCACCGGTTGGCTTCTCCATCCAACCTCCAAAGGTATCCAACCACCCTGACGCCCTGCTTTAAATTGATGTAAATGAGCAGGCCCCATTGTTCTACTACATCTATTACCCACTTACATCTGGAATCTCTCCATTTGTAATGTACCATTTTCTTCAAGTCCCCAAAAAAAAGAAAGTGAAATCTTACTAACCCTTTTCTATGTTTTTTGGCAATTCCTTTTCCAAAAAAAAAACACATCCAACAACGGTTCCACCATCCCAACCATCAGAGATGCCACCTTCAGCTTTGGCAGCTTGGGCTTCTCCCACTCTGCGGCGCGCACTTTCTGCGTTTCCAGCGACGCCTTTCGTTTCTGCGACGTCTTCGAAGGCTCCTCCAGCTGCGGCACGGGACCGTGCAGCCTGGCGTTGAGAGCTAGGGAAGGGACCAACTCCACAAAGAGATAGACTTAGATCGAAATCCACGGTCGAAAATAGCAAAAATCACTCAAAATCTATGTGAAATAGCAAAAATTGCTCAAAATCTATGTGCCATCTATCTGTTGTTTATCCTTTTTGGGGGATCCTAGCAATGTAGGCATGGAAACATGACACAGATCCGCGCCTGATGAGCGGCACGCCGGGGACGTCCCTCAACGTCTGCAGCAGCTCGGGATCTTGGGTGGCCACCAATAGCCTCACCACAGGAAAACCATGGAGGGTTGGATCAGACCACAAAATCAATCATTTTTGGGAAATGTTGTGACCAATCATTACATGTTTGGGCAATTTGTGCGGGAAAAACAGAACAAAGTGGCAAGGTGGAACAATTTTGGTTTTTCGATGTTTTTCTCATGGTCAGGGGTTTCCAGGTTTCCATGCCAAAAATATGGTGACCATCCGGTCGGCCCCATCGCATCCCATGGCCGCGGTGGCCTTCGCTCGTTCTGTTGGCCGATCTGTTGCGCGATGCACTTAGAGGCGACGATGGGATCTTCATGGCCACACTTCAGGCGGTAGTACCTGGAGAGCCCCCTGGTCCAAAAAGACGGGAGCAGAATTTGCAATATCATGCAATATCACTGTTTTGGAGATGATGAAATATTGATATTGATGAAATATTGGTGGAGTTGTTAGAATGTTGGTTGATTCTTTCATGTGATGCAAAAAAAAACGAGTCTTATCATGCTTTGCCTGTCATTACGAGTTTGGCGTTGAACCTCTTCCCCTGTTCTTGGATAGAGTCGGCAGGAGAGCACCTGATCAGTAGTTTGAGATATCAGTAGTTTGAGATATATATATATATATATATATATACAATACATGCATATGGCTGTGGCTCAAAAAATGGCTATGAATCGTTCCGCGGTGATCCATATGGATCAAGAGTATGGATCGCCTGTGAATTTTAACCCTTGATCCTGACCTGGAATTTTGAGCCTTAGCCAGGTTGATCCAGACCATGCACAAGAAAGAAAGGGTGGAGTTTGCTCGCACGGCATCTAATCACCTGACTTTGTTACCTGACTTTGTTCATCACGAATCACGAATCACTTGGGAAGTCAACACTTCACCCAAGGATTTCCTCCAGAATAACCGACTCTATGGAGACGGTCGTCTCAATCTTTGGAAGCCCTGAATTTTGACCCAATACCATCCAATACCATCCAATTCTCTCCATTTTTGCAGATGTTTCGTTGCTCAAACCAACCTGGCCAGGTCACCCCTTGGCGATGATGGCCGCCCCCAAGGCGCGATCTCCGAGGGAGCGGAGTTCTTCCAACACACAGTTGGTGACCATGGGAGTCGTTCTGCCTTCTAACATCTTGGGAAGTTGCTCCTGCCAGGGAAAACCCATGGGGAAAAAACGAACACCAATGATTTGGAGCCGGTGACGAAATTCATGGGATTTCATGGTGACTAAAAATTGGGAATACTGTATACAGAATGAGGTAGTAGATTATATATGCTGGTAATTCTTGTTGCAGATTGCGAAGTGTGACATGGTGTCAAAAAATGCGACCTTTTCCATGGCTATGTTAGATCATAGGAGAGTATAGGGCCAGAAGAAAACAGAAATAGGCTGGAGAATTCCAAAACTGATACGAGAGGACAAAGCAACTTTAGTGGTGAAATGTTTTCCAAAGATTCCATGTCCATATCTGACTTCATCTGTTGACTTCATCTCCTGCTCTTGCTTGTGCAAGTCCCCCACGTGTTCGTCATAAAATCTGTGTTTATGTCCCCGACTTTATACTACATGATTATATGTCTCATGAAATATATGATTATATGTCTCCATCAAATATATCATAACATATCATGACATATCATAACATCCCCGTCAACAAAAACAAACATGTCCCGCCTTCACATAGATGCGCTGCTGCAGTGCATGCGTCAGAAAGGTGCCGTCCACCAAAACATGATAAGGCTCCTGGCGCGGCTGGAGATTTCCTGGAGGATCATCCCACGGTCCATGGGATTAGTGAACGTAACTGGGGGTTAGTTCATCCATCAATGGGAAAATGCCACGAAGATTGGGACTTATTAACCATTACAAGGGTCATTAACCCTGGTTACCAGTGGTCCTCCAGGGTTATTAACCAGGCTTATTAATCCGTTGCGATCCGTGGGGATCGTCCAAGTAGCCATGCTGGATGGGGATGACCGATTCTTACAGCGGCTACCCGTGGTTTCTGTTCATATCTGTTTATATACTGTGACTATGTAATGACGATGCAATGACTATGTAATGACTATGTAATGACTATGTAATGACTATGTAATGACTATGTATTGTCATAATTTGTCATATAGTTACATAAATTCACATAACTGGTTGGTGGTTAACCTACCCCTCTGAAAATATGAGTTCATCAATTGGGATGATGACATTCCCAATATATGGAAAATATAAGCCATGTTCCAAACCACCAACCAGATAATATCTCAATTTGTTTCAAGCAGGACTATGTAATGACTATGTAGTGACTATGTAATGACTATGTAGTGACTATGTAATGACTATGTAATGACTATGTAATGACTATGTATTGTCATAATTTGTCATATAGTTACATAAATTCACATAACTGGTTGGTGGTTAACCTACCCCTCTGAAAAATATGAGTTCGTCAGTTGGGATGATGACATTCCCAATATGGAAAAATATAAGCCATGTTCCAAACCACCAACCAGATAATATCTCAATTTGTTTCAAGCAGGACTATGTAATGACTATGTAATGACTATGTAATGACTATGTAATGACTATGTAATGACTGTGTAATGACTATGTAATGACTATGTAATGACTATGTAATGACTATGTAATGACTATGTAATGACTATGTAATGACTATGTAATGACTATGTAATGACTATGTATTGTCATAATTTGTCATATAGTTACATAAATTCACATAACTGGTTGGTGGTTAACCTACCCCTCTGAAAATATGAGTTCATCAATTGGGATGATGACATTCCCAATATATGGAAAATATAAGCCATGTTCCAAACCACCAACCAGATAATATCTCAATTTGTTTCAAGCAGGACTATGTAATGACTATGTAGTGACTATGTAATGACTATGTAGTGACTATGTAATGACTATGTAATAACTATGTATTGACTATGTAATGACTATGTAATGACTATGTAATGACTATGTAATGACTATGTATTGTCATAATTTGTCATATAGTTACATAAATTCACATAACTGGTTGGTGGTTAACCTACCCCTCTGAAAAATATGAGTTCGTCAGTTGGGATGATGACATTCCCAATATGGAAAAATATAAGCCATGTTCCAAACCACCAACCAGATAATATCTCAATTTGTTTCAAGCAGGACTATGTAATGACTATGTAATGACTATGTAATGACTATGTAATGACTATGTAATGACTGTGTAATGACTATGTAATGACTATGTAATGACTATGTAATGACTATGTAATGACTATTGTTACTGGAAAAATCATCATCGTTTTCAATGAAAAAGTCCACTTTTGCAATATCCAAGAAGAATTGGAATCATGGGATTCATAGGGATTTGTAGGAATCTAATGATTTAATGGAATGTATAAGGATAAAAAATTGGGAAAGTAATGAGATAATAATAAGGATTACCAGAGGGTATAGGGATTTAACCATCTAGAGGAGTTTAGCCATGATGTTTTTTGAGGGGATATTGGAAATGTGAATGAAATTTTTTAACCACTATTTATTTTGTCTGTTTAGCCCACTGGGGCAATATTTTATTGCGATGCCGATTGGCGGTACACCAGTTTGACCAGAATTTCTGCTCCCAATTCCAAAAACTGGATGATTTTTAGACCCATCCAATGCAGCGGCAGCGGCAAATATGTTTCATATACAAGTAACCACAGGATATACGAGCATGGGCCTGTATATGGGAAACTGACAGCGCTGGCTTTGTCAATACTTGATATTGATCCCAGCTGTCATGAAGACTGGGAAGATACCCCCAGGTAATCAAACGCAATGGAAAATCCCCCGGTACGGTACCCTCTGGTAAACGTTTACAAAAAATTAAGGAAAATCACAATTTTTAATGGGTTAATCAACTATTTCGACTGGGCCATTTTCAATAGCGAACTGTTAAATTTCCAGAGGGTATACGTTTTTCCCATTAAAACCTCCATGACTCGGGGAGTATCGCCCTGATGGTTTTGAGGCATCGAGGCTAAAGGCGATTTTCTTTATCAGCTGGGACTTTATGGCTGTGGGTAAAACAATGCCATTTGCACCATCCCCCAGTCATCACCATTTTTAGAGGTGCTATAAACAAATCCCAAATGGGTGGTTTATGACATTGCTTTAACCGCATTACAACCTTTTGGGTAGCTGTAACCATCCAGACATACGAGCCCAACGACTGTACCAAAATATGGCACAAATTCAACAAATTCACAACGAGCCGATCACGTTTTGACCTTTTAGTGCGCGTAACATCTTAACTCGCGGCCAAATTTTGCTCTGTCCTCATAATCCACTAAACTCAATGGTGGTGTGGGTCGAACCCAGAACATCCCAGAATAGCCGAAGGGAAATGTTACGGTTGAAACCCCTATACAGCATATACATATGGAGGTTTCCTAAAATGGGGTTACCCCCAAATCATCCAAGTCATTAGACCATTTTAGTATTGAAACCCATGGTGACTTCGGGATCCCCCATTTTAAGAAACCCCCCATATATACCACGTATTGTTGGAGGTAAAAACCATGGTTTCCAGTTCATTGGGATCAACCATGGATCAACCTACTCGTCTCGACCTAGCCAATTTGCTCGCCTTTTCAACGACACTTCCGAAAGCCAATCACAGGACTGTAGTTCTGGCCCAGTAAAATGCAACGTGGCTACACATATGCAAAGTGTGCTAAGAATGCTGAGCTGTCCCCACCAGAAGCTGGATTGCCCCAAGTCACCACGGACCCATCCGCCAAGATCGCAGCAAATGCGCTATCAGTTGCTTGAATCTGCTGCACACTCTTGAGCCGATCTTGGACTTCAGAGCTGTCACTACCATAATCTGGATCGCCCCAAGTCACAACCGATCCATCTGACAGGATAGCAGCAAATGCCCTGTCAGTGGCTTGAACCTGCCGGACTCCCTTGAGCTGATCTTGTACTTCCCAGCTGTTAGCACCACCATATTCATCGCCCCAAGTCACAACTGAGCCATCTGCCAGGATCGCAGCAAACGCGCGAGCACTTGATTGAACTTTCTGGACGCTCTTGAGCTGATCTCGGACTTCAGAACTACCATATACTGGATCCCCCCAGGTGACGACTGACCCATCTGCTAGGATCGCAGCAAACGCGCCAGCTTTACGATCTGATAGAACTGGAGTTCCTTGAACTTGCTGGACGCTCTTGAGCTGATCCTGGACTTCAGAGCTGTCACCACCAAAATCTGGATCGCCCCAGGTGACGACTGACCCATCTGCTAGGATCGCAGCAAATGCCCTTCCATTTGCTTGAAGCTGCTGGACACCTTTTAGCTGATGTTGGACGTGAAAGCTGTCACCACCATAATGCGGAAGGCCCCATGTCACGACGGACCCATCGGTAAGGATAGCAGCAAATGCGCCATTGATTGCCTGAACCTGCTGGACACCCTTGAGCTGATGTTGGACCTGAGAGCTGTCACCGCCAAAATGCGGACTGCCCCATGTCACGACCGACCCATCGGTAAGGATCGCAGCAAATGCCCTGTCAGTTGCCTGAACCTGCTGGACACCCTTGAGCTGATGTTGGACCTGAGAGCGGTCACCGCCAAAATGCGGACTGCCCCATGTCACGACCGACCCATCGTTAAGGATAGCAGCAAATGCGCCATAGGCTGCCTGAACCTGCTGGACACCCTTGAGCTGATGTTGGACCTGAGAGCTGTCACCGCCAAAATGCGGACTGCCCCATGTCACGACCGACCCATCGGTAAGGATCGCAGCAAATGCCCTGTCAGTTGCCTGAACCTGCTGGACACCCTTGAGCTGATGTTGGACCTGAGAGCGGTCACCGCCAAAATGCGGACTGCCCCATGTCACGACCGACCCATCGTTAAGGATAGCAGCAAATGCGCCATAGGCTGCCTGAACCTGCTGGACACCCTTGAGCTGATGTTGGACCTGAGAGCTGTCACCGCCAAAATGCGGACTGCCCCATGTCACGACCGACCCATCGGTAAGGATCGCAGCAAATGCGCCATAGGATGCCTGAACCTTCTGGACACCCTTGAGCTGATCTTGCACGTGAGAGCTGTCACCACCAAGACCTGAAGGTCCCCAAGTGACAACCCGGTCACCTCCAGGGCAAAACAACGCAAAAGCTCGGTCTGTTGCCGCTAGCCTTGCCTCTACGGCAATAGCTGTCAGATGGTCTCCATCTTCAAGTCCTGCAGCTTGTAGAGACACTGCAGGATCCACCACGCTATGGTCTGCATCCACAAGCCTCAAGAAGCCACGTTGAAATGCTTTCTGCGCCAGAATCCTCAAGTCCCCTACTTTGGAGGACGGTTCAAGCGAAAATGTCTCACTTTGCCCGCTTGGCAAAGCTACAGTAACTTGAAGCATGCGTCAAGAAACTCAAATGCACCGGTTTCTCGACTTGATTTTGAGCCTAACTTCGGCACGTTCCAAGGTATCATAGAACTACCATCCTGGAAACACGTTTCTATCTTCTTGGGGGACCTTGGGAGCCTATAAATTTGGAAATTGATTGGAAGATTGGCTGATTTATCACCCACTTTGCCATCGAAAGCGCAATGCAACCAGCCAAAAGTATGATTTAAGCATCAAAAGTAGTGAAAAAATAGCCTTGGTTGATGAGTTTCTGAATGAGGATCTCCCCATCATTTATAGAGTTTTGATTCCAAAATGTAGCAGAAATCATCCAAAATCGATTGGAAAATCCTTAACTGTCAACCCTGGCTAGGATTGGTTTGCAGCAAATCAAAAACTGGAATTTGACCATCAAAAGTGGTTATAGAGCGGTGATTATTCAAATTTAACAATACTTCCAAATTTGGTCATATCCATTTTATGTATAACCGCCAATTGATATCAAACAAATGTTTGGTGGATGAATTACTGATTTAACCTCTATTTTGTGGTTCATAAGAATATGGGGATATCCTTGAATGATTGATAAACGGCCGTTGGTTGATGATTAGTTCATTTGTTTGAAAAGAAACAAATAAAATTGGTTGCTACACGTATGTATACATGTAGACCATTTTTTGTGCGTAACATCTTAACTCGCGGCCAAATTGTTCTGTCCTCATCATCCCCTAAACTCAAAGGTGGTATGGGTCGAACCCAGAACATCCCAGAATAGCTGAAGGGAAAAGTTACGGTTGAAACCCCTATACAGCATATACATATGGAGGTTTCCTACAATGGGGTTACCCCCAAATCATCCAAGTCATTAGACCATTTTAGTATTGAAACCCATGGTGACTTCGGGATCCCCCATTTTAAGAACCCCCCCATATATACCATGCATTGTTGGAGGTAAAAACCATGGTTTCCAGTTCATTGGGATCAACCATGGATCAACCTACTCGCCTCGACCTAGCCAATTTGCTCGCCTTTTCAACAACACTTCCGAGAGCCAATCACAGGGTAGTTCTGGCCCAGTAAATGCAACGTGGCTACACATATGCAAAGTGTGCTAAGAATGCTGAGCTGTCCCCACCAGAAGCTGGATTGCCCCAAGTCACCACGGACCCATCCGCCAGGATCGCAGCAAAAGCGCTATCAGTTGCTTGAATCTGCTGCACACTCTTGAGCCGATCTTGGACTTCAGAGCTGTCACCACCACAATCTGGATCACCCCAAGTCACAACCGATCCGTCTGACAGGATAGCAGCAAATGCCCTGTCAGTGGCTTGAACCTGCCGGACTCCCTTGAGCTGATCTTGTACTTCCCAGCTGTTAGCACCACCATATTCATCGCCCCAAGTCACAACTGAGCCATCTGCCAGGATCGCAGCAAACGCGCCAGCTTCAAGATCTGATAGAACTCGAGTTCCTTGAACCTGCTGGACTCCCTTGAGCTGATCCTCGACTTCAGAGCTGTCACCACCAGAATCGTCGATTCCCCAAGTCACAACCGAGCCATCTGCCAGGATTGCAGCAAACGCGCTTCCATTTGATTGAACCTGCTGGACACCTTTGAGCTGATGTTGGACCTGAGAGCTGTCACCACCATAATTGGGATTGCCCCAGTTCACAACTGACCCATCTGCCAGGATCGCAGAAAATGCGCCAAAAGTTCCTTGAACTTGCTGGACGCTCTTGAGCTGATCCTGGACTTCAGAGCTGTCACCACCAAAATCTGGATCGCCCCAGGTGACGACTGACCCATCTGCTAGGATCGCAGCAAATGCCCTTCCATTTGCTTGCACCTGCTGGACACATTTTAGCTGATGTTGGACCTGAAAGCTGTCACCACCATAATTGGCACTGCCCCAAGTCACAACCGACCCATTCTCCAGGATGGCAGCAAACGCACCCTCAGTTGCTAATACGCCAAAGTTCCTTGAACTTGCTGGACGCTCTTGAGCTGGCCCTGGACTTCGGAGCTGTCACCACCAGAATCTTCATCTCCCCAAGTCACGACCGACCCATCGCTAAGGATAGCAGCAAATGCGCCATAGGATGCCTGAACCTTCTGGACACCCTTGAGCTGATCTTGCACGTGAAAGCTGTCACCACCAAGACCTGAAGGTCCCCAAGTGACAACCCGGTCACCTCCAGGGCAAAACAACGCAAAAGCTCGGTCTGTTGCCGCTAGCCTTGCCTCTACGGCAATAGCTGTCAGATGGTCTCCATCTTCAAGTCCTGCAGCTTGTAGAGACACTGCAGGATCCACCACGCTATGGTCTGCATCCACAAGCCTCAAGAAGCCACGTTGGAATGCTTTCTGCGCCAGAATCCTAAAGTCCCCTACTTTGGAGGACGGTTCAAGCGAAAATGTCTCGCCTTGCCCGCTTGGCAAAGCTACAGTAACTTGAAGCATGTCAAGAAACTCAAATGCACCAGTTTCTCAAATTGATTTTGAGCCTAACTTCGGCACATTCCGAGGAAAATATCATCGAACTACCATCCTGGAAACACGTTTCTATCTTCTTGGGGGACCTTGGGAGCCTATAAATTTGGAAATTGATTGGAAGAGTGGCGGATTTATCACCCAGCCATCGAAAGCGTACAACCAGCCAAAATTTTGAGCATCAAAAGTAGTGAAAAAAACCGGTTGATGAGTTCCTGAATGAGGATTTCCCTATCATTTATAGAGTTTTGATTCCAAAACGTAGCAGAAATCATCCAAAATCGATTGGAAAATCCTTTAGAATGTGGAGATGCAAAAAGTGGAATCATCCGAGTTTCTTGGCTGTCAACCCTGGTTTGGATTGAAGCAGCAATTCAAAAATTGGAATTTGACCATCAAAAGTGGTTTTAGAGCGGTGATTATTCAAATTTAACAATACTTCCAAATTTGGTCATATCCATTTTATGTATAACCGCCAATTGATATCAAACAAATGTTTGGTGGATGAATTACTGATTTAACCTCTATTTTGTGGTTCATAAGAATATGGGGATATCCTTGAATGATTGATAAACGGCCGTTGGTTGATGATTAGTTCATTTGTTTGAAAAGAAACAAATAAAATTGGTTGCTACACGTATGTATACATGTAGACCATTTTTTGTGCGTAACATCTTAACTCGCGGCCAAATTGTTCTGTCCTCATAATCCCCTAAACTCAATGGTGGTATGGGTCGAACCCAGAACATCCCAGAATAGCTGAAGGGAAAAGTTACGGTTGAAACCCCTGTACAGCATATACATATGGAGGTTTCCTAAAATTTCGGGTTCTCATTAGACCATTTTAGTATTGAAACCCATGGTGACTTCGGGATCCCACATTTTAAGAACCCCCATATATACCATGTATTGTTGGAGGTAAAAACCATGGTTTCCAGTTCATTGGGATCAACCATGGATCAACCTACTCCTCTTGACCTAGCCAATTTGCTCGCCATTTCAACGACACTTCGGAAAGCCAATCACAGGGTAGTTCTGGCCCAGTAAATGCAACGCGGCTACACATATGCAAAGTGTGCTAAGAATGCTGAGCTGTCCCCACCAGAAGCTGGATTGCCCCAAGTCACCACGGACCCATCCGCCAGGATCGCAGCAAAAGCGCTATCAGTTGCTTGAATCTGCTGCACACTCTTGAGCCGATCTTGGACTTCAGAGCTGTCACTACCATAATTTGGATCGCCCCAAGTCACAACCGATCCATCTGACAGGATAGCAGCAAATGCCCTGTCAGTGGCTTGAACCTGCTGGACATCTTTTAGCTGATGTTGGACCTGAGAGCTGTCACCACCATAATTGGTATTGCCCCAGGCCACAACTGACCCATCGGTCAGGATTGCAGCAAATGCGCCAATGGTTGCTTGAACCTGCTGGACTCCCTTGAGCTGATCTTGTACTTCCCAGCTGTTAGCACCATAATATTCATCGCCCCAAGTAACAACTGAGCCACCTGCCAGGATCGCAGCAAACGCGCCAGCTCCAAGATCTGATAGAACTCGAGTTCCTTGAACTTGCTGGACGCTCTTGAGCTGATCCTGGACTTCAGAGCTGTCACCACCAAAATCTGGATCACCCCAGGTGACGACTGACTCATCTGCCAGGATCGCAGCAAATGCGCCATAGGATGCCTGAACCTGCTGGACACCCTTGAGCTGATCCTGGACCCCAGAGCTGTCACCACCAAAATCTGGATCACCCCAGGTCACGACTGACCCATCCGCCAGGATCGCAGCAAATGCGCCATTGGTTGCTTGAACCTGCTGGACGCACTTGAGCTGATCCTGGACTTCAGAGCTGTCACCACCATAATCTGGATTACTCCACGTGACGACTGACCCATCTGCCAGGATCGCAGCAAATGCGCCAAAAGTTCCTTGAACTTTCTGGACACCTTTGAGCTGATGTTGGACCTGAGAGCTGTCACCACAATAATAGGCATTGCCCCAAGTCACAACCGACCCATCGGTAAGGATAGCAGCAAATGCGTCATAGGATGCCTGAACCTGCTGGACACCATTGAGCTGACCTTGGACCCGAGGGCTGTCACTTGCATGACTTAGAAAGCCCCAAGTCACAACCCGGTCACCTCCACAGCAAAATAAAGCAAAAGCTCGGTCTGTTGCCGCTAGCCTTGCCTCTACGGCAATAGCTGTCAGATGATCTCCATCTTCAAGTCCTGCAGCTTGTAGAGACACTGCAGGATCCACCACGCTATGGTCTGCATCCACAAGCCTCAAGAAGCCACGTTGGAATGATTTCTGCGCCAGAATCCTCAAATCCCCTACTTTGGAGGATGGTTCAAGCGAAAATGTCTCGCCTTGCCCGCTTGGCAAAGCTACAGTAACTTGAAGCATGTCAAGAAACTCAAATGCACCAGTTTCTCAAATTGATTTTGAGCCTAACTTCGGCACATTCCGAGGAAAATATCATCGAACTACCATCCTGGAAACACGTTTCTATCTTCTTGGGGGACCTTGGGAGCCTATAAATTTGGAAATTGATTGGAAGAGTGGCGGATTTATCACCCAGCCATCGAAAGCGTACAACCAGCCAAAAGTCGGATTTAAGCATCAAAGGTAGTGAAAAAAAACGGTTGATGAGTTCCTGAATGAGGATTTCCCTATCATTTATAGAGTGTTGATTCCAAAACGTAGCAGAAATCATCCAAAATCGATTGGAAAATCCTTTAGAATGTGGAGATGCAAAAAGTGAAATCATCCGAGTTTCTTGGCTGTCAACCCTGGTTTGGATTGAAGCAGCAATTCAAAAATTGGAATTTGACCATCAAAAGTGGTTTTAGAGCGGTGATTATTCAAATTTAACCATACTTCCAAATTTGGTCATATCAATTTTATATATAACCGCCAATTGATATTCAAACAAATGTTTATGGGGATATCCTTGAATCATTGATAAACGGCCGTTGGTTGATGATTAGTTCATTCCCCACCTGCCAGGTGAGGGTTGTTAGCTTTTATCAGAGCTGTTCGCCTCCTCCTCCTCCTTCTCCTCCGCCTCCTCCTCGCCAACTCTTCGCCAAGCTCTTCGCCAACCCTTCGCCAAGCTCTTCGCCAAGCTCTTCGCCAACTCTTCGCCAAGCTCTTCGCCAATCTCTTCGCCAACTTCCACGCGCAGTGGGCACTGCTGGACCTCAACCGCAAGGTTCTGAGCGCAGTGGGCACCGCTCGACCTCAACCCGGGACCGTCCGAGCCCAGTGGACCGCTGGACCTCAACCCGGGACCGTCCGAGCCCAGTGGGCACCGCTGGACCTCAACCCGGGACCGTCTGAGCTCAGTGGGCACCGCTGGACCTCAGCGGCCAAATGGAATGCCAGAAGGTATGCCAGATAGAATGCCAAAAGATTTGCGAGATAGAATACCAGAAGATTTGCCAGATAGAATGCCAGAATATGCCAGAAGATTTTCCAGATAGAATGCCAGAAGATATGCCAGGCAGAATGCCAGAAGATATGCCAGATAGAATGCCAGAAGATATGCCAGAACATATGACAGAAGATATGCCAGGTAGAATACCAGAAGATATGTCAGATAGAATACCAGAAGTTTTGCCAGTAACAAAATGTATCATGGTGGGGATCACACGAAGTAAAGTATGTTTTTGAAAAGAAACAAATAAAATTGGTTACTATACGTATGTATACATGTAGACCATTTTTTGTGCGTAACATCTTAACTCGCGGCTAAATTGTTCTGTCCTCATAATCCGCTAAACTCAATGGTGGCGTGGGTCGAACCCAGAAAATCCCAGAATCGCTGAAGAGAAAAGTTACGGTTGAAACCCCTGTACAGCCAATACAGCATATTATACATATGGAGGTTTCCTAAAATGGGGTTACCCCCAAATCATCCAAGTCATTAGACAATTTTATCCATTTTAGTATTGAAACCCATGGTGACTTCGGGATCCCCCATTTTAAGAACCCCCATATATACCATGTATTGTTGGAGGTAAAAACCATGGTTTCCAGTTCATTGGGATCAACCATGGATCAACCTACTCGTCTCGACCTAGCCAGTTTGTTCGCTTTTTCAACAACACTTCCAAGAGCCAATCACAGGGTAGTTCTGGCCCAGTAAATGCAACGTGGCTACACATATGCAAAGTGTGCTAAGAATGCTGAGCTGTCCCCACCAGAAGCTGGATTGCCCCAAGTCACCACGGACCCATCCGCCAGGATCGCAGCAAAAGCGCTATCAGTTGCTTGAATCTGCTGCACACTCTTGAGCCGATCTTGGACTTCAGAGATGTCACCACCACAATCTGGATCGCCCCAAGTCACAACCGATCCATCTGACAGGATAGCAGCAAATGCCCTGTCAGTTGCTTGAAGCTGCCGGACTCCCTTGAGCTGATCTTGTACTTCCCAGCTGTTAGCACCACCATATTCATCGCCCCAAGTCACAACTGAGCCATCTGCCAGGGTCGCAGCAAACGCGCCAGCTTCAAGATCTGATAGAACTCGAGTTCCTTGAACCTGCTGGACTCCCTTGAGCTGATCCTCGACTTCAGAGCTGTCACCACCAGAATCCTCGATTCCCCAAGTCACAACCGAGCCATCTGCCAGGATTGCAGCAAACGCGCTTCCATTTGATTGAACCTGCTGGACACCTTTGAGCTGATGTTGGACCTGAGAGCTGTCACCACCATAACTGGGATTGCCCCAGCTCACAACTGACCCATCTGCCAGGATCGCAGCAAATGCGCCAAAAGTTCCTTGAGCTTTCTGGACGCTCTTGAGCTGATCCTGGACTTCAGAGCTGTCACCACCAGAATCGTCGATTCCCCAAGTGACAACCGAGCCATCTGCCAGGATTGCAGCAAACGCGCTTCCATTTGATTGAACCTGCTGGACACCTTTGAGCTGATGTTGGACCTGAGAGCTGTCACCACCATAATTGGCATTGCCCCAAGTCACAACCGACCCATTTTCCAGGATGGCAGCAAATGCACCCTCAGTTGCTACTACGCCAAAAGTTCCTTGAACTTGCTGGACGCTCTTGGGCTGGCCCTGGACTTCGGAGCTGTCACCACCACAATCTTCATCTCCCCAAGTCACGACCGACCCATCGCTAAGGATAGCTGCAAATGCGCCTATGGCATAGGATCCCTGAACCTTCTGGACACCCTTGAGCTGATCTTGCACGTGAGAGCTGTCACCACCAAGACCTGAAGGTCCCCAAGTGACAACCCGGTCACCTCCAGGGCAAAACAACGCAAAAGCTCGGTCTTCGCTAGCCTTGCCTCTACGGCAATAGCTGTCAGATGGTCTCCATCTTCAAGTCCTGCAGCTTGTAGAGACACTGCAGGATCTACCACGCTATGGTCTGCAGCCACAAGCCTCAAGAAGCCACGTTTGAATAATTTCTGCGCCAGAATCCTCAAGTCCCCTACTTTGGAGGACGGTTCAAGCGAAAATGTCTTGTCTTGCCCGCTTGGCAAAGCTACAGTAACTTGAACCATGTCAAGAAACTCAAATGCACCGGTTTCTCGAATTGATTTTGAGCCTAACTTCGGCACATTCCGAGGAAAATATCATCGAACTACCATCCTGGAAACACGTTTCTATATTCTTGGGGGACCTCGGGACCCTATAAATTTGGAGACTGATTGGAAGATTGGCTGATTTGTCACCCAGCCATCGAAAGCGTACAACCAGCCAAAAGTCGGATTTAAGCATCAAAAGTAGTGAAAAAAAACGGTTGATGAGTTCCTGAATGAGGATTTCCCCATCATTTAAATTTAAAGAGTTTTGATTCCAAAACGTAGCAGAAATCGTCCAAAATCGATTGGAAAATCATTTGCTACAGTAGAATGTGGAGATGCAAAAAGTGAAATCATCCGATTTTCCTGGCTGTCAACCCTGGTTTGGATTGAAGCAGCAATTCAAAAATTGGAATTTGACCAAAAGTTGTTATTCTTGTGGTGATTATTCAAATTTAACCATACTTCCAAATTTGGTCATATCCATTTTATATAAATATACCAGTAGTACCCGCACGAGGCGGGGCGGAAGTTGCCTTAGGGATATATATATATATTAAAGAAAAAGACCTTTCTCATCTATAGAACTTGCATGCGCCGTGCGCCAGCCAAGCCCGTGCGTGCGTCCACTCTGCGAAAGTGTTGTCCTGTTTCACATGTCACATTTGAAGCTTCACTTCGCACTTCACACTTCTCACTGCGCTCTTCCCACTCCACACTTCACACTTCACACTCCACACTTCACACTGCACTCTTCCCACTCCACACTTCACACTTCACACTCCACACTTCACACTTCACACTTCACAGTCCACACTTCACACTTCTCACTTCTCATTGCTTTCTTCACACTCCACACTTCACACTTCACACTGCACTCTTCACGCCCCACACTTCACACTTTACTCTTCACACTCCACACTTCATCTCATCTGAGCTCTTCTCACCTTATCCCAGCTCATCTCTTCTCATCTCATCTCTTCTCATATGTCATCTAAGCTTCCATGAATCACTTCCCAGAGAACTTGCATGCACCGTGCGCCGGCCAGGCCCGTGTGTGCGTGCTTTGTGCGAAGCTGTTGCAGTGTTGCTGTCCAAGAACATGACTCGCGCGCGACCCCGGTGCAATGCAACGTCAAGCAAACACTTTCCTCGCACTTCACCTTGCACTCTTCACACCCCACACTCCACACTTCACACTTGCACTTCATCTCAACTCAACTCATCTCATCTGAGCTCTTCTCATCTCATTTCATGTCTTCCCATATGTCAGCTAAGTTCTTCTTGGCTAGTTTCACGCTATCTGAGCGCAGCTCAACCTTTCTCATCTCACCGAAGCTAGTCTCCACTCATCTCGGCACTTCTGCACGTCAGAAAGCTTGAGACACAGATGCATTTACACAGAACGGTCTTTACAAAATACTTTGTACTACAAAGCTTGCACAAAGCACGTCCCAGTACTACTTTGTTCTACAAAGCTTGCAAAAAGCACTTCTTTGTACTACAAAGCTTGCACTTCCAGTATTACTTTGCACTACAAAGCTTGCACAAAACACTTCCCAGTACGACTTTGTACTACAAAGCTTGCACAAAGCACTTCCCAGTACTACTTTGTACTACAAAGCTTGCACAAAGTATTTCCCAGTATTACTTTGTACTACAAAACTCGCGCAAAATATTTCCCAGTACTACTTTGTACTACAAAGCTTGCACAAACTACTTCCAGTACTACTGTGTACTACAAAGCTTGCACAAACTACTTCCCAGTACTACTTTGTACTTCAAGGCTTGCACAAAGTATTTCCTCCCAGTACTACTTTGTACTACAAAGCTTGCACAAACTACTTCCCAGTACTACTTTGTACTACAAAGCTTGCACAAAACACTTCCCAGTACTACTTTGTACTACAAAGCTTGCACAAAACACGTTCCAGTACTACTTTGTACCACAGAGCTTGCACAAAACACTGCCCAGTACTACTTTGTACTACAAAGCTTGCACAAAGCACTTCCCAGTACTACTTTGTACTACAAAGCTTGCACAAACTACTTCCCGGACTACTTTGTACTACAAAGCTTGCACAAAGCACTTCCCAGTACTACTGTGTACTACAAAGCTTGCACAAACTACTTCCCAGTACTACTTTGTACTACAAAGCTTGCACAAAACACGTTCCGGTACTACTTTGTACTACAAAGCTTGCACAAAGCACTTCCCAGTACTACTGTGTGCTACAAAGCTTGCACAAACTACTTCCCAGTACTACTTTGTACTACAAAGCTTGCACAAAGCACTTCCCAGTACAACTTTGTACTGCAAAACTTGCACAAACTACTTCCCAGGACTACTTTGTACTACAGAGCTTGCACTCAGGACTACTTTGTACTACAAAGCTTGCACAAACTACTTTCCAGTACTACTTTGTACTACGAAGCTTGCACAAAGCACTTCCCAGTACTACTTTGTGATACAAAGCTTGCACAAAGAAAGCTTTTACACACAGCAAATTCTTTGACAGCTGAAGCTTTTACACGCAGCAAGCTTTTTAAACAGAGAAGCTTTTACACACAGAAGCTTTTACACGCAACAAGCTTTTACACAGAGAAGTTTTACTCCAAAGCGCTTCCCAGTACTACTTTGTGATACAAAGCTTGCACAAAGAAAGCTTTTACACGCAGCAAGTTCTTTGACAGTTGAAGCTTTTACACACAGCAAGCTTTTTAAACAGAGAAGCTTTTACACACAGCAAGCTTTTACTCAGAGCAAGCTTTCACACACAGCAAGCGTTTATACACAGAACACTTACACACAGAGAAGCTTTTACACACAGCAAGCTTTTACACGCAAAATCTTTTACACACAGCAAGCTTTTACAGAAAGAAGTTTTTACACAGAGAAGCTCGTTTTGTACCTAATCACAACAAAAATTGCAGCTCCAAAACCGGGTCTCGACGCCAAAGCGACAAAAAGACGATTTTGAAGCACTTTTTAAAGTGATTCTTGAAAGGAAAATTACTAGCGCCAAAATTGAAGAAATTTGCTGACAAATCACTTTCGCAGCCTGGATGCAGCCACTCCAATACGATTTACGAGATCCAGCTGCAAAAGACAATAGTATTACACATGCAGCCGCGGCACCAAGCAACCTTGACGCAGCCATTACAACGCGATCTGCAGAGACTGAGTTGCAAAACACAATAGAACTACGCGCAACAGCGTCGGCAATAGCAGCTCCAAAACCGGATCTCGACGCCAAAGCAGAAAAAAAACGATTTTTAAGCACTTTTTAAAAGGATTTTTAAAAGGAAAATTAATAGCGCCAAAAGTGCGAAAATCTGCTCACAAATGACTACCGCAGCCTGGATGCAGCCACTATGTAATGACTATGTAAAAATGTAATGACTATGTAATGACTATGTAATGACTATGTAATGACTATGTAATGACTATGTAATGACTATGCAATGAATGTAATGACTATGTAATGACTATGTAATGACTATGTAATGACTATGTAATGACTATGTAATGACTATGTAATGACTATGTAATGACTATGTAATGACTATGTAGTGACTATGTAATGACTATGTAATGACTATGTAATGACTATGTAATGACTATGTAATGACTATGTAATGACTATGTAATGAGTATGTAATGACTATGTAGTGTCTATGTAATGACTATGTAATGACTATGTAATGACGATGTAATGACCATGTAATGACTATGTAATAACTATGTAATGACTATGTAATGACTATGTAATGACTATGTAATGACTATGTAATGACTATGCAATGACTATGTAATGACTATGTAATGACTATGTAATGACTATGTAATGAATGTAATGACTATGTAATGACTATGTAATGACTAAGTAATGACTATGTAATGACTATGTAATGACTATGTAATGACTATGTAATGACTATGTAATGACTATGTAATGACTATGTAATAACTATGTAATAACTATGTAATGACTATGTAATGACTATGTAATTACTATGTAATGACTATGTAACGACTATGTAACGACTATGTAACGACTATGTAACGACTATGTAACGACTATGTAACGACTATGTAACGACTATGTAATGACTATGTAATGACTATGTAATGACTATGTAATGACTATGTAATGACTATGTAATGACTATGTAATGACTATGTAATGACTATGTAATGACTATGTAATGACTATGTAATGACTATGTAATGACTATGTATTGTCATAATTTGTCATATAGTTACATAAATTCACATAACTGGTTGGTGGTTGACCTACCCCTCGGAAAAATGATGGAGTTCGTCAGTTGGGATGATTATTCCATTCCCAATATATGGAAAGTCATATAAGCCATGTTCCAAACCACCAACCAGATATCTCATTAACCATTATTCACCACTATTGAACCACTATTAACCAGATAAAAACCATGGTTACAAACCACCAACCAGATAATCTCTCAATCTGTTTCAAGCAGGAAATGACCCATCAGGACCCCGCCGCGGCCTGCACCCCGAAGGTCAAGCGAAAGAAGCGCAGGATGCGGCGATGGTTCTTGTTCCGCTTCACACGCATGGCTCGTTGCGAAGGCCCAAATGGCCGGCGCGGTGGTGAACACTGGCAGTGCTGGTGAGGGGCCTGTGTCATGCTGCTTTCATGAAAGAATCTTGCACAAAGATGATCAAAGATGATGTTGAAGTTTGTGATGCCAATTGGGGTGTGGACCTGTATGCCCAATGCAAAGCTTGACTCGTCCAAAGCTTTGGAAGTCTGCGAACCAAACCCAGCTACGACAGGTGCCACTGCCAGTGAGTATTCTTGGGCAACCCACACGTTGTAGGAAGGGGCTGCACCTGGCTGGGGTGGTAGCTGAAGACCCTGCAGCTCTAGTTCAAGTTGCGACTCTTGGAACGATGGCCACGTTCTTGCTTGCAGTTATTCCTTCAGTGGACAGGAAGCTATAGCTACAATGCTTATACATTGTGGTTTGGGTTGGTGGTCTCGAATCCTAGAGATACACCATACGGGTGACATATATTGACTTTTTTAGAAGGGAAAACTTTGGATTTCCGATGCTGCCTCCATTCCATGGAGGCAACAAACATTGCTGTCTTGAAGGCTTCAAGCATTGGGGTTGACCATCTACATCCAGAATGATGCGCAGAATCACCAACCATCATCATATAGTATTAACATGTATGAACCAACATTGTTAACCATGATTTTCCATTGTTAACCATACATATCTATTATATATATATATATATCACTGACCTGAAATAAGGCTATAGTGGGAAACAAAACTAAGAATGTAGCTGGAAGCTACCAACCTGACCCCCACATCCCAGCCGCCACGCTTGGAACTTTCTTCCAACCCAGGGCGAAACGGCTCGTGGTTGGTTCTGCTCTACCGGACTTTGCGGATCTGGTTTTTTTCGGAAGTTGGTCTGAAGTGGGTCACTAGTTGCCCCCGTTCACCTCTGTATGGGGGCCATCTGTGGGCTTAAAATGCTCCTCTGCCGGACTGATCAAAAGCAACAGACCGAGATCTCACAGAAGATGGGGCAACAAAAGCACAACGTCTGTCATCTTCCAAGATATACTCTCTGGTAAACTAACATAGCTATTGAACATGGCCATTTATAGTTGATTTACCTATTGAAAATAGTGATTTTCCACGGTCATGTTAGTTTACCAGAGGGTATATAACTGTGGGGCCCGCAAATCCAAATATTTATCACCGGGCAGAGCTTTTGATCAACCCATATCCATGGCAAATTTTGCACATGTTTAGCATAGGAATCAGAAACTCGGCAGGTCAGATTTCCGACAAGCTCGGGATGCATGGCTCTCTGTTTTCATCATGGCTTCGCGCTACGGAATCTTCTTCCAAGGTCTGTCAGATTTGGAGTTTAACCACCATTCGCAGATGGCCTGATCCATGGTGAAAACCTGGTACATGCGGTATGGTCATCCCCTCATTAAGGATTCCCTCTATTTATCTAATGGGGGATGGCCATCTCCCAATCTGGGTATATTCAACTTTTGACCATGTCACACGTGCTTCTGGGTCAAAACCCTGTACCTCTGGAAAGTGTGCAAAAAGAGCGAACAGGATAGCCTTGTCCCCTGCCTTGGACGTTTACCTAGCCCTTTTGGGGGATAATGGGTGTCGGCCCACTGCATGGGTCGAACATGCTTTTTGCTTTCCCCACCTCGATCAAGATCCTACAGTCTAACTATATCTCACTGTTTGGAGCTTCCAAACAGCCGAGTCGTCCAGCTGTTGAAAGCCTGCAATCCCCGGTCGAAAATGTTCGACACCCTTTCCAGCCCTTCAGTTGAAGGGGCTGCCCAGGTGCAACCGGGCCGGCTGGGCCATGCAGACGCACCATTGGAGGGAAACACTTCAAGGCACGGCCTCAAACCCCCTGGAGAGGACATGTTTCACTAATTTGGCCTCAACTTTGTTTTTTGTTTGCCCGTGTCTAGGTAAGTCATGCATATTTCTTTGAGCCACCAATCCCTAAAGTAGAAAAGTCCATGATGTTGCCCCAAAATGTGCCTACTGTAGGGTCGATAGTTGAACCCGCCAAAGGATGTTGAAGTGTCAAAGTTGCAAACCTGTTTGCCCCCCAAACTCCGATACCTCCAAACCTCTCCGAGGAGCAAAGAGGTTGTATCCTCTACCCTATCTGAGACATACTTGGACAAAGGGAAAAAGCTTGCATGACAAATCCCTTGACACGCAGTGATACTCCGGTCCAAGTTGGATGTTCTAGAGCTAGTTTGCTCTTGAGTGGTGCCAGTTTAGGATTGCAAAATATCACAAAGACCTGAGGGATGATGCCTGGAAATCACTTTGAGATCAGGTGACATCTGCAGCCCACATTAAACAGCTGGCGCGACATCGAGCGCGCCGTTGCCCAAGACGCGTGACAGTGTAAGACTCCGACCCCTTCTGGTTAGAAGTGAAGGGTTAAAACTGAATATGTTGACAACAAGCTATGGGGAACTGCAAAACATCGTGTTGTTGTAAAGAATTCACAAGCTTTCAATCCCTTGGTGCGAGGTTTTTTACTCGTACCCCTTTATAATATGGCACAAGCCTGTCCTCGATGAGCCTCGTCCCTGTGAGATAGAAGGCTTCCAAGGTATGTCCACTGAAGAAAAGATGCACGAACATGCACGAACACTTTCCGACATTTAGGATGACTACAAGTTGCGAAAACCAATGCATCAACTTGTCACACTGGTGACTTGGAGACTTGGGGAAATCTGGCTCCTCTGAAACGACTCTCCCAGCATTGCTTTGCGGGAAATGTTAATGGAAACAAAAGTTCAAATCCATCGTTTTCCCAGATTGTGTTCCTTTCAATCCAGTGGTGGTTTTTTTGTGGTTGCTCATGGATTCTATCCACATGATGAGTTGCCTATTGCTATCTCCACTTGTCACGGCTAATCATAGCTTAGTCCAAAATGTTCATAGTGACAGGATGTGACAGGCTAAATTTCCCCATCAAAATTCCAAAAAGTGTGCCTTCCATTCACAAGCTGGACAGGGTTATAAGTAATTAGTCATATTTAACCACAGTTCTAAGGGTTATATCATATATCCCCACTTTACTAAAATATATGAAAGTCCCATGGTGATGTCCTGAAAACTTACTCGAACAACGCACCCCGAAGCAAGGCTTACCTGTCACCCGGGGCCATCCATTGCCGCGGGCCGCGACTGGACCCGGGCTGTGGCGGACGTGACTAGCGAGACCTCAGGAGTTGTGGCTTCCACAGAGCTACTCGTGGAGGTCAACGAGTTCACCCACTTTTGTTTATGGCATGTTAATGGGAGTTAATGGGATTTGAGTGGGATATGAAAATGTGATTTAATTGATATGTATGAGATATTTATGGGATACGTGTGGGATTTTATGGGATTGTAATGGGATTGTAATGGGATTTCATGGGATTCAATTGCATTATATGAAATGAATATCCGGAAAGTAACGGGGATTTCATGGGGCTTCATGGATTCTACAATAGGATGGTCAAACGTGGCAAGGTGGGTTTTCTCCCGCACGAAATGGTGGATTTTCCCACCACGAATTGGGTTCAATGGAAATTGGTCTGTGCAAAAAAAGGGAAAGAACTTGGGGGTTGAACCAAAAAAATGTTGGGATAGTTTATGGGGATCGAGCTGATATCTATATACAAATATACAAATGTATTTATTCGAAGTAATGCATACATGTATACATATATACATATATACATATATACATATATTCATATACTAAATATATATATATGTATCTTAATATCTCTATATATGTTTGTATCTATAAGTTGGGGACTCAATGACTAAAAATCCACGATTTCCAAAACAGAAACGGCCAAGTGGCCCGTTGGCCTTCCGATGCGCCAGCGCCATTTCGGTGGCATTCAGCAAGGCCTCCAGTGGTCGTCAGTTGGTGATCCAGATGGGGATGGAAAATGGGATTTTTTCGATGATTTTTGTAATGGGATTTAATGGGGAACCTAAGATCTAAGCCATCTATATATATATACCTATATATAATATATATATATATACCTATATATACGTATGTATGTGTATATATATATATACATATGTCTGGCTGAAATTAGAATTCACCACACAAAAAAATTCAAGATCATTGCGGGAAGGCTCCCCTGCTCCTAGCCATTATGGTCACCGACAGAATTATGGGAAAAAAAAAAAAACGTTCAACTTAGACAGGCGGCGCCTGCGTCCGATTTTTCCATAATTAGGTTTTTCCCCATAAGGGTTCAAAATATCCCGGAAGTGATCCGAACCTTTTTTTTTCCATAATTCTTGGAGGTGGCCATTATTTCCATAATTGTTTTTTCCTGTAAAATCAGGGGGCTAGGGCAGATTGACCGGTTTTTCCATAATTATTTTTTTCCATAATTATTTTTTCCATAATTATTTTTTCCATAATTAATGTTTGGGGCTCCACCTGTTGGACATGTCATGGATCCACAATTCAAACCCCTTTTTTTGGGGGGTTATGGAAATATGTATGCAAATGCAAGTATGTAGTATCAACCCAATTGGTGGCTTGGCAAAAGGATACATCCCGCATATGTATGTACGTACAACAATGAGTTTTGGTGGTGCAATTGTTTTTCCTTTGTTGGTACCACTATGGAAGACTTAGGGGCATATACCAGATCTTTAGACACATATTTTCTATAATTCAATATTCCCCCTTAAAATGCATTCAAATTGCGAATCGATGGACATACAGTCACCGACAGAATTATGGAAAAAAAAATAATTATGGAAAAAATAAGTATGGAAAAAAAAAAGGTTCGTAACTTTTCTATCATAGACAGGCGGCGCCTGTAAATTGAAATGTTTTTTTCCCATAATTCTGTCGGTTCCTGTAGGGCTATCTTTCCAAAGACTTTCATTGGCTCAGCGCCTGCAAAAACAGGATCTCATGATGTCATCTCGGGCAAATGTTGCGGGAAACCTTGCCTGCAAGCGTTCCTTGAGCTTCTGCAACTGGGGTGCGTCCATGATCTTCCTGGGTCAAGATTGGCTTTCAATCTTGACCCATACCAGGAAGAAAGACTTAAAGAAGGGTGCTAACTCGAACTTAAAAGACAAAGGACAAAAACGTGTTTATCACGTTTTATCATATAAACTCATACTCCACAACTGTGTTTCCTTTAGAAGAACCCCATCGTGCATTCTAAGTTTCAGATGCTCCCGAACTGGAGAAAAAAACATGAAAGCCACTACGGCCAAAGTCACTTCATCCTAGCTCCCCGTAAATTCCCAGCCAGCCACCTGTCTGGGGGGCTATTCTTGGAGGATCACCCAGTGTTCACTTGCTAAATGCGGCATGCTGCCCCAAGTACAATCTGGTAATCAAACATGTCTGGGATATCACCATTCATTGAATATGTATATGTTGTTGACATGATTTATTTAAAATAGTTATTCATTGATTTGTTCATTATATGGCTGAAAATTGGGGGTGATCCTCGTTTTGTGATCTCTAAATCGTCTGTCAACATACATCTATAATATGGATATACAGGTATGTGTACATATATTTATGTATATATATATATATTATGTATATATGTATATTTATATATATATATAGTTATAATGTATGTATATGTATAAATAAATTGCATATGTTTCAGGACGTTCCATCCAATCTGACCCAAATATGTGCATCAGCACCAAGCGTCAGCGTGTCAGCGGTCAACATGTCTGGACCAAGCCCCAGGGCTTCTTCCCTCTTGGCGCGGCCGCGGGGAGATCCAATCGGCGTCGCCTCGTCGTTGCGCACGGTTGGTCGAGGCGCGGTGGGGTCCCAAGGATACGGAAAAATGGTGGTGTTAAGAAATGGATATAAATGTTGATGCATCAATGTTGAAGAGGTATAGAAACACCACCAAACAATGTGTCTTGTTTACTGATAGTTCTAAATTGAAAATGCCGTTGGATAAAATCAACTAAGTCCAGAAAAGGCCCTCCAGCAAGTTCACCTGGCATAGGAAAATGCTCATGTTCTGAGAGGTCAAAGTGGTTTTAGGGCAGGTGTACCGAGGGTGGAAAATAAACAAACAGAGTTGAAAAGCCACAGCAAAATCATCCCTTGAAAATACACAGCATTGATTGTTTATACCTCTTATTTATCTAGAGTATTAGGTATCTTAAGTATCACATTATCCTTTGAAAATACCCAGCCACACGTACCATGAATCAGAGTCGGGAGTGTTCTGGTTTGTTGCCATATACTCTTGATTCTCCATGCTCAATGGGAAAATGGTAATTTGACAGGTAAAATCCACCTGTTTGATAGGTAGAATTCCTATCTTGATATATCTTGATAAGTAAAATCCCCATTTTTCAGGGGTCAAATTCACCATTTTTCGGGGTGAATGATCCCTGGCAAGACCCATCCCCCAGGAAAGTCCTCAGGCGAGGCGGTCAGGGAGGTGTACTTGGTACTGGAAGCGCTTCGCTTCACCCAAATGCGCCAGCCGTGGCCGCTGGGGCCGTTGCTCCAATAGTTCCTGGCTTTAATAGCTGGGATTTATCAGCTGATTTGGATGAAAAAAGTCACCCCAAATATGGTATGTAGAGGGTTGATCTATCCCCATGTGTCTCTATTTCATCACTATTTTTGGATATTTTTGGATATTTTTGGATTGTTTGGTAACGTTGCAACAACCCGTGTTCGGTTCGCTTGGTCTAGCTCAATGATGTTTCAGAATGTTTCAGATACCTCTGGTCTGATCCCAGTCACAGAGTTGTCCTGAAAGCTGTAATCTCATCGATACAACAGGATTGAGAATGAATGGGGAAGCAGAGCGCTGGAAAATCCAGTTGGGTATGTTGGGAAACACACAGAAATCTGATAGGCAAAATCTTCAGCAAATGTTTGTTAACCCAAAGAAATTGTCATGTTTTCGGATCTGAATCCATCCATTTCTATGCCGCATAGGGATATTCCCCTATTTTGTTCGATGATTTTCTCATTTTTCCCGCAGCTGATTGCCGGAGGGTATCCCACAAGTTTGACCGGAAAGGACCAGAGGTGTTCAACAAAAAGCAGTTGATACCTCCAACCTAAGTGGCATCGTGTTCCCAAACCCGGCATTGAAAGCCGTTTTGTTGCCATTCATTCGACCCTGCATTCCAAAAAAGTTATATAATCTGGTTACCCTCTGGTAATTTAACGTAGCTATTGAAAATGACCATTTATAGTGGATTTTCCCATTAATAATGGTGATTTTCCATAGTTATGTTAGTTTACCAGAGGGTATTTAACAGTTCGCCATGGAAAATCCCTTCATTTTTCAGTTCGGTAAACCATCTATTTCTATGGGGCCATGGCTCTCCCATGGCTAGTCTATCCGCTGGGATTGGTTTAATATATCCCGCTGGGATCCATAGGATGCTGGTATATTAATGCTAACATGACTGGGCTATATATCCCATGGGATCCGAATGTTACCATAGATAGCAGCACCATGGATCCTATATATATATATATGGATCGTCATCTCATGCATGGTAGACTTCGAAAGTATCGATAGTTGGTGTCCTCAAAAGTTGGATCAGTTGGATTTGGTTTTTCAGCATTTTACCCATTGCCCTTTGGAACACTAACATAGCTATGGAAAAACACCATTCTTTCAAACGGTAAATCATCGAACCAAATGGGCCGGCTATACCGACTAGCTGTCTTAGTTTACCAAAAGGGTACCCTCTGGTAATTTAACATAGCTATTGAAAATGGTGATTTATAGTGGATTTTCCGATTAAAAATTGTGATTTTCAATAGCTATGTTAGTTTACCAGCGGGTAACCTGGACTCCCAAAAATATATCCCATCGTTTCTAATCATCATTTGACCCATTGCCCTGTGGAAATCAAACATGGCTGGAACATCCACAATCTCTAGATAGAAATCTTCATTTAGTTGGGAGTATTCCATCCACGTTTGATGACACCGGAGGGCACAGATAGATCATGATAGATCCACCATAAATATCCAAATAAAAATAATCCCATGATAGATGACAAACCACATTTTCATCCGTTAACCATCATTAAGCTAATTTTTCTGGATGCTGGGTAACCATGGCTACCCTCTGGTAAACTAACATAACTATGGAAAATCACCATTTATGGTAGATTTTCCCATGAAAAATGGTGATTTTCCATAGTTATGTTGGTTTACCAGAGGGTAACCCCATTGAAACCTGGGTTTCAACCACCAAGCGTCATATCCGGCTGCCCCGCCGGGCGCGGGCCCAGGGCCACCCGCAGCCCCGGTGGCGAGCCGATCTCCGCCAGGTAGAGTGTGTCGTCGGCGCAGTGGATGTTCACAGGGGCATCCACCGGAATTCCTGCAGAGGCGTGGTGGAAGACATTGGAACACCACGAACTTGTGGTACCCTCTGGTAAACTAACATAGCTATGGAAAATCACCATTTTTAATGGGAAAATCAACTATGAATGGCCATTTTCAATAGCAAACTGTTAAATTACCAGAGGGTAACTTGTGGAGAAATGGTGCTGGTAGTTACAACTGGTTTTACCAAAAGGCGATTTGAGGATATTTTGAGTCACAGATGAGTGACTTCATGGAAAATCTGAACCAGAAACCATGATATTTACCCAATAAAGTTGGGGAGTTCCTGTACATTTTCCTAAATCAATGCTGTATTTGAGAGATTTAGATGGGGTCAGAACTACATTGTGGCTGGGGAAATCACCATGTTGATGTGGATTATTATCCCGTTTGCAAGTATGAGGACTTTTGAGTTTTGTATCTATGTTGTGAATCCAAAATGTGCCAACTTATGCCAGGAACCTTTGTGTTTTACCACTCTTCATCGTCATGGGGCTTTGTCGTTTGAGGCCCTGTTTTTTCTGTTCCAGAATGAGGCCCTTGACCCAAAAATAGCATGGCCGCCGTCGCTCAGTGGAGCCAGAGGGGAGGTGTTGAGGTGTTGAGAAAGAGTGACACTGCGGCAGAGCATGATGCCGTAGAAATACAGTAAGCATAATGAGACATGATCTATACAACAAGAATCAGCAAAAGCACCTTTAAAGTGCACCTGGATAGATAAATCCATGATAAATCCATTCGACCCGTCAAAAATGTGTACGCCATAGGCACGGAGACATTGAAGTAAAATCGATGCGACTAAACCACTTGACAGTACTGTAACCAACTGGAATGAGGACGTAACCGAAAAAAACATCGCTAACATAAAGCTCCCAAACATCCCACATTATATATATTGTTGATGCCTTACCACGAAAAAACAATGATGGTGGAATATTGAATATGAATATATCAACTCAACATAGAAAATGCATGAAAATGCATCAACCAATCAATATTATCTGGATGACTTAGAAAAATTCACTCATCTAGAAAAAGTTCGGCCGTCGCATAGCCATACCCCAATCCACTTCCCGTCACCAGCGTCTCCTGAGTCGCGCCGGGCTTTCATCAGTGCGGAGATCTTCTTTTTCGGTTCGTCGCCCCAATCCATGATGTGATCCCAGAAGACCGAGGGAATTCCTCGGATTCCGCCGACGATCGGAATCCCATCCCTCAACACCCGAAACCACGATGTAGGGGATGAAATATGATCAAAGCCAACAAGGGATAGGTGAAGTGGCCGGGCACCCCATGGGTTGCTGCGTGTTTTTGCTCAAGACATTCCCAAAGTCTTTGTGGTTTTTGGATCTCTGATGATATAGGCAAATGGATATCCAAATCAAATGATATAGACAAATGGTGAAAAAATGATGATATATCATATATATATATAATTATATATATATGATTATATATGTCATTTTGGATCTCAAATGATGATCCTGAACCCATGTGATGTGGACAACAACCAACGGAAATGCATCGGAGAATGTCTGCGAAATACTACGGGGATTCCCCTTCGCTCAACTGCAGACCATGCTCCAGGATGGGTCAAGATGTACGCGTAGCCAATCAGGACCTTCCGGAAGATAGCGGATGGAAGAACAGGTGGTCGAGTCAAAAATTGGAAATGGCCATGGATTTTTTTCGGTGATGTGCCTGTGCTTTAATGGTGATTCTCCGTAGCTATGTTAGTTCAACCAGCTGGTGTCCTCTGACAAAATTTGACCCAAGAGTCTGGGTCTGACCCTCATAGGTAGACCACATTCACTGTCATCCCTCAACTGATTGGATAACATGGATTAAAAAAAAGTCCCCAATCTATTGGACCCTACGAGTACAATCATTACAATAAATACCATGATTTGATGAATGTCAACCATCTCCGCCTTTTTCTCCCCATATTATTTTGAATGCAGGGGAGAAAAGAACACCTGTATGTATATATTATGGTTTTTTGAGATTGTTAAAATCGCAATAGGGTTTTGCAGCCAGGAGAATGGCCCCCTCTGCCGACCTTGTCATCTGGGAAGGGCCAGTGGCGTTGGGTGCTGCCGGTGTCGTGGTTGTCGATGAAGGTCACAGCGTACTGCCTCGGTTCCCGTGGGTTGGCTCGTTGGATGTTCATCTTCCCAAATGTGGTATTGCAATAATTAACCACCCACGACTGGCATGGTAAACATATACCACCTATAAAATTGGTTGACTGGGGGATGGTGTATTACCCTCTGGTGAACTAACATAGCTATGGAAAATCACAATTTTTTATGGGAAAATCCACTATAAATGGCCATTTTCAATAGCTATTTTGACATAACCAGAGGGTACCCACCATGATTTCATAGGTTTTGATCCAAATCATTCCAGGTTTTGTCTGGTCATGTACCTCCTGGCGGACCCGACCCCAACTCTGCTGGGCTTCTGCGCACCATTTGGTGAAGCGCCCAGTGACCCCAACCCCCGAACCATCAAAATACGAAATCTTCATCTTCAAAATAGGATTTCAAGCATCAAACAACCATCAAACACTATCAAACTCCTGCATTTCTTCAACATCCCCAACCATCCCCACCATCCACAACATCCACAACATCTTCCCAACAAGCTCCCTTGGGACCCTCTCACCGTCACCGCATCCAAGCCACGGCAACCAGCCGATGAGTCCCGGCGGCTTGCCCTCGCGGTCCCTCAGACGCCAGAACTGCGTCAAACGACAGGCCTCCTGGAGGATGCCCTTCGTGGTGAAATCGAAGGCCTTGGGGAAGATGAAGATGAAATGCTTGGGGGTGAGATGCATGTGTGTTTGAGACTAAGCAAAGAAACATGTGTATATATATATATATCATATATGAACTACTTCTTTAAAACATAGACAATATATATATATATATGTATATATGTATATAAAGAAAGAAAGAAAGAAATCGAGAAATAAATAAGTAAATAAATACATAAACAAATAAATAAATACCTAAATAGAGAAATATATTATTAAATATATATATATAGACACAGTAACAATATTTTAATGATGGCAAGACATAAACAAATCTTGCTGGTGGTCCTCTGCAGAGATGTGCCATGGTCAAGTTGCTATTGGGTTTACGTACTATGCAACATAGTACCCTCTGGTAATTTAACATAGCTATCGAAAATCACCATTGTTAATAGGTAAACCATCTATTTCGATTAGGGCCATCTATACCATAGCAAACTGTTAAATAACCAGAGGGTAGGATTTAACCAACAACATGTTTATTATTTTTAATGGGTACACAATGGGAATGCAATGGCCAAGATGCAACAATATGATAAATCGATGACATGGTCATCCATCCCAGCATGGAAATCCTAAAAAGTGGGTATATAATATAAATGCTTATTAATACCCAATATGGAAATTTTGCAGTGATTATTCCATAAATGAATTTATATTATAGTGGGTGTGTAGTGTATCATGGAAATCCATTAATGGATTGATGATCATCCCCCAATATATAGCTGTAGAATCAATCTTTTGACCATGGCACATATAGGTTACAATAGGTTACAACGACTATCGGGATCCAACCAACCCCCCAGTGTGGCAACCCGCCCAATGATAGCTGCTTAAGATTTGCTCTGAAAATAAAAACGTCAAACTTGTTGGTGGTTAAAATTCGCCCTTAATACACTTTTATTGTTGGGAATCCCTATGCCTACTATAAACTTTTGGGGTGCCAGAAAGGGATTGAGCCCATAAACTACTATGAACTACAGGTGCAAGCGGACAAGTGCTTATTTTACCACGGGAATTTGGTTTCCCTCCACCAAACAAAGTGCTTGTGAGGGAACCGTGGTGCCGAGATAGTCAGGTCAGGCTTCCCATCAACAATAACAAAAAAACACCAACAATTAACAGCAACAAAGTTAGATATGTATATATATATCATATGTACACATGATGTTCATGTGTACATATATATATATAGGTTTCCTTAAAAAAATGGTGGGGTAACCCCCCATAGCTGGATGGTTTATTTCATGGAAAAAAGAAACGCAAGAAATGAGAGATTCCCAGGTCTTGCTCCAAGGGACCGAGGACTTCTTTCCGGTGGCGTTGATCCAGTCCACCAACTGCTGACGATGCTTGTTCTGGTCATAGCCTGGACTTGGGACTTGGGGGATCTATCATGGAACAAACCAACCATGGTTATTCTATGGATATATAGTGGGAAGATATCATCAACAAGATGATGGGGCATCTTTTTTTTTGGCTGGATATTTCATGGATATTTCTAGTGGGTAGATATAACCATTTGATTGTGGGAAATGTGAACCAGGGGAGTTCCATTCCAGGAGGATTTGACCTTTTCGGGGGATAGAAAAAACCAGCCGGTCATGGTTGGAGATTCTATGGATCATGGGGAGATAGAAAACCAACAAGATGATTTTGAGAAGTGGCGACCCAGCATTTTTTGGATCGCGTTGATTCATAGCTGGAGAAGGCCATGTTGGTAGCGGCCTTCGAAGCCAGTTCTGACATGATGCGAGCATCACCAGCCGGGATCATTCCTTTTTTGGGGATGGATTTCAGGATTTCCAGGATTTCTGGAGATTTCATCGCCAGTTCTGGTGGGATTTCTGCGATGATGTTCCATATTTTTCCCATCATATATGGTTAATGATGATGGTTAATGATGATGGTTAATGATGATGGTTAATGATGATGGTTAATGATGATGGTTAATAATAATCTGGTTGGTGGTTTCAACCTACCCCTCTGAACAATGATGGAGTTAAAGTCAGTTGGGATGATTACATGCCCAATATGATGGGAAAAATAAAAGCCATGGTCCAAACCACCAACCAGTGTTAATAAGTTTCACCAACGACAATGGTGTGCAGCAGTGATTCAAGTAGGAAAAAATCTAAGTAGGATTTCAGACATTCGAAATAAGGGTGCGAAGGGAAAAATGGTGATCCGAAGAATCATCAGGCGATTCATGGTGATCAGCGTTTCACTAAATAGAAGGCGGATTGGGCCGCATGATTTCCACATATTTCCACTGCGTGCACACTCACATCAAAAGGTGTAGCTAGTTAAAGCCACTTGGTCAGGTAAATACCCCCCAAGCCACTGAAAGTGATTGGTATCGGTATGGTTCACAATGACCGGCCCCAAGAATTATGGATTGTCCAAATGATAGTGACAAACCATTTCAGAACATCCAAATGGGGGATCCCCTAAAGTATAAAAAATCATTTATTGTTGCCAAGATTGTCAACCTGAAGACCTGCGGGGCAGAGCCAAGTTTGAGACACACCCAGAAAATCACAGAGCCAGAGCCTCTAGCCAGAACCAGGGAGCAGAGTCCGTGGCAGTCGTAGTGCATGTCCGTCCACAACTCTCCCACTGCCCAGGCGGGGTGGCTCTTGCTGCAATACTTTCCTGAAGGATGGCGTGCTCCGCAAGGGTGGCGGTCATTAGATAAGTTGGTAAACAGAACAAAGTTAACTATGGTCTACAGCTAGTACAACGATGGTTAGATGGAACCAACTTATGGCTAGGGGGGACTATAACTACGTATAGTTTGATGGTTCACGCCTACTGTAACTAGAGTTGGATGGTGAATTAAAACCGACAAGAGCGCGAATCAACCAAAACAAACATTGAGATTTCACAAACACGAAAAAAGAGCCTTGGGATTTACACAACATAAACATTGGAATTCAACCGGCAAAACATCGAGAAGGTTGCCCCAATATCTTCTCATCATTTCTGATCTATCTCCACAAAAAGCAGGATTTCCAACCCAAGTTTTCTCATCTACTAGTACCCTCCTGTAAACGTTTACATAGATGTGGAAAACCCACCATTTGTAGATGAGTTTCCCAAGAAAACTATTGGTTTTCAACATGTCTATGCTAGCTTACCCCAGGGTATCTCATCAAAAATCAGGAAGTCCAACCCAAGTTCAGCCGCGTCTCCCACAAACTCCGCACCGTAACCCTTCACGAAATCAAAGCGCCATCCATCGAAACCCACCTGTGACGTTTCAAGCGAGGAAACTCTGAGCAGGTCTATCAGAGAAAAAAACAACCCTGCGCCATTGACCATGCTCCGTCGATATACATACATAACCATACATACATACATACATACATACATACATACATACATACATACATACATACCATTACATTACATTACATTTCATTACATTTCATTACATTACATTACAATACAATACAATACAATACAATACAATAAAAATACAATACAATACAATACAATACAGTACAGTACAATACAATACAATACAATACATACATACATTACATACATACATATATATATATGTAATTATGTGTGCATTTCTAATATGATATCATATATGTGTATAGCTCTATTTAGTCATTATATATCATTACATATTGTATAACAGATTGCTACAACATATCTGAGAAAAATATCACACATTCAAAATCAGATCTTGGTGTGTTTTCAGTTAAAAAGACTGCCACTTTGTTTTGAAGCGCAACAAATGCAGCTGCCGCCTGCAAACGCAGCCAGCGCAGCCAGATGCTTATGGATTCCTGCACCTGGGCTCATTTTGCCGGCCGGTCTTGAGAAAGGAATGTTATGAAGCTAGCTAGAGAGATGCTATAGCTAAGTGTTTCTGAACAAGGTGTCATCCCCAAACCAAAGGTTTTGTTCTTAACGCGGACCATGCAAATGGTTTGCGTGCCTGGTTTCAATGGACATGCCTTTCTTTTTGATGTGATTACTGTGTATCCCCATGGCCCTTTTGTTTCTTGGTGGATATAACATTTGCATTTTGCATTTTGCATTAGGAGCGATACTCTGAGTATTATCGTCTGTTGAACCCCGCATGTCACACGCCGCATGTCAGAGGGTCATCTCCTCTCTTGGCATTGTTCTCCTGAGTTAGTTTTTTCAATTTTATCCTCTTGCTTTTTGGAATTGATACACAACTTCCTTGGTTAAACAACCACTTCTAGCTTGAACATCTTATTTCTAGGGCCTTGCCGGCACTTAGGATGTAGTTTTGACAATCCTGCGTAGCAAGTCTCCTTTTTATCTAGGGTTACACCCACTCAATTCAACATGGTTGCCCCAACAATGCCCAAATCCAGGTGCAGAAAATCATCTTCCAGACCCCCAATTTTATCTGGTGAGTGGTTTCAACCCCTCTGAAAAATATTAATCAGTTGGGATCATTATTCCCATGTATTATGGAAAGATAATCCAAATGTTCCAAATATACATATATATATATATTAGATTATTGGATGATGACTATTATCATTATTACTATCATTATCATTATATATCATTATTATCCACATAGAACAGTACAACCAGGTACATTTTGCAGGGGGTACCCTCTATACGAATCCAACGATGGCTAGAAAATCCCCATTTATTTCGATGCTTTTTCCCATCAAAAAGCTCCATGAGCGGCTCGAGGATCTCCCGGTCAACCGTGTTTTTATGATCTTATTTTCTTCGTATGATTTCCCATGAAATCCCATAGAAAATCCCATGAAAATCCATTAAATCCAATTAAATCCCATTAAATCCCATGGAAAATCCCATGGAAAATCCATTAAATCCCATTAAATCCTATTAAATCCCATGGAAAATCCCATTGAAAATCCCTTGTTGGTTAAAAAGAAAAGGATTCACCGGACCCCGGAAACCGCCGCACCTTGGGGTTGCGATGATCAATGTCCGGTGCAGCATCGAAGCGACCGTCCAAGTGCCCCGGGCCGTGCATTCCTGGGCGAACCGATGAGGAAGCGATGGAGCCAAGTCGCGGGGAGTTCAACCACATGGCTATCTGGTTGGTGGTTGACCTACCCCTCTGAAAAATATGAAAGTCAATGGGAAGGATGACATCCCATATATGAAGACCTGGGGGACCACTTTTTTTTGAGTCGATTCTTAGGACTATGTGGATCCAATTTTTCGTAGCGAAAAATATGACACCTATACCTTAGTTGAACAGCCCACTGCTAAAGAAACCAAACTTCTGAAATGATAGAGATCACAGTTCATCATCAAATGTGATATAGTCCTTCTGAATCGAGGCCCAGTGTCCTAAATTCACTGCGCCAAAGAAACCCTGTGACCACCCCATCATTCCCAGTCAGATGCCGGCCCGGTGGATTGACCCCATCCATGAGGACCGGCTGACCCAGGTTTCCTCTTGACGACACCAAAAATCAGACTACCCTCTGGTAATGACTAACAGTTTGCTATTGAAAATGGCCATTTATCGCGAATTTTACCATTAAAAATGGTGGTTTTCCATAGTTATGTTAGTTTACCAGAGGGTATCCAAAAAAATATCACCATAAAAGGCTTGGTTTCGACCCTAATAACCATGTTGCTGAAGCCACAAAAGGATTTTTTTTCCCATAAAAGGTCCCATGAGGAGTGATCGCCCATCTATCTCATGAAATCCCTTCGTTCAGGTCCATTCTGGAGCATGTTTACCCTCCGGTAAACTAACATAACTATTGAAAATTGCCATTTATAGATGGTTTACCCAATAAAAATTGTGTTTTTCCATAGTTATGGTAGTTTACCAGAGGGTAACCCCAAATTTTCTACATGTTTCCATCCATCCAAAGCATAAACGAAAGCAACGAATTCTCCATGGGGATCACTGGGCCCGACACTTAAATTCACCCGGGAAATCTCCAAAAATCAGGGATTTTTTATATGATCAAATCATATCAAATCCAACAAAAAACTAAAAGATCAGAGATAAAATGTATTAAAATGTTATAAAATCCCACAAAAGTCCCTTGAAAATCTGGAAAAAGGACCCTCCTGTTTCTCATCCAAAAAATGGACCACCGAGGCGCCACTGCCGTCCGAATACTGATCGCCCAAGGTCACGGCCCAGCCACCCCAGTCCGCCACGCCGGTGAAGCTGGGCCTTCAGGTCGTCGATGCACTTGATCTATCTATGGAATCTGTTTGTCAATGGTATCTATCGATTCATGGTATCTGATGCTAGCTATTAAGGTATCTGATGGTATCGATTAAGGTATCTGATGCTATCTGATGCTATCTGATGGTATCTGATGGTATCTGATGGTATCTATTAAGGCATCTGATGGTATCTATTAAGGTATCTGATGGTATCTGATGGTATCTATTGAATCTATTAAGGTATCCATTAAGGTATCTATTAAGGTATCTATTAAGGTATCTATTGAGGTATCTATTAAGGTATCTATTAAGGTATCTATTAAGATATCTGATGGTATCGATTAAGGTATCTGATGCTATCTGATGCTATCTGATATTATCTGATAGTATCTGATGGTATCTATTGAATCTATTAAGGTATCTATTAAGGTATCTATTAAGGTATCTATTAAGGTATCTATTAAGGTATCTATTGAGGTATCTATTAAGGTATCTATTAAGGTATCTATTAAGGTATCTATTAAGATATCTGATTGTATCTATTAAGGTATCTGATGGTATCTGATGGTATCTGATGGTATCTGATAGTATCTGATGGTATCTATTGAATCTATTAAGGTATCTATTAAGGTATCTATTAAGGTATCTATTAAGGTATCTATTAAGGTATCTATTAAGGTATCTATTGAGGTATCTATTAAGGTATCTATTAAGGTATCTATTAAGGTATCTATTAAGATATCTGATGGTATCTATTAAGGTATCTGATGGTATCTGATGGTATCTGATGGTATCTGTTTATCTACAGTATCTATCTATCCATCCATCCATCCATCTATCGATCTATCTATCTATCTATCTATCTATCTATCTATCTATCTATCTAGATGTATATGTATATATATATATAACTATAACTGTACATAATTATAATTGTAGGCTTCTCCAACCCCTACAAACTGTGGACAGCATTTATATATATAGTACGAAGAGCAAACTCATGTTGACATCCCTGTCATGTCCTGGGGCGTTGGGGGTTGGGGCAATAACGTAGATCAATGATTTTCTCACTCTCTGCCTATTTTGTTTCAAACTTTGCCACGTTAAATCACTTTTTTTTCCTTCTACTTGTTTCGCACTCCTTGCAAATTGCAGCGATCCGGACATGGCTTGTTTCAGCTTGTTTTCAAGTAGCGCAACATGTTGTTACTGTGCGCATCAACACCACCTTGTCCATGCTCCGGGATCTGCTGGATGCCCATGGCACCCATGTCATGTCATTTGATTGGTACCCTCCGGTAAACTAACATAGCTATTGAAAATGGCAATGTATAGTTGATTTACCCATTAAACATGGTGATTTTCCATATTTTTTTGTATGTTTACCAGAGGGTAATGTCCTGTCGCACAGAATAGGAGTAGGTTCCTGTTTCAAGGAAAATGACCGCAGCAGATGACTTTTTTTGAGCAGTTGATGCAAACATGTTGAGACAATTTTTATCAATTTTTCGTCACAGGACCAGGTGAGAATATTCATACCCCAGTGAATATATGAGTCACTGGTAATTTCAATCGGAGAATGCATGGAAAAGAAGGGGAAAATGATCTCTGGGGAATCTTCTGTCGCCTCAAATGTTTACCAATAGCTGTATCACATGTATCACGGCTAACCTGACATACTAATGTGACTGCGAACATAGTATGTGGAAAATGAGATGAAAAAAAAATCGTATGGATTGAGGTGCGCATGATCATAATTTTAAGGACCTCCATGAGTTTTTCCGCAGGTTCTCCATGATTTGCCCATGGCTTTCCCCATGGCTTTCCCCGGCCTGTTCTGCATCCCACTGGAGAACTGGTTCCAGCGCCCCTGGGCGTCTTGACGATCCCCACACCTGGACGGCGTTCTAGCGGTTTTTGGCACCCATGGATTGGATGCTGAAAAATGGTGGAAAAATGATGGAAAAACCTACAATAAGTGGCTGAATTAACTATGGTTTATGGATGTAAAAATGGTAGATATTTCACGAACTGTTGTTAACGGGGCTTATAAACCAACTTATAACATCTTGGGGGCACCAAGATGTAAGATAGTCATAGATATTCAGGATTTTTCTTCAAACGGAAAGTCTTCACTTCGAAGCCAGGTCTCCGATAATTATGTTTGTAGTAGCTTCTATCTTTGAGTCCCGGGGTCCCCGGTTATATTTACTGGGATGCAACCAACCATACGTCAGGATTTGGCTTTGTCAATGGGGAATACCACCATTTCACGATGCTGAAATACGTGAAATCCATGAATCGAATGAGAGTGCAATTTCTCCCCAAAAAGATGCTGAAAGAGTGAAAACTTGAAGCTGTTCGATCTTTTTATTATAATTACAACATTATGACACATGTATATAGGTTCATGTATGTTCATGATTGGATTCCTGGACCCATCAAGAATTGGGATGCAAATCTACAAGACCATCTTCTCAAGTTAAGCCATGAAAACTACCCCCTTTTGTTTCATGAGTTTTCCCATCCCATTGGTTCAGTGAATGGGTATGCCTATGGATCACAATCCCAAACCAGTTTTGACCAATCAACGGTGACATTTTTCATGGATCGCTTGGGGATCACCAAGCTCCAGGTCCCCCATCAGCGCCTGTGATTGATGACGATGTCGGCGAGGCATCGGATGCCGTTCTTGTGACACTTTTCCAACCTGGGCCCAGCTTGACTCGCCACCCCGAGGCGTTGGAGAACCCAATGATTTTTTTCACCAGTGGAGAACCCGGTGTGCCTTGGGGAGTGTCATGTTCCAGACATCGTTGGGGGATCGGAACGGGACAGATTCGCCATCCATGTGTTTCGGTGGGTCAAGTCATTGGGTAGAATATGTTTCATAAAATGCCCATCTGCAGTTCATCTTCATCCCAGCACCCAAGCGTTCCCATCATCTAAGCCACAGATCTTCCAGAGCTTGTTGTGATCCATACTTCGAGCCATCCAAGTTGAAGAGTTGCGAGGGCAAATATCCCTGGCCACAGGGAAACAGAGCCAAGTCCTGAAAGAATCTGCCACTTGACTAAGCCTTACTAGCGTTGTTTTGGTCACGTCTCCTGCTCTAAAGTGTCCATCACTCAGGGCCTTGGACAAATTGTTCGAAGATCATTCTTCCGCTTGGCAATAAGCATCTTTGAGGGTTTTACTTCGGTTTTTCAGGTATAGTAACGTCATCAAGTTTGCCTGAGCCACTCACTCCAAAAAGATTCCAGTTAGACAGGATAACCATCCCATTCTCTAGAAGTGGAAATCGACAAAAAAGATAGCCGGACAAAATGACGCAATGGTTTTCGAAACTACCAACCATGTCATATCTACAATTCTTTTCCTTGGCGTTTCATCCACAATTTTTGATGGCAAACGTCCCATTTTCCACGCTCAAGCCTTCCATCTGTGTGATCAACATCCATCGTTGGGATTCTTCGATCATCCCAAAAAAAAAAACAGGGATGAAATCTCCACTCAAAAAAACTACATCAATGATCACTGGCAATGATCATGAACCAGTGCTGGTGTTATTGTTCTTATAATATCGCTATAGCCAATCACAATTAATTACCAGTATGGTTGTCTATGCTTGCTAACAACCAATCACAATTCGTGGTTAACTAACGATCAACCAACAGTTTTGGGGAACTAACAACCAATGATGTGTTAACTAACGACCAAGCAACGTCGCAACGTCAACAGCGTTGGGATCTGCCTGCGGAGCCACTGACTGTGAGCACGGGGGAAGCCACAAATCGGTGAAGCCCATCTCCTTGGCCAGGAGCTCGACGGTCAAGGTTTTCTTGGTAAAAGCCCTAAAAAAAGATAGAAAACTGGATGATGACTTAAAGTTTAGCAAAATCTTTGCTTTTTCAAATGTTTGATTCTCTTTGGGGTTGCTATATCTCAATGATTTTCTCATGAGTTCATAGTCATGTCCTTTGTTTCTTGGTCTTGGCATGTTTTGTAGCGGTAATTGCGATAGACAATTGTAGCTCTGTTTTCCCGGGATGTCCCAATTCCTAGTCATCGAACCCTTTCCGATCATCTGCAAATTGGGTAGTACGTGATGTTGTTCATTCCATGAAATACGGGTTGCTTGAGAACGGGATTCCCATACATGTCCGTGTCCTGTATGTAATATATATATATATATGTCTGCATTAATGGTTCTATTTATATATATACTGGATTATGATCATCCACAACATACAACGGGGAGAACACCCGAAAATCAATCAGCGTGTGTCGCAGCCAAGTCACATGGAAGAGCTGCACCTTCTTCCCCACTGCCTCGGCCAAGTGGGTCAGAGTCAAAACACTGGTTCCCTACCCTAAAATATCTGGTTTCTGGATGGTTAATGATGGGAATAGTTGGGTTAATGATGGTTAATAGCTGGTTTCTGGATGTTCATTCCCCCAACTATGGCAATAGGAAATGGTTAATAGGTGTTGAACCATCCCCATTTTGATGAAATGAGGAATGTCATGGGGATGTCATGGGGCACCCTCTTTCCAAACCCGTATTGGATGTGTTGGATCTAAGAAATGAAACAGGATGGTGCCCCCCAGTGATGTTTGTTGGTATATAAACCCCATGAATACTATAGTTATATCTACCATAAACCATAGTTATGGGAGTTATGTGCACCAACTTAGCTAACTATGGGGCACCACCTTGTAGAGATCAACTGTGATTGGGATCAGACTAGCAGCGAAACTGAGATATATTGGTCATGTTCAGCCAGGATTCATAAACAACTGTTGCGTTAGTAATATGCCCAAACAAACTGATGGTCATTACATGTAACCAACAAAAAAAACACACATTTTTGGCCATGGGCAATCATTGTCATCCACTTGGATGCCTCACTGGTTGTATCATTTAGATTGATGGCTACCCTGCAATAAATTAACATATATAGATATGGAAAACCCACCATGAATGTGGAACATTTTGGGAACAGGAAACCATGGTTGTGTTCCATATCTACGGCAGTTTGCATCCATGATATTCCATAGTCTCCCATGATGTTCTCTTGAAGTAGTTGGATTTATACCCATCAATAACCCAGTGACTCCCATACGGTCATATATGGCTGGATATTATACATAAACATATAAATATATATATATATATATCACGACTCCCTTAGTACCTCGGGGCCCCAAAAATGTACTGTAAATGTTTGCTTGCTCCACACCTGCATTTCAGAACAACGCAAGAATTGAGCTCTCCCAATCGTCCGCAGGTTGTTGGGGTCCCCATTGTATCCCATTATTGTTGCTGATACTGCAAAATCAGCAGCCCAGTGGCGCTGTAGAAATCCCCTCCGCCGGCGCGCCAGCTTTCCCAGTTGAAGCCTGGCTCTGGATGGTATGAAAACTGTCATCTATCATGTGAATATGTATAAAGAACATGAAGAGAATTCAACAAAACCAACATGAAACTGAAAGACATTCCATATTCAGAGTTTGTCCAACTCTGTGCTTTGGAGACCTAACATGAAACCTTCGTGACCATGAAAGTTTCACAAGCAGCGACCCTGCCACGTCACTCTTGGCCGCTGGCAGGATCCCCCAGCAATGAAACGGTAGCATCACCACAGCGCAGGAGCCGAGCCTTGTAGCATGACCATCTTGGATGGGTCCACTGTGTCCTGCGCCGACACGAATTTTGGGCGAAGCAGAGTCAGGGCCTATAGTTTTTCAATGGGACTTTGACCCACATGGCTATGGGTCAAAACCCTGGTACCTAGTGAACCCCAAAATAGCTGGTAAATGGATGTTCATCCCACTAAAAATGTATCTATAGTAGGTATTGACCCATACCCACATCCATCTCGAATGACAATCCCGGATTGATCAAACTCTAGTTGATTTTTGATCAATTAGGAGGTGTCTCCCCCCAAATAGTGACATAATCCGCTATTCAAATGGGGGTTTCCAATCCATGGGGGTACCCCGAAATCATCCAGTCGTCATGGATGACCATGACTTAGTATTGAAACAACCATGGTTTTTTGTTTGGATCCCCCATGACTCAAGAACCCCCCATGAATTCCTATTGTATTCCCATCATCTTCCCATGATCTTTCCATTAATAAATCCCATTAAATCCCATTAAATCTCATGATTAATTATTTTCCCATCACATTCCCATGAATTCCCATGATCTTCTCATTTATAAATCCCATAAAGACCCATCAAAACCCACTACATCCCATGCAAATCCATTAAAACCCATTGAAACCGATTAAATCCCATGCAATTCCTCATTAAAACCCATTAAATCCCATGATCTTCCTATTAAATCCCATTAAACCCCCTAATGGTACCCCCCCCTCCCCAAATGGTAGATCAACAGCCCAGCCGTAAACGCGTCCGTAATTTTGGCCATCCGCTCGATGAGCTGGGTGCTCTTCATCTTGCGCTGCAACCTGCGCCAAAAATCTGGAGAAGTGGGGGATAGGTGTACTTTACAATATGTATATATATATATATACATACTGTATGCATGTATGCATGTATGCATGTATGCATGTATGCATGTATGCATGTATGCATGTATGCATGTATGCATGTATGCATGTATGCATGTATGCACGTATGTAGGTATGTAGGTATGTAGGTATGTAGGTATGTAGGTAGGTATGTAGGTAGGTATGTGTGCGTGCACATGCATGCATGCATGCATGCATGCATGCATGCATGCATGCATGCATGTATGTATGTATGTGTGTATATATATATAATAATTATACATGTAATTGTACATATACTTGACTCCAATGTAGACCATAACTTGCTATACCCCTTTAATGCTAATAACTTGCAGGCCAAAGGGAGCGGCAACGCCTGCGGCAGAAATTCAGAAATTGTGGGTCAAAATAGCGGGCCACCCTCCAGCCACTTTTCCCCGAACTAACTTTTGCAGCTCGGGCGGGTTCCGGGATGTCCTGGGAGAACCTGGGTGGTGTTTTCTGCGGTTTTGTGGGGGTTTCCGGGATTCTGGGTGGTGTTTTCTGCGGTTTTATGTGGGTTCCGGGATTTCCTGGGAGAACCTGGGTGGTATTTTCTGCGATTTTGCGGGACTTCCGGGAATTCCTGGGAGAACCTGGGTGGAAACGGTTGGAGATTTCCTGGGCCTGGGAGAACCTGGGCGGACTTAGGCGGACCTGGGCCGACCTGGACGGGGTTTTCCTGAATAAACCACGCATATGTAAACCAGAGCAGAATTGTATAAAACACCACTAACGAATAGTGCTGAGCGAACACCGTTTTGATATGTATCCTGCACCATTCAAAAACCAATTTTAACACCCAGAAACCCTCAAAAAATTAACCCCCAGGCCCCAGAATCCTGATTTATATTATATGCATTAGAGGGGTTGATCAAACCATAACTTTAATGTATAGAAATAGGAAAGTAGCTTGAGACTTCAAACACAAAGAAAGGAACACGTCGCTCCTGTGCCTTTGTTGGGGGGGGCCCACCACACGTTGTTCCGCTGCGGCCTGTTCAACTTGGCTCGTTCTTCAATGGCATCCAACTCCTGGCTCAAAAATAAAAAACATACCCTCTGCTTATTTAACAGTTTGCTATTGAAAATCTCCCATTTATATGTGATGCTTGCTATTAACATTGTGATTTTCTATAGTTATGTTAGCTTGCCAGATGGTATATGTTCTTGGGGGAGTAACACATATTTGCGAACCATACAAGTGATGGTGTTTCTAATTTTAGGGGGATGGATCCCTTTTGAAAAATCGGTTGGTAGAACCTCAATCTCTAAACATCTCGGTATATGATTTATGTCAACCAATCCCATTACCCTTGGACCAAGCATCTAAATTCATATTGGTTGGTATGACCATCCCCAATCCAGGCAATTTACATCAATTTAGTCGAGTTTTGACCATTGCACATATTGATATATATTGTATTATTGTGGCAATATTTAAAATTAAAAAAATGGCAAAACTCACTGTTGACAAACGAACACCAATCTGAAATGATAGGAGTAGATCGGTACCGCGACCCATTTTTGGGGGCATTGGCCAACCAATAGAGGGGACGGGACCCATTTTTATTCAACACAGCAGAGGCGAGACTGTGGTAAACCTAATGCCATTTATGCCATCCCCAATATTGTTATAAAATGTTACAAATGTATGGGGCAATAGACCCCAAATGTTTATGGCATTCGGTTTACCACATCAATGTAACTAAAAAAATGATACCATATATTTGCTGATTCCGCCAAGTACCATTTTGCGGAGGGAAGAACAAGAAGCAGATTGCAAATTTAAACGTAGTAAGTATTTAGTTCACCGATCAGTTGCAGTTCCCACCAAGCCCTCCAACGAAAATATCAACCCAGGCCAAGGACTCAAAAATGGATCGCTGCAGTTCTTTTGAAAGACATATCCATTCATGGTGGTCGAGGGGAAATTCTTTGAATGGCCCTGGCAAACTCGCACCCCGTGGACTCAAAGAATAGTTTCAAATACAGGTGACCAAACCTCAGGTGTTCCCATATTTTCATCCCATATTTTCATCAGATTTCATCAGTTCCATGAGTTCCATTCCCAAGAAAATGTATCAACATGTCGTGACCTTCCCTTGCTGCCAGATGCGAGATCCTTTTCATGCTCCACGGCGGATTCGTGGAACTGGCGGAAGTCGATCAGCAACAAGCTGGGCGTCCTGGCGGAGGTTTCAGGGGGATGGAGGTTTCATCCTGGGGAAAACAGTCAGAAATGCCTGGGAAACGCTAACGATGAACATCCATAGGAAACTCAACAACCACCATTTAGGAATCCAAAAAATGTATGAAAATGTGTGTTTTTTATCAATGATTTAACATGATTTAGCTGTAACACCACGGGAAAATTACATGTTTTTTGTGGAATTCGACATATACCATAGTGGGTTTGGCAGGAACCAGCCAGCCACATCCGGCCATGACTTCCTAAGAACCATGGCTTATTCTTGTGCTAATATGGGTGTCTTGAATTAGCGCACCCCATTCCATCCACTGTTCGAAAACCTCATGTTCCCTGTTAAGATCCTATAAATTGGGTTATACCCATTTTCACACACATCAATATAACTGAGAATGTTATTTTGTCCATTCTGTTCCCAACTATAGTGGGCTGGCTAGAAGTGATAAGCAAATATTCATAGTGCCATACAGTGTATAATTATATATGAACCACTTACCAACTGCTACTAACTGTGATGTACATCCAATTCAGATGGAAAAGCTTACGATATTTGTGAAGCCGCCAGCCATGGTTGACCAGTAAAAAAAGATTGTGTTTTCACCAACAAACATATCGGGTAGTTGACCGACAAAAATGGAGTTTAATTCACCAAAGAAAAAGTAAGACTTACCAACACTCTAATGAGGTTGGTGGAATAACTTCAACTCAACGACCATCTTACAATCATCCGCAGATAGAATCTCCCAAGTGGGGCCTTCACAAACCGTGAAATCCCTGTGACACACTCCTCCCAAACTATAGATACACTCTTGAAGTGGGACATTTGCCAACCCAATAGGGCGCAGCAAAAAGCGTCACCAGGGTTTCAAATATGTTTATCGAGGGTATCACGCATGACACAGGCAGATGAGGTCGATATGTGAGCTGAAACTAACTTCGATAAGGGGAGATGGGACCCCTCTGTCGCTTGAAGGCTCCATGGCCATGGAAAAATCCATCGTGAATCGTCCCTTCAGGATGGAAACTCCCAAAAAAAACGGCGCCAGTATGCCAGAACTCGCAAAAATATCCGAAAATCCATGAATATCTTGCAACAAAAAAAACTACTCAACTACTTAACAGCAAAATCCAAGTGAAATCATGGTTCTTGATTCAAATCTTCTATCTTTGTTCATCCCAAACAAAATAAGCCCAGTTTACCATGGCCCCCAGGAGGTCCCGTCCCACCGCACCTGGACATCTCTTCATTCACCAAGCCGTTACGGGTCTTGCAGAGGTGCCGGCTGCCGCGGCGGTTCATGGAGGATCCCGTCTCCATCATCCTGGCGGCCGGCGGCCTTTTTAAAAGTGCCGCAATGGCTGATACATATCATGAATGATCTGAGTGGCCAAGGTGATGTTATATATAATATAGTGTGTATATATATATATATGTATATGTATGTGTCTATATATATATACATACATAATAACAGGTGTGTATATATATATTACAGCCAGGAAAACTTTGCTCTTCTGGTGGATATGTCTAATAATTATATTACTATACATAATTATGTATATATACGGATATATATATATATAGAGGAAAACTTGAGATTTATATTACCTACCACGTTGATAAACAAATGCCACTGACGCAATTGATGATGACCAACTGTGGATTTGGCGTTGGAATCCCATCTTTTGTTGGCAAAGTTGGCATTGCTGATACCCTCTCCCGGAAAGAAATATGACATATAAATACCCTCTGGTAATTTAACATAGCTATTGAAAATGGCAATTTATAGTGAGTTGTCCCATTAAAAGTTGTGATTTTCCATAGTTATGTTAGTTTACCAGAGGGTACATATTGAAATGAACAACATCAAAGCCAAACAGCTTGGTAGGAGAATCGGCCAAACCAAAAACAAGCTCATATTGTATGTGGTTCAACGCCTCATCCACTTCCAATTATCTTTTCCTAGAACTTCTGAACACAGGGAGTTCATTTATTTATATATGGAGGTTTCCTGGAATGTGGGTACCCCTAAATCATCCATTTATAATCGGATAATCCATATTGTTGGGGTACCACCCGTTTATGGAAACCCCCATATTATTACGTATATCATCCGATTATTATCCCATTGTCCCATTCTATCCCATTGATTACCATTTATAGATGATTTTCCACTATTAAATATATATATAATATACCACTAATCTGAAATAAGGCTATAGTGGGAAAATTCCCGCTACTAGCCATGATTGTTTAAAAAAAAACAGAAAACCCATTCATATCCCATTTATAGATGATTGTCCCCTATTAATAATATATACATATATATATATATATCAATCACTAACCTGAAATAAGGCTATAGTGGGATCATTCCCCTTACTAACCATGTTTGTTAAAAAAATATCCAGAAAACCCATTCATATCCCATTTATAGATGATTTTCCACTATTAACATACATCTGGGGGGGTCTTAAAATGGGGGAATAGGTTTCAATTTGTCTAATTTTGGATGATTTAGGCCTACTTCTAGTTTCGGAAACCCCCATAGAACTATGATTCTTACAAAAAATCCCAGAAAAAATCCCCCAAAAATATCCCATTGATAGAATATGTTTTTTTCCACTCTTAACCCTATATATACAGTACCCTCTGGTAATTTGTTACATAGCTATTGAAAATGACCATAGAAATAGTGAGTTTTCCCATGAAAAATGGTGATGTTCCATAGTTTTTTTCTATGTTTACCAGAGGCTAAATCCTATAAATCCATAGTTCAACCCCATATATTTCCATATATTTCCATAGGATTTCTCATATTTTCCATATATTTCCCATTGTAGCTGGTGGCTACCCCAAGCCGTCCATCCGTGCCTCGTCAGCGGCCCATCCCTCTCCGAGCCGCCGGAGCTGGCGCGGCGGAACTGGGCGAAGCCAGGCCACTGCTGGGGATGAAGCTGGCGGAAAGCCATGGGAAAGCCATGGGAAAATGGTGATTTAATGGTGATTTAATGGGATTGAATGATGATTTACCATCTGGTTATGATGATGGTTAATAATCATAATGGTTGATATATATATATGGTTATGAGGATGGTTTTCATGATGGTTAATAATGATCTGGTTGGTGTTATATAATGTTACCATCTGGTTATTACTAACAGTTTGCCATGGAAAGATCCACCATGCTATTAGTAGGTAAACCATCTATTTCTATGGGCCATCTATACCATGGCTATGTTAAATAACCAGAGGGTAACTATTTTAGCCACAAAAAAAATAGGACAAATAGGGGTTTCATGAAATTGATCGCTGATTTCTAATAGCTACGTTGATGCTTATTTGCCTTGGTTAACGTTTGGGTTGATTAGGGGTGGCTCAGCTGGGAGATCCACGGGCAAACTGAGACTCCCAGACGTCACCAGGCAGCTCCCCTACACGGTCGCCATCTTCCTTGGTGATGAAACATATTAAAAACACCACAGTAAATCAGAATATGTCAGAATATGTAACTGAATATTAGTGACATTGTCATTTCGCCAGAGTTTTAACTGTTTGCCGATTCTTTGATTTTATTGGTGATGTTCAGTGATGTTTCAGAATATGGTGCCCCTCGCCCAGGAGCTTACAAACTAAAGATCAGGCACAACCGGGCGTCTTAACGGGAACCCTGCCTGTGACCAACCATGACCCACCCAAAAACCATTTGGAATCATTGGATGGCTTGAAGGGAAAATGTCGAAAAAACTGATGGGAAAGCTGCATTAAAAAAGACATGGTTTCCTGTAGATGTTCCCTTCAACCAATCCAATAAGTCGATCACCCAGTTAAAAAACACAGGAATCCAAAGTGCAAGGTCCGTGTCAATGATGTGAACATCACTTTTTGCTGGTGGTTAAAACTTCATGAATCCGTGGTTCGAAACTCCACTTCCGATTTCCTGGATCATCCGATTTTGGAGTTGAACGGAACATCAAAACTTAAAAGTCCCTATGTTTGATAGTAAAGCCAGCCAGTTTCAACCGCAGATTTTCCCAACAAAACGATAACCCATTGATCAACCGCTGAAAAAAACCCAAAACCAGGATTGAAAAGTTCTGGTGCCCCTGATTTTTTCCAGTACCCTCTGGCAATCAAACATTGTTTTTTTTGTTCAATCCCCTACATGGAAATCGAGGTAAAAAACGCTGGGAAAATCAACGCTGACCGTCACGATTTTCGGCGGAATTTCCAGCCATTTCTTTGATTCCCAGAGGGTAACCAAACATGGATTTCATGGGTTTCTCTCTCAGAGGGAGACTTTATTGAGGAGATTTTATGGGATATGATTGATATCATGGACGATATCGAGATATTTACTGGGATTTCACCAACAAAAAACATTGCTTTGTAATGAAGAAACATGGGGGACACCCCAAAAAAACTGCTGGTCAATCCCATCCCTTCCCACGGTCAATCTTTGTCCACAAAAACTGAAAAATCATCTGCTAGCTGGTGATTCAGTTTAATTCTCCAAATTTTTATAGCAAAAAAAAACATATTCAGAAAAACTAATGTTCTCAATCCAAGGTCGGTTATATGTTTGATACCTATAATTTTTATAATAAACTAAAGGATTCAACTACCTATCCAAGGTCCTAGCTATGTTCTCAACATTGCCCAAAAGAATTCCAAAATGGCATCGAGGATGCCACTCAGCCCAGAAGCGTTGAAGCCAGGCTGACCCCAACAACAATTCACCGACATCTTTACCTCGGTACTGTGAATGAGGCAGCTATGCAAATGGGGGATATACATCTTATTATTGGCGGATATGAGGCTATGAGGTGATATTAGTTGATGTTAGTTGATATTAGTTGGATGTTAGTTGATATTAGTGGGATGTTAGTTGGTGTTAGTTGGATATTAGTTGATGTTGGTTGGTATTAGTTCATGTTAGTTGATATTAGTTGATATTAGTTTATTTTAGTTGATATTCGTTGATATTAGTCAATGTTGATGTTAGTTGATCTTAGATTATGTTAGTTGATGTTAGTTGGCACTAATTATTAATTGATATTAGTTGGTCTTAGTATGTCTTAGTCAATATTAGTTGTATTAGTTGATGTTGGTTGATATTAGTTGATATTGGTTCAAACATGAGCCATGGGGGTATCAACCAACATCCACCAACGATGAGAGACTTGGATAAACTGTTCCCATGTTCCCAGACCGATTGGATTTAAACCACGTAAATTGGAAACAACTTGGATGATACCTTGGGGCCCCCCAACTATTGGATCTATTGGGGTTTAAACCACCCATCTGTGATGAGTAAAGCCTCATCTTTTCGGTCAAATCAGCATAGATTTCATCGTTTTTCATGGTGAAACAAGCGCGTTTTTGATGGTGAAACCCACGATCACCAGGATCCATCATGGTAGGAACCCAGATCCCCAGTGGGCCCAGATCCCGATGGATCTCGATGGATCCAGATCCGGCCTCCTTGGTGGACACTTCCAGGAGCCGGTTCTGGCCGTGCTCCCATTTCTTGCCGCCGGGACCGCGGATCACCATCTTGAATTCACTCCTGCCGGGTCAACCGGGGGAACCGGGGGATAGAATGGTGCCATGACCAAATAGTGGCTTCAGAAGAGGAATAACAACAATCATATGGAAGTTGTTCGGTAAGAAACATAGTATCAATGACGGAAAATTGACAATTGTTGAGTCATGGTTGTAGTTATAGTACAGTAGCGGTAATGATGAATCATTTTATATCATTTTATGGTATAATGAACCCAATGCCGTAAATGATAACCATGAGCCGCTGGTCATTCTTTACTGTGGCCAAGCAGCCGAAAGGACCCGGCTCGGAGCTGATTTTGCCTTCTGTTGGATAGATCCCACCAGCGGTCCATCAGAAAAACATCGAAAAACATCGAATATATGGGTATGGATCAAGACGTTGATGGGTCCTGGTTCACTGGTTCTCATACCAAAATTTCAATAAAATATCATTCAAGAAATATTCAGAAATCATATCCCCATTTCTCGGACAGATACACCCTGAATCTCATCGCTTGATCCTCTCAAGTCCAATTTTTGCACCTTGGTGATGCGTCGACGCCGCCTCCAGAAGCATCAGCCTTTTTCGCGTAGCACCCGGTCTTCATGCCACAAGTCGCACTCAACTTCCGGTGGTGCATCATGTTCGTCATCCTTGTCCAAGACCTCGGGCTTAGTTTCTTTATCCTCTGTGACCTTCTCGGGTTCGGTCAACTCGGGCTCCTGTGGACAGCCATCTGCTGCGGTGATGTGCCGCGGCGGCCCTTCTGAGCGATTTGGGACCCTGCCTGCACCAGGCAGGGGTCCCAACAAGCTCAGAAGGGCCAGGAAGCAAACAACTCGAATCATCTTTGGAAAATCGTTGAGCCAACCTCTCGCAACATCTCGAATCATCTCGCAACTCGAGTCAATCCGCACGTTGCAGCTCAAGGCCAATCTTGAATTTTGTTGCTGCTTAGGAAGTTTAGGATTGATATATCCCCATTTATTTATATCCATTTATAGCAACAGATTAATTGCGGATTAGACTCCCGTCCAGCTGGTTTCTCGAGATCTGATCTGGTTAAATCCGCGTTTTCGATCGTTAAATCACCAGTTTCACTGCTTCAATCCGTGTAAAATCGGTCATTTCACCTGGGAACCCCCCGGATCTTTGGGTCCGTCCTGCTGCCATTGGGCAGATTCACCGGACTGGACGTCCATCGGGGGAAGCGGTCCGCGCTGGTGGTGCAACGAAGAGCCTGGCGAGAAGTTCAGGACACGGCGGACACGGTGCCAGTGGATGGGATGTGTTTGATGACTTCGGTGAAATGTGGAAAACCCATGGGGCAACCGGAAAATGATCTACATTCATGGTTTCATGATGGATAAACATGGATAAACTCCATGGGGATGGTGCTATGGATGAAGTGGTTTGATATTTTACGGGCCTGGATCATGGGGAAATTGATGATGAACCCTTGCAACAAAATATTGCCATAAGCAGTGAAGAAACGATTATACCAGACTAGATTCGAATCTAGACATCCCATGTTACTACTCTCTTGTAATTTGACTTCACTATGGACAAACAAAACGTTTTGAATATGTGAATATATGTGAATGATCTACATAATTATAAAATGGGCCGTCTGTACGATAGCAACTGCAAGAAATTGAGTGTCCTTGGTCTATACAATTTTATATACCCATCATTACCCATCTAACTATACGTATTCTACCACAGACCCAACAGTTCACCTCGTTATGTTTACCAGCTTAGCAAACATAGATCAGCTATATATATATATATATCAAGTCCCTAAGTCCCTGTTCTGGCTGAATTCTAATGCGTCACTGACCTGAAAATAGCTGAAATCAGGCCACCCGTCTTCGCATTCGGCCCGTCCCCCACGATGCAAGGAAGATGATGTTTCCACCATTTATAGTGAGTTATCTTAGTTATTTTCCATAGTTATGTTAGTTGTCCATTTATTGTCCCATCTTCCATTGGCATTTCTCTTCGGCGCGTTTCGCCGCAACGAGCGCCTCGTTGGGATCCCAAGCGCCCAAGCGCTTGTGCGAACCCACCACATAGACCTCCTCACCTGCCATCTCGGGGCTGGGACTTGCCATGAAAATTGCTGGTCCCATCCTCATCTTGTAAAACATACTTGAAATTTCATGTGTTTGGGTTTCACCTGCTGCAAATTTCGGGTCACTTGTGGGATGGGTTCCGAACAGAACTCCCATCCCTTCGGTGAGGTCGCTGTGGAAACCAAGGAGATTTTCAGATGCTTCACTGGTCCATATCCTGAAGGTTGGTTTGATGATGTTTGATTTATTTCCCATGTGATGTATGTTTCATGCGCCAATTTTCTTCACCTGTCAATCACAAAAAAAATCGGGTCCACCGTGGCATCACCAAAAAAAAAAACGTGACCAGCGGTCAAAACATTTGGACCCATTGCATCCATCATACGAAATGATCATCTTTTTGAAGTGTGGCCATGTTGGTGGTCCATGTGTTTTGAACATTGACCCAAGCCCTAAATCATGATGCCCATGTGTGTATGTATATATATATATACAACCGTACCCACTGATGGATTCACAATCAGATATTGTATCAAAATCCCACCGACTATCTCCATGTTTGTTGGTAAACATGCCATATCCCCTCCTATAATCAAACAGGGTTCGCTGGGAAATCCCCTATAAAATCGCATTTGAACAGGAAAATCATTGAACTGAAGCAGCCATGCTTGATTGGCGGGTATGTTTGTTGCTCAAA